>CAUJRU010000368.1:649200-825200 GCA_963277665.1 Viscum album
ATTAATATTGCTCAAGATCACATGTCAACTGTTTCACTTGTTTCATTTACTGGGCCTTCTGCTCACCCTTTCCTTTGATGTATGTCTCCAAGATTTGAGATGCAATAATTGTACATAGGATGAACCTATGATGATTCTTTACGAGTGGCTTGGAAGAATATTTTATGTTTTTTTCCATGTATTATGTATTCTTTACGAGTGGTTTGGAAGAATATTTTATGTTTTTTTCATGTATTATGTTTCTGATTTCCAAGACACCAAAATTTAAAGATCCTCTATTTGTAAAATGTAATGAAAATTATGTAATAGAAAGGCGGGATTTTTTAGTTGGTATCAATGTATAGTTTAGTTATTTGTGGAAATTAGGCTATGAAATCTTTAGGAATAATCCTATAGAAAAATTTAAATATAGGATAAATTCCTTGTATTTTTTGATTATTAAGTGGTTTATCAAGAAAATACATCCCTGTCTGGATATGAGAAGGTAGAGGAGGATCTGGAACAGATGTACATAGCGGTAAAACCATAAAACACCGCTTTGAGCTAGAATCGAATGGGAACTGGTGCATGACATTGTACCTTGCTGCACTCTTAGTTACGACACTCCCGGGAGATATGTTTGGTTAATCATCAGCTTTCTTTTAAATCATTATGAAGGATTTATAGAGAAATGTAATTGTTTAAAGAAGTTTTGAGACATAAATCCATTATAGTTAAAATATTCATAAATGGAATAAGTTTCTCACTAAGGTTTCATTATTTTAGAAATGGCGGTCAACAGGAGGAATTGTGAATCTGGTGACCGCAATGGACCATGCAATGACGACCCTCCGATGGAATCCGGAAAGGAATCATTCATGCGAATGATGAACCAACTGACTCAAGTTATGGGAAGTAACCTGAATCAAGCTGAGAGACAGATCTCACCGCGAATGTAACAACATTCTATTGAGTCCTTTATGAGTCAAAAACCACCAAACCTTAGTGGATTTACTGACCCATTGATTTCTGAGCAGTGGATAACCTTTGTCGAGAAGATATTTTCTGTCCTCCACTATTTAATGCAAGATAAAGTCAGCCTGACTATCTATCACTTAGAAGGAGAATCTAATCAGTGGAGGGAGCTGATTGAAATCACAAGGGAAAGAGTGGAGGTTGAATATATGGAGTGGGAAGAGTTCATAGGTATTTTCATTAGTAAGTATTTCCCTCGTTCCATGAGAGCAAGAATGGAGAAGGAGTTTCACGAGCAGAAGCAGATGGAGAATGAATATGTGGGATGCTACGAGATAAACATTACAAGGCTATCACATTACACCTCTAGCTTTGACATGGATCAAAATGGCCAGGCTAATAGATTATTCGGTGGAATGATACTTCATCTGTGGAAGAATCTAGCCTACCGATATTATGAAAACTATGAGGAGATCGTGCGAAGTACAATGAGAGTTGAACTGGAGTTTGGTGAGACAGAATGGTCTCATAAATCCACTGACAAAAAAAGATCAATGGAGCCAAGCTTAGGGAGGATCTTGGATCATGAAAGAGGAGGAATGAAAGTGAAGTGTCCCGCATGTAATAAATGTGGGAAGAAGCATTCGGGGAACTGCCTTCTTTGGATTGGGAAATGTTACATGTGTGGAAGAGATGGACATATTGCGAGGAATTTTCATAGTGAGGTTAAACCTAAACTTCCAAACACTAACGACAAGGGTAAGATGGTGCATTCCATACCTGATGTCCATTGCTTTATGTGTGGACAACTTGGGTACTTTTCCAATCACTCTCCAAATCTGAGGGCAGTAGAGGGGAACCACCATCAGCCTCATCAAAGGACAATGGATAAAGGTCGTTCTTTTTCTATCACGGCAGCTGATGTTGAAGCTCAAAATGATGTGGTAGCAGGTACTTTTGTTGTTCTCTCAAAGATAGAAAGTACATTGTTTGATTCTGGTTCTACACATTCCTTTATTTTCTCCAAGTTTGCAATGAATTTAGAATCAACCCCCGATATGATAAAATTAGAGTTATCAGTCAAGAATCATAGCGGGAATATCCATGAATCATCAATGTTTAGAAACTCTACTATTTACTTTGGTGAGAAAAATCTTATCAAAAATCTAGTAGTCATTCTCATGATAGAATTGAACATTATACTAGGGATGGACTAGCACTCAATGTATAATTCTAAGATCAAATTCATAAGTAAGGAAATCTCAGTAGTCTTGAATGGAAAACCTACAGTTATCTTCCAATGAGTGATACCCCAACCTGACTGTTGTCTAGAAGAACCTCCTATATCCTTCTTTATGGAATTTATCAGTGAAGAAGAAGAAGGAAATGAGAGTTTGAGGATAGAAAATGTACCCATCATCCAGGAATACATTGAAATATTTCCTGAGGAGTTTCCTAGAGGTCCCCCAGAAAGAGAGGTATAGTTCTCTATTGAACTTGTACTTGGATCTCATCCAATATCCAAGACCCCATTAAGGATGGAAAATGTGGAGTTGGAGGAATTAAAGAAACAAATCAAAGATATTTTGGAGAACAGTTTTATCCAACAGAGTGTCTCTCCTTGGGGAGCAGCTGTTCTCTATGTGAAGAAGAAGGATAGATCGATATAGCAATAAATTGATTATAGATAACTGAACGGGATCACATTAAAGAACAACTACCCTCTTCCAAGAATTGATTACTTATTTTAACAACTTCATGGGGCTCAATTATTCTATAATATTGATCTTCGATCTGGTTATCATAAATTTTGGGTAAAGAAAGAAGATATTCTAAAAACAGCCTTCCGATCAAGATATTGGCATTAGGAGTTTGTTCTTATGCCTTTTGGACTAACCAATGCACCTTCTATTTTTATGGATTTCATTAATAGAGACTTTAATAATTACCTTGATAACATTTTGGTTGTTTTTATTAACAATATTATAATATTTTCCAATAGTTATGAGGATAATGAGGATCATCTAAGGGATCTTTTCCAAACTCTGCAGAAGGAGAGGATTTTAGGGAACATCAGAAAATGTGAATTTTGGTTACAACAGGTTGCTTTCTTGGAGCACATTATAACCAATGAAGAAATCAAAATTGACCCTGTAAGTACAAAAGATATATAAGAGTGTCCTCAACCTACAAAAATAAATGAGATTCATAGTTTTCTTGGATTAGAAGGATATTATAGGAGGTTAGTGAAAAACGTTTCACGACATTCTAATCCATTAACCATGTTAACTCGAAAAGGGGTCAAGTTCATCTGTAAAAAGGAGTGTAAGGAATGTTTCCAAGATCTATAGAAGAGATTGGTTATTGAATCTGTGTTAACTCTTCCCTCAAGTGGATAAGGATTCGTTATTTTTAGAGATGCATCTCTAAAAGGTCTTGGGTGCATCCTCAAGAAAAATGACAAGGTCATTGCTTATGAATCTCGACAATTGAAGACTCATGAGAAGAACTCTCTTACTCGTGATATGGAGCTGATGACAGTGGTTTTTCTTTTACGATATGGAGGAACTATCTTTATTTGGAGAAACATGATATATACACAGACCCTCAAAGTTTGAAGTATATTTTCACACAAAAGGAATTGAACATTAGACAAAAGAGATTTTTAGAACTTTATAAAGACTATGATTGTTCAATTTATTATCATCCTGAAAGAGAAAACAAATTTTCTCATGCATTAAGCAGGAAAGACCCAGTTGTTCTATCTATTATGAGGATTCAAAGAGATCCATTGATCAATGTCCTAGAAAAACTGGAAATTGGAATTATAAAGGAAGGGACATCATAAATCCTATCCCAAATTATTTCTCAAACATCACTACTAGAGAAGATCAAAAAATCTCGGAAAGAAGATATTTTGTTATAAAAGATGCTTGAGGTTGTGAAGGATGTGAAGTTTCCTGTGTTCAATACTGATCATGAAGGTGTACTGAAATTTCATACAAGACTATGTGTTCCATATATTCCGGAAATAAAGAAGGAGCTGATGGATGAAGCTCATATCTCTACTTTCTCTATACATCATGGCAACATGAACATGTATAAGAACAATCATGATCATTATTCGTGGGATAATATGAAAATAGAGATTGTTGACTACACATCAAGGTGACATGCATGTCAGCAAGTAAAATCAGAGTGACAACTTCTTAAAGGGGTATTGCAACCACTAACCATACCAGCATAGAAGTGGGAAAATATCACTATGGACTTCATCATAGGTCTCCCAAGAACTTCCAAAGGAAAAAATGCGATTTGGGTTATTGTGGACCATCTGACCAAGACTTCCAATTTCATCTCCAATCAAGATGATTTCTCTCTTAATAAAATTGCTAGGATTTACGTGAAGGTAGTGGAACAGCTACATGGAGTTCCATGTTCTCTCATATCTAATCATGATCCAAGGTTCACATAAAAATTCTGGAGAAGTCTTCAACAATCTCTGAACACTAAATTGAATTTTAGTATGACCTACCACCCATAAACAGATGTCCAAACTAAATGGACTATTTAAACACTCGAGGACATGTTGATAACATTCTCAATGGAATTTAAAGGTGGATGAGATCAACATATTTCTTTATTTTCTCTATCTTACAACAACAACTTACACTCGATAATTCTAATGGCACCCTATGAAGCTCTATATGGGAAGCGATGTAGATCATCTACTTGTTGGTATGAATCAGGTGACAGAATGCTTCATGGGCCGGATCTTGTGGAAGAGATGACAGAAAAGGTCCATGACACCCAATAACACATTAAGGCTTCTCAGAGTTGGAAAAAGATCAATGCCGAAAACCATCGAAGGGACATGGAGTTCGATGCTGGTGACAAATTCTTTCTTCAGATTTCACCATGGAAGAGATTCATGAGGTTTGGGAAGAAAGGGAAGCTCATCCCTAGGTATATTGGCCCCTATGAATTCCTATATTTTGTGGGAGCAGTGGCCTATCGGCTTGAAATTCCTCCAAATCTAGCATAATATCATGATATCTTCTACGTATCCCTCTTGAGGAAGTAAATAGATGACCCTTCACATGTACTAAATCCATAGGTGGTACAACTGGAACATAAAATCTCTTATGAGGAGCAGCCGGTGGAGATCTTGGATCGTAGAGACAATGTTCTATGCAACAAGTCTACCCACCTTGTTAAGTTGTTGTGTAGGAACCACAAATGTGAAGAAGCCATGTGGGAACTAGAGGAGTCAATAAGACAGAAGTACCCACACCTTTTCCCAACATAGTGTACGACATAAAATTTCGAGGACGAAATTTCTTAAGGGGGGAAGAATGTAACGACTTGAACTTTTTAATTATATTTGTTTCCAAATTTTGTGTGAAATTTTATTTTTTACTCAAAAAAACTACATCCTTTAATTAATGATGTGGGTATAATTGAAATGAGACCATTGGGTTTCGATTTTTATATGACCGTTGGTCAATATGACCATTGGAAACTATAATCTTAATGGTGTGTTTTTATAAATACGGTTATCTTGTTTAATTAATATAGAAATAATATTTAATGGCCTAATCTAGTAGACTCGAGCCATATAAATCTCATCTGTCAGAGATTCAGAAGGAGGTAGCATCACTGGGCTTTTCTTTGGACCAAGCCCAAGCCGAACTTCAACGTAAGAAGTTTGAACGAAATTGCCTAAATTAGAAGTTCAAGATGATAGAAATCACCTCTCGGGCAATGTTGTCCGAGCCACACCAAGATTCTATCACCATAGCACACCATACACTTAGTTTCTATGATGTTTTTATAAGGGAATACGTAAGGAGGCCTTAACTGCTTTGTGTAATCCATTTATATAAATAAAATTGTTATTTCTTCTTATGGAAAAGATTGTGAATTGAAAATAACTAGATTAATATAGTATTTTTATTATTAATGAATTTAGGAAGAAAATGGTTATTTTAAAATGTATTTGCATTCTTTAAATAATTATTAATGTGAAAAGATTTTCAAAAATGGTCTTCTACAGTTGTGATCAGTGAAAAATTTAGATTCTAACAAGATCAACATGGTATTTAGTGATTATTAATGTATGAATAGTAACATAACCCCATATGAATAGAACTAAATTTTAATTTGACACACAAATATAGAAACTTCACCCATGAATGTATAAATACCTTTTAGACATTTTAAATGTGAAAAAACGATCATAAATTATGTTTTGGTAATTTTTATGCCATAAATATTATATTTAAAATTTTATAAATAATTTAATAATTTAAAATTCTAATGTATTTTAATAAAATTTAATCATAAATTGTTTCTTTATTTTCTTATGGGTATACCATATTTTTATAGGACCTGGATTTATTTTCTATGGTGTTACAAAATGATTTATTGTTTTAAAGTTGTATTTTTGGAATAAATAATGATTTTATATAAAAATTAAATTAAAAAATTTAAAATATTATATTCCTAAAATTTAATTCATTTTTTAATTGAGAGAATCTATATTAGCTTAGGGTAATTTTTTGGTATTTTTCGAGAATTGTTGAATTTTCGGTGAATAGTTAAAATACGGTTTTGAGTTTCGAGTGTTTAATGACATCATAAATGATGTAATATTTCAGGTAGACATATGAATATTGAGATATTATATGAGGTGTACCAAGTGTCCAATACCATGGGAAAATACCTCGGGAAAGCCCATGGTTTTGCAAATACCACTGATGAGGTGTCCCTTGGAAATTAATAATTTATTCACTAACTTTTCCTACAAATACCCAGCCATTTAACTCATTATTTTCATTGAAAATTCATCCTCAATGAATTTATGGTCTCATAAACTCCCAAGGAATCCTCCCAAAGATCCCTCAATCCTTCAAAGGTCTGGACCTTTAGGCTTTCGAAGATACTCTTCAATGTAAGAGATCTTTTCACTCACCTCTTTTAAGTCATGAATTCCTTTATGTTGTGTCTTCTAGTTAACATAACATTATGTTGAGGGTATTTTATTATATGATCTCCTTACTTCCATTTCATGACTAATGGTTTATAGACCTTTTCCACTCTCATCAATTGGTTTTTTGATTTTTTAAGTGACGTTGTTAGGCTGCCGAATTTCTCATAAAAGAAAACGCATATTCTCTTTCCTTTGAAGTTTCATTTTTTTTCGTGGTATGTCATTTAAATATCCATTACATGTTCTTATCTCCATGAAATTATGTATTTATATTGTAATATGAGTTATTTATGAGTGATTTACCCTTGTACCCTCTCTTTTTATTATATTCTAAAACTATGTTATATTGTCGTTATGCTGCAGAATTTTCATCTGAAAATCTTTCTCGTTTTCTCAAGAATTTATCTTGTATTATTTATGAGACTACCTGTAGAAACCCAAAGCCTGACGTACATGGACATTACATTACTTTTGCGGAAAACTTAGTACATAACAAACACACACACACGGATCGTAATAGTTTAGTGTTTTTGGAAACTCGGAATATAATCTTATAATCGTGGTGAAACATCTTCAACATCTCCCATAAAGATCTTCCCTTTTTTTACCTGAGACCTTTATTTATATCCTGGGGAATAGAAAACATAAAAGGGTGAGATCAAATGCTCAGTAAAGGTAAACAAAATAAATATCAATGACATCATATTCTTAAGAACATAACATTTTGGAAATATTAACCTGCAAAAGAGATAATAATTTCATAACATCGGATAAATCATAGTAGTGAAATGAAATACCAATAATCATAACGTAAAACATGAAACATTTTGGAATACACACATAATCATAGAGAATCATTTCTTGTTAGTCAAGACTCATTGCCCAGACTATCTTAGTAGACAAAGTTCATTTCTGAACCGAGTCACCCTCGTTTCAGTCCTGTTTCACTGAACCGGTATAACCTACCGTTCCGGCCATGTCTATCTCATTAGATATAAAATCTTTACCCAATGCATTGGAGGGAGATATAGGTCCCACCCATCTCATAATTATACTATTCATATGTGTGCCACAAAATCATAAATCATACATCATTTCATAACCCATGTAATAAAAAAGGGAATCTTAAACATCATGATCTCATCAAACAATTCATATAAGATGAAGGAATTCATAAAAATAATTCCATCACAACATAATCAAATCAATGTAATAATAGAGATATAAACATAACCCTATATTATATTAGATGGAAAATAATTTTGATAAAACACTTGAACTCCATTCTTGAGGAAAATATACATTCAAATTAAAAAACATTTTCCTTTCTTAACATGTCATACAATTTATAATCTAAATGAAGTTGATTAAAAATAAACATGAAAACTTGTAAAGGAATATTGTTGGAAATAATGTTTTAAAAATTCATTTAGGACGTATAAGTTAAAAAAACATCCTTCTCGTAATTTTGTCGGAAAAGTAAAAAAGTATCTCGTACGAAAAACGACAAAAGAATCCTTTCATATTCTTTAATAAAAACTCACCGAAGGGTAAAATTGGATTTAAACAATTGTAGGTGGATGGAAATAATATTACATATTGAGGAAACATGGATGTGGATGATAAAATACACACCAGTAAATTTCAAAGTATAAACAATCTCGGATAAAAATGAGATTGTTATATTTCCCTTACCTTAGGTCCGATTTGCTTTGTAAGTGTCCGAACCTCCTGTATAATAATTTAAATAATGTCATTGACTTATTACAGAATCATATTCATTGTTATTATATCATATATGGTTCACTTATGACTTTATATTACCTGTTTTTTGTAAATTCATGTTAAAGTAGTGTTTTGGGTAAAATCGTCTCATTTTTCATTCGTGTTTTAACTTGTAATTATTCATATGATTACTTAGATCATGATTACTTAATTCTAGAATATAAAACATGATTTATATATAATATATATTCAGAATATACATATATATAATGGATCGATAAATGGAACGAAATACACCGTTCATGGAGACGGTAGGCCGTACGTACGCATGAACGCTGTTTTCGTTTCCTTTTTGAGTTGAATGGAATTAAGTAGATGACATACATATATACATAAATCCATTAGATTTATAATGTCATACATTTTATTATTATTTATTATATATACTTTATAATCATTCTTAAATGGTTAACATGGATAATGAATCTCATCGCGTCGTGGAGACGGTACTCCGTACGTACGCACGAGCGATGATATCGTTTCCATAATTATTGAATTGAATTGGATTGGCTGATAAAATATATCAGAATCAATATGATGTTCTAATAACTATGTAGATTTATTCTTTACACCATTATACCCATCCATGTAAGGTGGTGGTGGAAAATGGATTACACCACGGCGTGGAGACGGTATTCCGACTGTACGCACGCGTGGTGATTTCTTTTTCCGTAGGATGGATAGATGGTGAAATAGGGTTTTTTCATACTTATAATAACATATCAGTATATGAGTGATACTGATGTTATTACTTCATAATGAAACTACCCAAGAAGAAGAAGTTGAAGAATAAATAATGATGAATGAATCGGTAACAGACATTACCTCTTCTTTGAAGTGCTTATTTGAGACCTCCTTTTAGGGAACTAAAATAGGTCTTTGAAGAAGACCATAACCTCTAGAATGTTTCTAGGCAAGTGGAGAAGATACTTTGGCAGGGGTTGGCCGAGAATGAATGCTCAATGTTGTGTGAGGAAGAGGGGGAGGAGGTTCCCTTTTATAAGGGAGGAGAGGGGCACCTTTCGGAAAACTAAAAATATTATTTTATTATAAAGTCAAGTTCGGTGTTAAATAGCTCCAAATTGATATATTTCAAAGATAAGGATGGTATGGGTCGAAATCCTCTCATAAAATAGAATTTAGACAAGTTTTGGTTCCTATTTTAAACTTATCATTTAGATTTAACATTAAGTTAAATAAGTTTTCTTTTACCGTGTCTTCTTGTGTTATTATACTATAAGGTTAATAAACATACTATAAGCAGAAAAACAAACCCCAAGTTGTTTCTTATTAATATATATAACCATATCTAAGTCATTTAGCCGAACCATAGATTTTTAGGAATAAAATAACAATTACTAATATAATATTTGTTTTAAAAACTATTTTATGTCAATTTTGACACTATTTAGTAATTTATTTTTGTTAAAATTATAACAGAATTATTAGTTACAAAAAAAGTTAATTAAATCCATACTAACATTTCATATTAACCTATAAAATTAGTGGAATTCATAAAGAGTCTCAAATTACATTTATTTTGGTGTTTATAAGATTAATTATGTCAATATTTCATTAATAATATAATTACTGCGTCATCTTTGTGTCATAACTAAATTAAATTATTTAATGGCTAAAAATTAAAAATAAAATAACATTATGTATGAAGTCTTTTTTTCTTTCTAATGAATATTTATAGTCGAATTTATCTTATGTATAACCCCATATTAAAAATTATCTACTTATTAAACTTTGATTTTAACTATTTTAACCCTTCATTAAATAAATTAATAATAAATGTCCTAATCTAATCCAAGTGGGCCTAAATGGTCATATTTTATTACTAAGTTTGTTTTTGGTCTAATTAAATTTATCCAATAGAATTAGGACATGTGTTAGGGTAATAATAATATCATCATTACCCTTAATTACCCTATTTACTTTTAACCGTTGTAAAAAAAAGTAAAAAGTTACTATTCACCAAAAAAATATTTTCATCTCATTGAATCACATTTTACTTACTGACATCAACCGTGTCTCTTGGATTTTTGAAATTCCACTCACAGAAGCGGTAAAATTATGTTTTATGAAAAATTCAGTTTTTTAACTACCACTTAGTGGTTTCACTATTCATCAAAAATTGAAAGTTTTCAGAAAAATACCAAAATTTTACCCTAGGCTAATTTCGATATTCCGAATCCAAAAATGAAGTCCATTTTGATAAATATAATTTACAAAATTTAAAATAGTGGTTATTACTATTCATAACGGCTAGTTTTAATAATATTTTAATAACATATCATTGTTTAGCAAAACTTGGTGTTGCGCACAACACACGCTATCGTGGAAGGTCGCGATTGCGTGTAATTCAAGCCAGGTCAGAGATGTGTGTTGTGAAAGCTCCTTTTAGTGTAGCGTATAACACAAGACATTAATGAAATTAAAAAACATATTTTTCATAAAATCATGGGGTGTTACATTCTACCCCCCTTAAAATCAATTTCTCCCTCGAAATTCGTCAGGGTTATAAATGGTTTACTACTCGAAAGTTTCTTTAATAGAAACCCACATTGTAAAATGGAATACCAAAACCAATCTTTAAAAACAAAAATATGAAACGTAACGGTTTCCCAAATAAACTAATCATTGGGTTTCCACATAGGTGAAAATATGGATATGGAAGAAAAATCTAACCATCATGTTCTGATGGAGAGTGGTAGAGAACATGGCTATGGATAATCCAGCAATCACAAAGCCATAAATTTGTGACGATCTAGGGTACCATCTGATTCATCGGATATAAGGGAACTAGGAAAACATTTTTGGTTTTCAAGATCATATGAAGAATTTGAATTAGAATAAATACGTACTTTATTTTGGTACAATCTCACTGTTGTTCGTGCCATGAACAATTTCCACTTCATCTCTTAAATAAATGAAGTTGAATTTGTTATTCGTGAAGTGTTAGCAGATCATGTGATAGAATGACGGGTCATTCCATCTGTCTCAAACAAAAGGTAAGAAAAAGTTATTCAATATACATTAGTCGATCTATAGTGAGATTAATCATATATGGTTCCTAAAATGGACTTATACTTCATATATCATAATGCTTAATATAATAAAACTCGTTTCTACTAAACAAGGACTTCCTGTAGGCCAGTGGTAGGCGATAAAGGCCAGTCGCACTTCGGTTGTGGGTTTGATTCCCAAGCCATGTCTGAAGCGATGGGATGTCACCCATCCTGCAGGTTGTACTTTTTCTAAAACTATATTACTATAACATCCTATAAATAATATTGAAAAAAACATCTATCCTTAAGCAATACAAAATTATGTCCAACATAATTCATTACAATCATTAGGCTTATCCATAATACTGCATTCCATTCTCATAATATAGTGAAAACGATTACTAGAGATTTAATACCATCGTTGATCCCCATATATCATAAGATATGTCTTGTTGGTCACATTCCAGACATTCAAAGGCCTTAATCATGTATTCTCTTGAATACCCATTGAACCTTAGTGAAAACATGAATGCAGTTAAAAGTTAACACTTTCCACATACCAAAATCCAAAAATTATATATACCCAAACCATGATATAACCTTCTCCTTATATCAGTCATGAGCTCATGAATACGGTAAAACATTTCATTTTTTCGTTTTCCTTTCATTATGCACATATCATCTTTTTTTCCAAAAATATCTCAATCACATTCCATGGTTACTGGTACCATTGAAAACCAAAATATACCAATACATAAATATTCCAATATTCCATGATAGTATCTACAACATTATTTTGGAATCCCATTACATAAACACTTAATCATTCCACCACATTGTTGTCATATTCAACATCGCCAATAGTGATCGCATGCGACTTCCCTTTGTCCTTTTCCTTAAGTGGTTGCTCATGTCGATAATCACTAACCCTTGGATTAGGGCATTTGTTAGCATAATTCCCCATTTCCTTGCACCTGAAGCATTGAAGTGTTGGTTGTGCGTTCTCTGCAGTCTTTTCTTTATTCCCATCATTAGAAACACTTTCTCCATTACGTCGACACTCAGATGCTCGATGACCCTCTTTTCCACACTTAAAACATTTTCTAGTCCCTTTAAGACAATCTCCACCATGCTTATTTCCACAATTTGAGCATAAGGAAACATTCATATTCTTTTTACCATTATTCTGAAATTTCTTCTTGAACTCCATCCTTAGTTTCTTGTCAAAACTATGAGATGGATAAGTAACACCAAATTACATTTCTACCTTCATATCACAATTCACAATTTCTTCATAGCTACTGAAGTCTCTAATAGCTAATTGCCTTCGATGATTTGGTTTTATGCCCCTAAAGAATCAATCAACTTTACTTTCAGGTTAGATGATAAATCCAGATTCATACCTGGGAAACCTTGTAAAATTCGCTTCGTATATACCAACAGATTCATAATCCTTTTGCTTTAGTTCAAGAAACTCCTTCTCCATCTTTGTTCGATGTATTCGAGGGACGTACTTATTGAAAAATAAGTTCTTGAACTCGTCCCATTCCATGGACTCAATTTAATCTCTTGGCCTCATATTCTTGATAAGATCCCACCATTGATCAGCTTCACCTTCCAAATGATATACTGCTAAGATGACTTTATCATGATCAGAACATTGATGAATTGAAAATATCTTTTCAGTAGTACTAATCCATTGTTCATCAACTAATGGATCAGTAGACCTGCTAAAAGAAGGTGGGCACTGCCTAATGAAGGACTCAATAGAATATTGTTCCCATCTTTTCTCATTTGGAAGTCTAGAATGATTCATAGCATGTGTAAGTATAACAATATGTTTTTGCACTCCATCTCCCATAACATTTGTTTTTTCAGGAGGACAATCATTTCATTGTCCATTGCATTGATCAACACGGTTCCTTCGGGTTCCAGCCATCGTCTAAAACCCAAAAAGAATAGTGTGAGAGGAAAAAAAATCATGCTAGGGAAAATAACATAACAAAGGGGGAGTATCCTGATTATCTATCATCTTAGGTTAAATTATATGATCGTTACCGTAGTTTTAGGACTGTATCCTATACATATACTTGTCCTTAGGGACATCCCTAGACATACCTTAGAAATATCTCTAGGGATCTCACTAACGTTTTTGCATCCTAGATTCCAAAGGTTGACTAAACCTTTCCTCTGATACCAACTTTAGAAACCTGAAGCTTGGCGTACATGGACATTACATTACTTTTGCGGAATACTTAGTACATAAAAAACACACACACAAGGATCGTAATAGTTTAGTGTCTTTGAAAACTCGGAATATAATCTTCTAATCGTGGTGAAAGATCATCAACATCTCCCATAAAGATCTTCCCTTTTTTTTACCTAATACCTTTCTTTATATCTTGTGGAAAAGAAAACATAAAAGGGTGAGCTCAAATGCTCAGTAAGGGTAAACAAAATAAATATCAATCACATAATATTCTTAAGAACATAAAATTTTGGAAATCTTAACCTGAAAAAGAGAGCATAATTTAATAACATGGGATAAATCATAGTAGTGAAATGAAATCCCAATAATCATAACATAAAACATAAAACTTTGTGGTATACACACATAATCATAGAGAATCATTTCTTGTCAGTAAAGACTCATTTCCAAGACTATCTTAGTGGACAAAGTCCATTTCTGAACCGATTCACCCTCGTTTCAGTCCTGTTTCACTGAACCGGTATAACCTACCATTCCAGCCATGTCTATCTCATGAGATATAAAATACTTACCCAATGCATTGGAGGGAGATATAGTTCCCACCCATCTCATAATGATACCATTCTTATGTGTGCCACAAAATCATAAATCATACATCATTTCATAACCCATGTAATAAAAATGGGAATCTTAAACATTGTGACCTCATCAAACAATTCATATAAGATGAAGGAATTCATAAAAATAATTCCATCACAACATAATCAAATCAATGTAACAATAGGGATATAAACAGAACCCTATATTATCATAGATGGAAAATAATTTTGATAAAACACTTGAACTCCATTGTTGAGGAAAATATCCTTTGAAATTCAAAAACATTTTCCTTTATTAACATGTCATACAATTTTTAATCTAAAAGATGTTGATTAAAAATAAATATGAAAACTTGTAAAGGAAGCTTCTTGGAAATAATGTTTTAAAAATCCATTCATGTCGTATAAGTTAAAAAAACATCCATCTCGTACTTTTGTCAGAGAAGTCAAAAAGTACCTCGTACGAAAAATGACAAAAGATTCCTTTCATATTCTTCACTAAAAACTCATCGAAGGGTAAAATTGGATTTAAACAATTGTAGGTGGATTGAAATAATATTACATATTGAGGAAGCATGGATGTGGATGATAAAATACACCCCAGTAAATTTCAAAGCATAAACAATCTCGGATAGAAATGAGATTGTGATATTTCCCTTACCTTAGGTCTGATTTGCTTCGTAAGTGTGAGAACCTCCTGTATAATGATTTAAATAATGTCATTGACTTATTACAGAATCATATTCATTGTTATTATATCATATATGGGTCACTTATGACTTTATATTATCCGATATTTTGTAAATTCATGTTAAAGTAGTGTTTTGGGTAAAATCGTCTCATTTTTCATTCGTGTTTTAACTTGTAATTATTAATATGATTACTTAGATCATGATTACTAAATTCTATAATATAAAACATGATTTATATATAATATATATTCAGAATATATATATATATAATGGATCGATAAATGGAATGAAATACACCGTTCATGGAGATGGTAGGTCGTACGTACGCATGAACGCTGTTTTCATTTCCTTATTGAGTTGAATGGAATTTAGTAGATGACATACATATATACATAAATCCAGTATATTTTTAATGTCATATATTTCATTATTATTTCTTATATATACTTTATAATCATTCTTAAATGGATAACATGGAGAATGAATCTCATCGCGTCGTGGAGACGGTAGTCCGTACGTACGCACGAGCGATGATATCGTTTCCATAATTATTGAATTGAATTGGAGTGGATGATACAATATATCAGAATAAATATTATGTTATAATAACTATGTATAGTTATTCATTACACCATTATACCCATCCATGTAAGGTGGTGGTGTAAAATAGATTACACCACGGCGTGGAGACGGTATTCCGTACGTACACACGTGCGGTGATTTGTTTTTCCGTAGGATGGATAGATGGTGAAATAGGGTTGTTTCATACTTATAATAACATATCAGTATATGAGTGATACTGATGTTATTACTGCATAATGAAACAACCTAAGAAGAAGAAGTGGAAGAAGAAATAAAGATGAAAGAATCGGTAACGGACATTACCTCTTCTTTGAAGTGATTCGTTGAGACCTCCTTTTAGGGCACTAAAATGGGTCTTTTAAAAAGACCAGAACCTCTAGGATGTTTCCAGGTAAGTGGATAAGTGAATTTTTCATGGGTTGGCCGAGCTTGAACGCTCAAAGTTGTGTGAGGAGGAGGGGGAGGAGGTTCCCTTTTATAAGGGAGGATAGTCGCACCTTCGGGAAAACTAAAAATATTATTTTATTATAAAGTCAAGTTCGGTTTTAAATAGCTCCAAATTGATATATTTCGAGGATAAGGTGGGTATGGGTTGAAATACTCTCATACAATAGAATTTAGACATGTTTAGGTTCCTATTTTAACCTTATCATTTAGATTTAACATTAAGTTAAATAAGTTTACTTTTACCGTGTCTTCTTGTGTTCTTATACTATAAGGTTAATAAACTTACTATAAGCAGACAAATGCACCCCAAGTTGTTTATTATTAATATATATAACCTTATATAAGTCATTTGGCCGAGCCTTATATTTTTAGGAATAAAATAACAATTACTAATATAATATTTGTTTTAAAAACTATTTTATGTCAATTTTGACACTATTTAGTAATTGATTTTTGTGAAAATCATAACAGAATTATTAGTTCGAAACAAGTTAATTAAATCCATACTAACATGTAATATTAACCTATAAAATTATTGGAATTCATAAAAAGTCTCAAATTACATTTATTTTGGTGTTTATAACATTAATTATGTCATAATATTATTAATAAGATAATTACTGCATCATCTTTGTGTCATAAATAAATTAAATTATTTAATGTCTAAAAATTAAAAATAAAATACCATTATGTATGAAATATTTTTATCTTTCTAATGAATATTTATAGTCGAATTTATCTTATGTATAACCCTATATTAAAAATTATCTACTTATTAAACATTGATTTTAACTATTTTAACCCTTTATTAAATAAATTAATAATAAATGTCCTAATATAATCTTAGTGGTCCTAAATGGTCATATTTTATTCATATGTTTGTTTTTAATCTGACTGCACTTATCCAATAGAATTAGGACATGTGTTAGGGTAATAATAATATCATCTTTACCCTTAATTACCCTATTTACTTTTAACCGTGGTAAAAAAAGTAATAAGTTACTATTCATCAAAAAATTATTTTCATCTCATTGAACCAAATTTTACTTACTAACATCCAACGTGTCTCTCGGATTTTTGAAATTACACTCACAAAAGCGGTAAAATTAGGTTTTATGAAAAATTCAGTTTTTTAACTACCACTTAGTGGTTTCACTATTCATCAAAAATTGAAAGTTTTCAGAAAAATACCAAAATTTCACCCTAGGATAATTTCGATATTCCAAATCCAAAAATGAAGTCCATTTTGAAAAATAAAAATTTCAAAATTTCAAAATTTGGTTATTACTATTCATAATGACTAGTTTTAATAATATTTTAATAGCATATCGTTGTTTAGAGAAACTTGGTGTTGCGTACAACTCATGCTATCGTGGAAGGTCGCGATTGCATGTAATTCAAGCCAGGTCATAGATGTGTGTTTTGAAAGCTCCTTTTTGTGTAGCGTATAACACAAGACATTAATGAAATTAAAAAGAATATTTTTCATAAAATCTCGGGGTGTTACACTACCCAAATATATTACAATTTCTAGTGGTATTCATCAATACATATAAATTATCTATTTTATTTTGGATTTGACATACATATAACCCTCACTCCATTTCCATGGGTTATAAATGACATAACGATCAAGTTTTTAATTACTTTTTAAAGGTCAAGATTTTGACATGAAACTCATTTCTTTTATTCTCTATGGGTTATTTATGAAATGTTTCATTATGATGTATGTGGATCACATGAAAGTAAAGACATATTAAGGGTGTTCCCAGATATCTCACCAATGCATTGGGTAAATAATTAATCTCTAGAGATGACAAGTTTCACGATACCATGGTGAATAACTGTGATAATTTTTATGACACCTCGGGGATAAACCTTGGTGATATGTTCATGAATGTATAAATGAAATGATACAGCCACATATTAAAGTTATTATTCACGTTTTTTATTATGATATTTCTATTCCTAAATTTCTCATGCCTTTATGAATTTTATCGTGTTCCCATTAATATCGCATAAGATCACATGTCAACTGTTTCACTTGTTTTTCATTACAGAGCCTTCTTCTCACCATTTCCTTTGATGTATGTCTCCAGGATATGAGATGCCTTAATTTTACATAAGAAAAACCTATGATGAAGCTTTATGAGTGGTTTATAAGAATTTTTTATGTTTTCTTCATGTATTATGTTCCAGATTTCCATGACACTAGTCTTTAAAGATCCTATGTTTTGTAAAATGTAATGATAAGTTATGTAATAAAAAGGTGAGATGCTATAGTAAGCCCTTTAATGATTTTGGGCACTCAAAAAATAAAATACGTAATGATGTTTTTCCATTTCCATTTAGATATTGGTAATCTAATCAAAATCCCTTAGGACTTTTTCCACATAGAATTATAATTTTCGCATACTGAGCAATGAGGTACATGATTTGGGTCATTTCTCCTCATTCCATCCCACAGAAGTATTATTTCATGTCTCTATAAATATTATTACTTCTATTATGAATGATGAATGGAAAACTATGAGATTCATCTAATAACTCTTTCAAATTTGGTATGAAAGGAACACATACAAGATTCATGAGTTTCATTGTTTCATCCAAGTCAAGGATAAACTCATGGCCATTACAAAATATCCTTTGCGGTTATAGGTCTTATTTCTTTCTTCCATGATATTCAGTTGAATAGAGGTTTGAAAATTAATTTGAGAAAGATACAATTTTCCCCTTTATTCAATATTTCTAGATTCAAACATTGAAAATCAATAAATATTTTATCTTTTCTGGTACTCATCATGGAATTGATAGCCTGATCCTTTCGAGTAAAAGAATCAACCACCTTGTTTGGTTTCCTATGGTGGTAATTTTTTGAGAAGTCATAATCATTTGTTTACTCTAATTGTCATCTCTGGTTCATGTTTAAAACCATCTATGATAATATATATTTCACAAATTTCTAATCAGTATATATATAACAATTTTCACCATATTTATAGTGACTCTATATCGTTAATGAAAAGAAATTTGTTTCTAATTCCAAATCATTAGTTGGTTAATTTTGATCAAGAATTAATGAATTTTTAAAAGGTGGTGAATAAGTAGGTCATAGATGTGGAAATCCTAAGGGTTGATTCTAACACAGGATAGGTGGATTCAACTAGAAAAACAGGAGGTGTGACTTTTGATAGAAGGAAGAGTCACTACTATAACATCATGTAGGGAAGTGGGAAAGAGAGTACCCAGAAAAAAGGGATCAGTAGCACAAGACCATACTTCAGTGATCTATCACTGTTTTTTAGGATGAGACACAACTAGAGACAGTTCCCTCAAACACTAGAAGCATTTTAATCTAGAGTTAATATGAGACATATAAAGAGTTTCTACAGGACTCCATGATTGATGGAATGTGATGGTGTTCTAAGGTAGAATCAATGTGTATGAACTGGATCTACCACACCATATTAGTCTAGAAGATTGAGTTCTACTGGATAATGAATTAAGGTAAGGGTTATAGATCTTTGGGGAAGGATAACCCATATTATCATAGTAGTGTAGTACACCTGACATATACTGAATCATAAGGAATGTGGGTAATACAATTTAATGACATTCAGTCGACACTTTTGGATAGAGATGCTAGACCATTAATAGAGAGTGGGAAATTTCTAATAGCTTCTATGAAATTACATAATTTATTTGAAAACAATGCATCTCATTTCTTTGTTTCTAAAAAAATTAATGGATTGAGCCAAGATGTGGTGTTCATGAGTGGGGTGATGATGAAAGACTCACCTCTATGAGTTTTGTCGAAATACACTTTCTAGTGAATGGTTTGTTCTCTCGAGGTGGGGTGTATATATTTTTGTGTTATCTTTATTTCATTTTCATGATGACATTCAACCGAATTATTGGTATGGACATTTTAGTAGCATACCGATCCCATATTTCTTGTTAATGTAGGAGATTGACCTTTAAATCTCCTAGTATGGAAAATATGTTAACTGTGGAGAGTGGGATAAAAGGGTTTGATGACCATGAAAAATCCCCCAGTAACTGGGAAATCTTATAGCCCATGTTGCTATCATATTTATAAATGAATGATGTGTAAAGAGAGATGACTGTCCACCCATAGTGTATGAATTTCACATTTGGTTAATAGAATATTTCTCAGATATTCCATCTGATAGAGCTATGAAATTCACCATTGATATAATTTCATGGGAAGGTATACATTCTACTAAACCATATATACTGACACAAAAAAATCTCCCACATCTGAATAATCCCATAGAGGAGTTGTAATATAAAGGATTTATCCATCCGAGTATGTTGACATGTGTCAAGTTCTATTTTCCAAGATGTATGACAGGATTTTGTGCTTATGTGTTTATTATTAGTTGTTGAACTAAATGAATGTAAAAAACTGGTACCGTAACCCATATAGTGGCAATTTTAATGACCAATTTAGTGGATCTTGATTGTTTTCAATGATCATGTTGATATCGGGGTATCATCTATTGAGATTTTTGTTTCTGATATACCATGTACTACTTTAATAATTATGTATAGAATACATGATTTCCTAATAATGTTGTCTTTGTTGGAGAATTCATCATTAATGGTTACGACCTTGACAAACATGATCTTTAATACATGCCTGGTTCAGTTTATCAAAGTGTTTGTGGAAGACACATTGGTGTACTCTATGACAAATGAAGATCACACACAACATTTTGAAATTGTACTGAGTATACTAAGAGGTAATAATCTATACACATAAAAATATACATTCCAGTTTTGGATCGATCATATACCCTTATTGGGTCACACCATCTCATAGTAAGGTGTGTTGGTAGACCTAGAGAGGGTTTAAGTACCTGTTTGTTGGGATTAAAACAAGAAAGTGTTTGTTATGTACAACATTCTAGGGATGGAAGGATATTATTAGAGATTCATCCTAGACTATTCTTATTTGGATGTGCTACATTAGGGCTCAACCAAGAAGGTGACAAATTTTTAATGGTTAGAATCTTTTGAGAATTCCTTCTAGGATTTGAATAGGGGCTTGATATTGGTACTAAAATTGATCATACTCGATCTGTGTGAGGAGTAAATAGTGCAGTATGATGCTTCTAAGATGAAAATCACACCTATTTTGTTGAAAGGATATCGATTTTTGGTGTATGGGTCTTGGAATTTGAGGCCACATTAATGAACTAGCATATTCATGAACTCAAGGTCACTGTAGTGGTATATATGACTTGATGTGTTGGTACCGCTATCTATTGGGTGAAAAGTATATTGTGTACAAATATGACAAGAGATATATGAACATACTTTTCCAATGATACAAGCATCTAGGACATATGATATTGGATGAGTATATGGATTCAATTTATTTAAAGTTAGAATATATGTCTAGAAAAGGAAATAGTGATGCAGATTCATTGAGCTGGAAAATCAGAGTCAGTCAATTCCGGAGTCTTGTGCTGAGTGGAAAATAAGGACATTTCTAGAAAAGATGATTGTTGTGGTTCAGGAGAGTCAAGAGTATATGAGATCAATATTAGTTTCAATGGATTCAATACTTTTTTTATGGATTATTTATATACAATAAAATGATCTTAATAAATTATCCTTGATAGAAATCCTTAATTCTTCGAGTCACCATCCGATCAGAGCATAGATGAGTAAAAGATCCTCTATGACATGAATTCAGTTGTTGTGCGTATTAACATGTTAGGGGAGTCAATTCATGAGAACCATCCACCGATTAGGGTTGTAAATCTAGTTTGGACCAAAATGTAATGTGACCTACATCTATTTTTTGATTGTCAAGCATACAATAAGAGATGGAAGGGTTTGGGACACGATATTAAACCTGTAATTAGGTAAAGGATGAGAATCAACAACCTATAGGTTTTTTACAACCATGGAAAATTACAGAGTAGATGCGGGATAAATTTTCCCTATATTTTTTGATCGGTATCCCAATGAATCCTCATTATAATTTCTATATTTTGGTGGGTGTACAACATTTGACAGTGGTAGGAATTCTATGACTAAATGGGAGACTTTTTTAGGGGATCAGTTAGGATATCTATTTGTTAAGAGATATTAAGTCTTCATAGGGTTCCAAGAACTCTTGTTTCATAACATGATTTCCATTTTACATTGTTATTCAAGACGGTCATTCAAGAGGCACTGGGAACACATGTTTTTTTGAGAACATTTTTCTACTAATAGAATTATGGATAGTTAGAGTGTACTCTATAAATGCTTCAGGATATTTTAAAATCATGTGTTATAGACCTCAACGGGGATTTGGATAATCACATAGAACTAGAGATGTTTTAAAATATCATATTTTTTTCAAGAAACTATATATATTGAATCATAAAATGATATTTTTGGTATGCCATGTAGATCACATTTATGATGGATTATGGTAGGTGGGATGGAGCTATTGAGACCGAGTATTTTGTAGGAGACATCACAATAGGATCAAAAGATTATAAAAGGTATGGATAATGCTTAGAGTAGACAAAATGCTTATACCGACCTAGGATGAAGAGCAGTAATGTTTATAGAGGGTGATCGTGTATTCCTTTATGTGTCACATTGGTTGGATCACTTTAGGATCTGATGACAAGCCATGTTAGTATCCAAGTTCAATGGACCACTTGATTTGATGGAGAGAGTCGGGTAGGTGGAGTACCTTTTGGATCTTCAATAGAGTTACAATGTTATTTATGATGTATTCCTTGTGTTAAAACTTTGGTGGTATCACACAAACCATTATCATGAGATATATGTGTTTGATGACTAGAAGAACATAGATTGGTCCTTTAAGGAACATCCAATACATGTGTAGGAGGATAGTGACAATGTGATCCGGGGATAGGGTGTACTTATAGTTTGTGAATTATGGAGACATGGATGTTTGAAGGAAAAATCATTTGAAAGGGAAAGAAATATTATGGATCAATGGACCAATATGTTTGACGTATAATCACAGAGATGCATCGGAATACAATGGAAGGATAAGACTTTTAAATTGGGGTGATTATAATACCACGACCATTTCTAGGGATGCATTGTGGAAATTAAAAATTACTCGATTTCCCTTGTGTTGAGTGATTTTTTGGGAGTTTACGTTGGTCTATCTGTGGGTAAAAATTTGAGAAAATTGTAATGGAAAAGGGTAGTGAATTTTTGGTTCACATTTTTCCATAACAGTTCACCCCATCATAGTAAAATGTGGAACCACAATAAAATAAGGATTTTTATGATTGGTGAATAGTATGTGAAATAATTCCCCCTATAATAGAGGAACATGGTTAGCAAAAACTATGAACCCCTTCTGAGTTAACTATTTGTGACTTTTTAAGTCACCCAATAATTAGTTTTCTAAATCCCCTAAAACCATTAAAGTCACAAAAATCATGTCCCACTCAACCCCTGAAATTATTCTATGAGCTTATAGCATCCTGGACGAATTTCAGCCCTCCCAACCTCCATTCTTGTTTATTTGAAGATCATATCAAATATATACACCCCACCCAGTGGATCTCATCCATCTTGGTTTCCCATACCTTATTTTTTCTTCTCATATTTTATGAAAGGTTTTTTATTCCTAATTTTATTAGATCAAGAAATTTTTTGTGGACCTTGATCTAGAATATTTTATGTAGATCTAGATTTAAATGATCTTGATTTTAAATTTTGAATTCAGATCTCATTCTACATCATCGTGTTGCTAAAATATTGTGGATTTCTATGGTGCTATTTCCCATCACTGAATCCATGTTAGTGGTCTATAATTAAAAATCCAAAGTACATATATAAATTACATGTATAAAATTTTTGAATTTAAATTAGTCATTCAGAAATTGTTTTCATGATTAAATTATTTAATTTGGAAAAAATTTCAATTGAGGAGATGTGGAATTTTGGATTTCCAGAATTATTAAATTTGAGATAATTAATAGCAGAATTAATTATAAGAGATTGATATTTTTTATTTTATATGTCTAATTATGGAATTAATTTAGGTATTTGGATATTATGGATATTAATTATTCTATTGATGAATTAATTAATGGGTTTAAAGGACTTAATTATTTTTTTAATTAATTAAGGTGGTTTGGATAAGAAATTAATTATTGAATTAGTAATTAATTCATGGTGATTTTTTAATTGTTGAATTGACTAGGGGAGTTTTTTTGGATAATTAATTATCGAAATAATAAATGCTAATTATGTGATTGGTCATTTTTTGAGAGAAATATTTAATTTTAATTTTTATGTAATTTTTGAATTAGTAATGGAATTGATGTGGATAATTTATTGTTGAATAAATTTTGTGTTGTGAATGGTTACATGGTTAGTTAGTTACGAAATAAAGAATGAGAACATCAGAAATATAATGTGTATAATATGAATGGTAACATTGTCATTTAGTTGTGAAATAAATAATGGGAACATAGTCAATAAAATGGGTCTGGAATGAGTGGTAACGTGGTCATTTACTTGTGAATTAATGAATATGGACACAGTCATTATATTGTGAAATCTATGAATGATAACATAGATATTAAATTATGAATTTAATAATTTTAACAATGAAATTTTGAGATATGATGTTACAAAGGAATAATTTAAGATCCAACATAATATAAAGTAGGTATTGATATATGATATCACCTCATACATAAATCAAGCTATGGCATGATCAAAAGAATGTATTGAGGTATGGGTATCTACATGGAACCAGGAGGTTTATGTTGTTAAATAAAAATTATTTGATAATGTGTTAATTTTATACTTATGACCTGAAATTATTTCATTATGCACCAGAATATACTTTATTTTGAATTGAGATTCTTTTATACATCATTGGTGGTAGTCTACTGAGTTGTACTCACATCCTACTTAGGCAGCATGATCGATACCTAATTTTTTGGAATGGTTAATAAGAAATAGCCTATGATAGATTGATGGTATTAGATAGAGTGTGGATGAAGGAATCAGAAATTATTTAAGACCCAATTTGTGGATTTAAAATTTTAATTATTTTTTGTTTCATTTTAGGCACTTCACACATACGTTGACATGCAGTATTTTCACCCTTAATTTTGATATTTTATTTCTAGTTTTTTCGAATTGTGATAATTTTTATTTTAAGTTATGATAACATATCATTACATACATGTAATCTTATTTTTTATGGTGTATTTACCCTGATAATAGTAGGTATTGTATTGAAATAATCAGTATATTAGACAAGTACTGCTAGTCGGCAGCCTCTAGAATACAAGGATGCCAGCATGAGGTCTAGTGACTGATTGGCTTGGGGCATCAATGTGTAGAACCCTGGTCAGGATGTTATATCACATTATTAAGACACTATTTCATGTTTATCATTCATTTTTTTACAAATATGTTATTATATTTAATTAACTAATCCATTTAGTTGACATTGGATGTTTCGATGATATTCAAATCATAATACCAAAAAGCCTTTGACTAGTTGTCCATGTACTATGAAATATTTTTTTCATTATAAAAAAAAATTGGAAAAATTTATCATTTTAATTTATCAACTATACTTTTAAAACCAGTTATGGATTATTGAAAAGAAAAAATAACTACATTATAATCATGAAGATGGTATGTTGTTCATATATAGGGGTAATGTTTCTATTTCTCAATGATCTTAATGAAAAGGATATTAGTATAACATTAAATTTACATACTGATAAATATATCATAAATATCATATTATTTCTTCAAATAAACTTATATATATCATCCATATGACATAGAATTGAAAAATGAATCACATCGCATCATGACAGAGGTAATTACCACATACGCATGACCAATGTTATCATTTTTCTATGAATATAAACCATATAAAATATATGTTATATAAATTTTACCAAATCATTAATTTTTAACGTATATAATATATATACATTACATACATTATAATTAGTAGTTGTTGGAGGCGGTTATGGAATACAAATTAAATCTTTTCACAATGAAGTAGTTCATCGTACACATAAATGATGGTTTCATTTAATATTTGATTGAATAAGAGATGAATATAATTTACATACTTTACATAATAATATCTCAATATTTATGTTAGATAAATGTTATTATATCATAATGATGGAATGATTTTTTCATGAGGTTGAAGAAGAAATAAAATATAGAACACTGGGCTGATAAACACACCACTTCTTCGAACAATATCTTTTGGTTTACACCAAAATATATCCTAGAAGGGTTTTATAATAATAAAAAGTCCTCTAATATGAATTAAGGGGTTAAATTAATGTATTTCATTATGGATTGGATGAATGATAAGGATTTTATGTGTAAGGAATAGAGAAGATGAGGTGTCTATTTATGATTGAGGGGAGGTGCACATTTGGAATATAAAAAAGATTGCAATATAAAAAGATCATAATAAATTAATACTGTTAAATATTGAAATAAATTTGAAGAAAATATTTCATGTTTTTGAAATCAAATAAAAAAATAATATTTAGACCAATAGATGTGTTGCTTTAAATATTATCATTTGTTTTAACCCCTTAGTTGACCTATTATAACCTTAATAGTGTTCTAAAATATTCAATATTAAAGGTTTACTAATTCATTCATAAATGGAAAATAAGTGAAAACATATTTCATTATATAGATTTTGTTAAATAAAATCAAAAACAATAAAAACCAGGTGATAAATATTTCCTATGTCTTTGGGTCGTAGGTAAATTAAAAAGCATTACAATACATATATATAAATACATTATTGAATACATTATTAACCAGCTCTTAAAATCCATTAATCCTCAAAATCCAAAAGGCATAACCTCAAGATGTCTATAAGAAAGGTGTGATCTATAATGAATGATAATGGAATAAATAAATAAAATCATCTGATATTGAAATATATGTGACTTAATAGGCATAGAAATGTAATATATAAGATCTGTGAATAATAATCATAAACAATGATGCATGATATAACAAGATAGAAAAATGGAAACATGGGAATGTAGAGACAACCTAAAAAATAGTATGATACAAATAATTTGTTTTTAAAAACATTGAATAAATAACATATTATTTATTGGATAACTACTCGTGCACCTTACACTAACCTCAAGAGAATAAAACATTACACAATTAATTAGAGTGGTATATTGGGCACACCCATCATAATATTATCTTGTACATACCGACGTGTTCCATATATGAAATGTAACATAAGAATATAATTCATATCTATTAAGCCATAATTGAAGAGTGCCTATTATATACCAGGATGTACCATATAAAATATTTTTGGGATAATATAGTGCATACCCTCAGGTGGAAATCAATATTAGAATTCCGATCACAATTTTTTGGCATGAATAATCATAGTAACATTTTTGGAGGATTAAAATAGTAAATAATGATTAAAAAATGCAGCAATGACAAATAAATGGGTTTTTTATTAAATTTAAATCATGATGAAAATGTGGGGATATGTGAAAAAATATTCCAACATTAAAAATTTAATTTAAAAAAGTCATAAAATGAATAAGGTTCTTGAATAAATAGGATAAGGAGATGATCCGTTAATATATATCAGCACAGTAAAAATTTGAAAAAATGTTTAAATGAGTCTGTATAAATGATATATCATTATAATAAAATAAATTTTATAATAAAGGTACATTAATAATTAAATTTAAAAATAACCAATTGAGATAAAAAATTATAAATTCCATGAGGGTTCTTTAATTATGTAGTAGAGAGGGAGGGCCCTTACCGTGAGATGGTGTTTATAAAATCATGGGAATAGCCTATTAAGATATAGGTGGAACCTTCTGATGGAATTATACATATAATGGAAGAGTAATGATGTTCATTATGGGTTTTTAGTGAATAATAGGGATATTGGGTGGGTTTAAATAGGAAAAGAGAACTGAGTTCATTATTAATTCATGAATATAGATTTTGGACTCAACACATTAATGTAATAAAAACCACTATCCTTCCAATGGTTTATAAAAAAAATAGTCGAATTTATTATTTTATAACTCATATAACTAATCTAATTAAAATATAACCCTTGGTAATGTGGTGGTGAGTCGTGTTCATATAGAAATGAATTTAAAACCATAAGATATCACATGAGTTTAGGAGGATCCATGAAGGATTTATAATATAAATAAAATAAAATGAAAAAACATTATTCTAAATTGAAAATAATGAATTTTTAGACTCATTTTATGGGATATATTAAATCATTGTTGGGTCATTATGATGTCATAATACATAAGATATATTTATACTATATTTAATTTTTATCCGAAAAATTTAACCCTCTCTAAAAATTATGAATAAATCACCATTGGATAATTTTTATGTGATGATTCCAGGAATAATATTTTTTTTCAAATAAATCCATAAATATATTATTTTATAATTTTAAATCAAAATCAATTTTTTTTATAATTTTTTTTTTTTTTTCAATAAATTTTTTATGACCATTAGATAATTATTATTTTTTGAATTCACAAAATTATATAATCAAATATACATTATAAATTTTTTTTAATATTTTTTAAAATATGATTTATTTTTAAAATTATTTAATTATTAATAAATTAATTTATTAATATTAATTTTATATTAACAGAAAATAATGTTAGTGTTTTGTTTTATTGAAATCTTTTTTTTTCAAACTCATTATTTAATAAATAAAAAATAAAATCAATAAAAAATAAAAATAATAATTAAATAATTGTTATTTGGTCGATCTGAATGACACATTATTACAACAATCAAATCTCTAAGGGTATGGTGTGTGTCAGTTATATTTTCTTGTAGAGTTTTAGCAAACATGGTTTGGGACATGACCTCAATGAGCTTGAAGATATCCCATAAATAGTTTCTTTTATTATTTATTTGTTGAATATCATCATGCTCTTGGTCAAGGGACAATCTAAGAGTTTCAATGTCATTCAGAATCTCCGATAAATGGGGTTTTAGGGTATAAACCTTTTAGCTGAGGCCATCACACCCTTTGTCGATGTCAAATGGATTTGTCATAACTATTAATATATAAAAAACATAAGATCTCTATTCAATAACTATATTATAAATGGTTGTAATGATTAATGGTCTATGAAATTTATTTTAATATAATATTTAAAAAATACCTTTGAATTCCATTTTCCTTTATAAGTTCATTACATAATAAGGAATTTGACATAATCACAAACAGAGTATTATATTTAATATATCTGGTACTTCATTTGTTCCACAATTCTGAATGTTCACCACTAAAATTTCTATTTCATACACTAATATAGATTAGTGTACTTATGTTTCATCACATATTCCAGTTCCAATGATTCTCCCAAAAACTTGTTGTTCTGACATAACACATTCACCAAGAGAGGTATATTATTTCATAAAACATTTCCTCTATAATCCAAAATCTATATGGGCTAATCCATGTATGGAAGATCAGTTTCTAATACTACCACCACAATATTCGATATATTTTTGCATTCTGGAATGTAATTTATCAAGAATGATACTTGGAACACATCATGTACTTGAGATAGGTTGGGTGGTAGATCAAATTGACAATCCATCACTTTGGTGTGATCAAGGATCAGGGAGGGTTTCCGTAATAGGGGGATCCACGATGGTCATTCCTACTTTGTGACGGTAGTGGCCAAAGAGATGGTCCCTCTCCCAACAATAGGGGAGGGATGTTTGATGTCTTTTAAGAGATTGAGATCTTATTTCCCCTTTCAATCCCTGATAACCATCCCCCTTCTCCTTAAGCTTCACTTTGCCCGAAATTCCCTGATTTGTTCGATGGGTTCCTAACCCCATGTTATCGATCACTGAGTTCAAAGAAAACATGACACCTCTAAAAATTACATTGATTGCATAGTTCAAATTTTGAAGTCTCTGTGTTGATTCATTTGATAGGTATGTATTCATGTATTGTGATTTATAGGAAAGGAAACAATATGCTCGATTGACAGTAGACATATTTTAATACGAATTTCATCAGAGTATGATTTAATTAAATCCTGGTCTAGTGCTACCAATTACATTAATGGATCTCATTTATAACTATTTCCATACACATATGACATCTATATGAATCATTATCACCCTACATTGATGATTTAGGTGTGTTTCCCTAGTCTCCCTTTATAGTTTTAAATCCATTGGTTATAAGAATTCATGTGAACCTAGTTAGTAGATACATGTGTTCAGATAGAAGCACTGAATCTATTTTCCATCTTCTTAACCCATGGGGGTGTGTGTAAGTGCATTTTTCGATAAGGAATTTCGAGTATGTTTTGGATCTCAATTGGGGAATAATTTCTAAGAAAAAAATATGTTCTATATGATTCATGGTATGATTTTTGTTTTGTCTATAATAGGTAGGTCCAAAAAATGAAACCATGTCGACAAGGGACTAAGAGTATCACTAAAGAGATGGTTTAAGACAAAGTTATGGAACTATAGGATCCTAATATGAGGGATTTTATTGAAATAAGTGGTTGGGCATGGAATTTGAGGTCAAATCTGTAATGGATGTGAATTTTTAATCAAGGTATGCGAACCTATTTGTGAATGATGTATTTAGGAACTTGAAGGATGTTTTGGGTAATCCTTATCCTCCTATGCCTGGTCAAGTGGGAATTTTGGGTTATTATGTGGAGGAGGATAGACCTGGTAGTGATCCCAATTCTGTGGATCCACAAATGGTTGATGAAGAAGGCTACAAGACCCACATGTCTACTTCATAAGCCGAGGTAGTATGCTGAGGGACTGGAACTAATGCCAATGGTCCAAAAACTAAGGCACCAAGGGAGGGTGACTCTTGTAGTTGTAAGGTAATGTTGAGGTTTTATCGAGCGATCCATGTTAGGAATTGTCTGAAATTGTGTTAGGAAATATGTTTTACGAGTTGTCGATAAAAAATATGTTAGAAGAGGTTGAAATCGTTCTAGTTAGGACCCCACATGAATAGTAGGACCCTAGGACTCAGTCCAGTTATGAGGATTATGAGCACTTATCAGGTGATGTAATGATTATATTGAGGGTGATTGGATTTCAAACATGAGGCGTAGTAGGGGCCATAGGGGTATTAAGAAAGAGAGAAAATAATAATCTTATTTTCCACCACCAATTGAGACTAGATCTATCAAAAAATATAAATCCAAGATGATGTATATCCATACCCTCCTCCCTCAAAGGCAACCACTGGCCAGTACCAACACCCTCTTGTGGTGATCGATCCTTCTTTGGAGCTTCTTATGCACTCGGTAGAGTAAATGGATGAAACTATTCTAAGAATCAATTATAATGATGAATAATCTAATAGGATGATGTGAAGGCCATTAAGGAATGGTACCAAAATGGATAAGAGTAACTAGATTGAAATACAAGATCACATTTAGATTATGGGATTCATTTATGGGAAGATCATACAAGATGATTACATATAGGCGTGGGGAAATCTAGAATATTAATTGGAAATCCTTTTAAAGGATGATACTAATATAAAATGCTTGCCTTCTATATTTTAATATATTTATGGAGATCAAATGAAATATTATTCTGATGTCTTCTAATGGTTGGGTTATTTAATTTTGTTCTTGAACAATTGGGTTCTCTCATTTTTATTGAAAGTATTTCTATAATAAAAAGTTAAATCACAAGCACTAATTAAGGATCTCAAAGGGACTGATTTATAATGGACAAAGAATTCACTTCTTTCCAATCCTCATATATTTCTTCCATAGAGATATATGAAGGAAACCTTTATAACTGAACTCAAACTATAGTTATTATTGATTATTATTTTCATAGTTTTCTACAATATTATTGGTGATTACACATCACACCGAATGGTTTGAAAATTACATTCTATATCTTGGATATTATTAGGCCCCTTTATCATTCCATACAAAGATTCATAAGGTATCATTTTAATGCTCCATGTGAAAATGGTTTTATATGATAACCCCACCAGGGGAAGGTATTGGTACCAATATTCATTGGAATCCATTGAACATTTTTTTCTAATATATTCTAGATTTTTAAAGGTCCCTTCTAGCTATACATTAATTAGGGGATGATGATCATTACTGAAGATATGTTATATATTCAATTATTTCAAATGTCTTCTCTAAATCCATGATCTAACCATTAGTTATGAATCAGATACCACCGACATTATCACTCCCTGAATTCTTACCACTTCAATTGTGTATGTATTGGAAACTTGGTCAATGGTGGAATATTCATAGATATTAATAAAATGTGGAATATTGTCATGGAAATCAATTACCACCTAGATCGAGTTATTACCATTTGGTGTTATAGGGAGTCCTATGATTAATTACGTGTTTATGTTATTTCTATTTCAATTATGGTATGTATATTTTTTTCACGAAACCCTTAGAATTCTATCATTCCACATTATCTTTTTTTCATACCATGTTTTGAGATTTAAATCCCTAAATCACTCTATTTATGTTATCCCACAATATATTTTTATTAAAATATCATATTTCTTCTGAGATTAATATAAATGTATGATCTATGTGAACCATCAAAAATTTCCATCTTCAATTATGGATTTTATGGGAAACATATCATAGATTAATAGCTTAGAAATCTATATTTAGAAAAGTGAAACTCTAGAATATTCACTATATTCATTTATTACAATATATCATCATTCTACCCTTGTTCCTCTCAAGAATGGATGGTTGAGTATTTGAACAATCAATGTTGGATGATGATCTATTCATTAACCCCATATCCATCCTCTTTGTGTCTAGGAAAATTGAATCCCTTGCAATCCACAAAATAAAGAGTGCTGCAATATCTTTTTTACTTAGATCATCTACCACTTAGTTTGTATTCCCATTATGGAAACAAATCGAACAATCTTAACCCTTGATCAACAAAAACCAAATTAGAAGAAGAATATAATGATCATTTGGTGAGAATATATAATTGAGGTTTTTATGGACTGTATATATATAACACTTCTCCCCATATAGATAATGTTTCTAAATAATTAACTCTAAGATCACTGCATCCAATTATAGGTTAAGAGTATTGTAGTTCTTCTTAGGTATTTGTTTGGAATGAGTCTTATGATATCAATTTTTCATTTTTCTTTGGTAAAAAATTGATGTGCCTTTTTATGTGTCACTATAGATTATAAATCCTTCCCCGCTAATGGGTAATTTAAGAATAGATTTAGTAAATAGACTCTTATTTAGCTATTTAAAAATTTCATCTCATTCTTCATTATAGAAAAACCCAATTTTTTTCATTTCATATTGGTTATGGGTCTTATAAATTGTTTAATTTTCTCAATAATCATCGATAATAACAATCTAGTCAAAATAAATTGTGAATTTACATCATAGATGTTGTTCTATGACACCCCTCAACTATCTCAATTTTTTGTAGGATCTGAATGTACAACTTTACTATTTATGACATGAACTATTAATGAAACTCAGTACAACCATAACCCTCATTTACTATAATTTTCATATATATTTTATATCCTCAAGGCCCTCAGTATATTAATTAAATGAAGCTTCTGATCCTCCTTTATTATAGAGTAAATAAAATATAATCATGAAGGACTACTATAAAAATATCAAGTAAATCTCTAGATAATATATTTATCTTATCAAAGATTACTTACAGATAATTATGTATCTTAATAGAATTAGTATGAACCCATTGTTCTCATAAATTTTACAAATGTACTCATGGGTTTATCCACCTTATTCACCTTTACTTGTTAATATTTTCTCTAAAGATCTATCATAGATAAATATCAGGCTCTACATTGTTGACTGAAAAGTTATAAATACATGTTATATGACACATTATCTTTATCATGACCTTTTTGACCTCATAGTAATAAATTCAAAGGAAAATTTAATGATACATATTCTTGAGGAAGACTACTGGTGCACCCTACGATGAAGCAATTGGGTGTAGAAACCCTTTACGTGATATTCTTGTGGATATTTTTTAAATTAATAATGTTCATAAATTTCCATTATATATGGAGTCTTGGATATTAAAAAATATCTTTGTATAAGATTATTTCAAAATTCACCCTCTATATTAGGAGAATGACCATGAAATTAATGGGGAAACAAATCAGTGTATTCTTTTATAATAGAATTTTCTTCACGGGTGATATTTTCATTATCATGAATTATATGGAAATGATATACTTTATAATAATGAAATAACATACATGATTATGTCGACAATAAAAATTAATATTCATCCTCTTCATTATGCATATATATAATCAGAGGGACATTCATGATACAAAATGTGACTTCCTTATCTTATAAATTTGTGTTGGATCTATATAAAAAAAGACAAATCCATTCCTATCATAGAATCAAATTATGTAATGGGAGTATTATATTAGTAACTAGGATAATCATCCTACGTATAATGTTATAGGAGGAGTTATATACATTGTATTTAATAATTTCCCCAATTTTCATTTTGAACGACAACTTTACTTCCAGGATTTTTTTGTTGTTATAATAGTTCTAATAAATATGTGAGATATTAAACAATTCATAAAACAATAATAATAATGTGTATTTTCTACTATTTAATAAATAAAAAACATAACTGCGGCCACTTCATTATAGGGAACCACCTCAATAGTTGTGTTGTCATTTGCTCTCACTTACTATATAGGAGGTTTTGGTGTTGATTTTCATTGAAAATCCCTATCTTAGGGAAGCATTTTTTACATTATACTAGTTCGTTATAGTTGAATCATTATAAAATAGGATGACTAAATACATAAGAATTTATCCCTTCTGTAGCATAGGTTTTCTTATCTAGTCGATAATCAACTTATAGTTTTCCTTCCTTTATATAGATAAAGTATTTTCTTATCCCCTTTATGCAATTTACTAGATCATTTTCCCATAATTTTTTATTATTGGGATGATTAAATTTCATACCATCATTAGGTTTCTGCATCACTCCACCATAATTAAACTCCACTTACAACTTCTTATATCTGTGATACCATTGAAATGTTTTGGCCACTATTCAATATATAAGGAGTCATCAGACAATTTTCATATATGTATCAATGTCCTACATCTGAAATTATTTTTGTAGACTACAAACTAGTCCACCAATGAAGCTATCAACATTACATTATGGGTTAAGAACAAAGAAATAGTTCTATAATGAAAATCTTATGATGTTCCCCTCATATGTCCAAATAGATTCTTTTCCCTTTTTAATGATGATAAGGAAGACCCTATCCGTTTTTAGTCAGAATGCATGCGGAGATTATTGAAAAAAAAATCATATATAATTCCCCCCACTAAATATATTGGATATCCTCTCCAAAATTTCATTCATGGAAAACATACACCATTTATCATGCTCTCATTTCATTTTATAAAATTCCAATATGTAATACCATTTATTAGAACATTAAGGGATAATAAAGTTATATTAAATAAATATTCTATAATATTCTATAATTAAGGGATAAGATAATCCTCTTAAAATCCTAGTAAATTGATTCAGGGAGTAATTAGTTGAAACATTCTTCTTTTTAAGTGGTTTGTGGTGTTTGTAAGGATTATGGTATCTATTCAATACATGATTCAGTTTAGAGTGAGTATTTACTATTTTCGTGATTGATGTACTCATCGAGTTTGGAATTTCATTTGAACAGTCATCACATTACCCTGCCCCAAAATTGGTTTCTAACTCAGTTCCTACTATTTTGGCCATTGAATAGAATAAATGGACAAATATGGATGATAATTCTTCAATTATAAATCACATAAAATTGAAACCATGGATATAAAAGTTATAGATAACAACAACACATGTCCCATAACCTATAAATTTATATTCCCCAATATTATAATATCCACGATGTATTTATTATCATAAAAACATATTAGAATATTTTCTTCCATTAGTAAATTTTTAATGAGATTTTGAATTTACTAAATAATATACCATAGAAGTGTAAAAATAGCTATTGAACTAAGGAATGTTATCATGCACCTGTTCTCAATTGAGTCACTCTCAATATGATTTTTTCTGCATTGTTACCACTACTAATATCTATTCTAGAGTGACATCAACTTGTAGTATCTAGATAACGATGTGTTTCATGGTAAATCAATTAATCTTTTAAATAAAAAAAATTAGGGATTTTTTCTTATGTACATTATTATCCAAAAGGCATTTATTGGTTCTTTTTAATATAAAATAAAAAATCACTAGAATTTCCTTTAATAACAACTATAAAAACCCATATATTTAATAAAATTTAATTCATGACTTATTAAATAAAATAAAAATTTATAAAATAAATGATATTGAGAATTTTATAGTTTATGGGTAATTAGTTATATAGCCTACCATAAAAAATAGGGATAAAGTGAATTTATTGAAAACAATCTTAACATGCCCTTAAAATCCATCATTCCTCTAAAAATACACAGGACAACCAAGGATGTGCATAATTAAGTGGTGGGTTACAGAGCATGAAAAGTGAATAAAAAAGTTATGGAAAAGTTCAAATAAATATATTTTATATATGAGGAAATATAATGTATCAATACTGGTGGGAATCATAACAATGAACAATGATTAATGTAATAACATGATAACATAAAGGAAATATGGGAATGTGGGGAAAACATATAATGTGGCATCATAAGAATAATTAAAGTATAACCACATTGAAAATATAAAATAGTGTGTTTAATATGACCTCACATTCACCTAACATGGAATCTAATGAGATTGAAATAGTACCCAATTAATTTGATCACTATCCAGGTGCACCCATTACAATAATTTCATGAACATGCATAATTGTTCCACATAGATCATATAACATAATATGATATTGAGTTAGTTTATTTAATAAATGATAGGGTTTATGTACTATTTCCTAAAAATTGGCTTTGGAACCTATACAACAACGTAATAAAAACCACAAAACATTCAAAGGGATTTCCCAATGTTTCCCCCAAATATGATTGGTTTTAATTATTTAATATGGAAAAGATATGAACTCATTAAAATATTACCCATAGTTATGTTGATTTGATTTGTGTTCCTAAAGAAATGATTTATAAAATATAATATACAATATATTTTTTGGATGATTTATAAAGGTTTTATAAAATTAGTCTAATAAATCAATAAACATCGTAAATAAATATCTTTTCACGGATAACTTTTTTTTATTATTATAAATCTATTTTAGGTCTTTAGTATGTCATAATAAAGACCCTATATTTATACTGTTAATAATTTTAATTCAAAAATTTTACTGTCTCAAAAAATTTTAAAAAAAATTCACTATTGGATAATTTAATATTTTAGAAAATAAAATTATTTCATTAAATAAATCTCTATATATGAGAATTTATATATTCAATCAAAATGAACATTTATTGGAAACACCAAATTTTTATTTTAAGAAACATTTTGGGATTGTTGTAATTATTATTAATTTAAACATTGTTAAATTATATTATAAATATGTTTAATAATTATTTTTTAATATTTTATTCAATAATAATTTTTCATTAAAATTAATGAATCATTAAAAATTCAATTTCTTTATTGAAATTTATTATTACATTGAAATAAATGTTGAATTTTTTCATATTGAAATATATTTTTTATAGACCCCATTATTTATTCATTTATTATGCAAATTATATAAATAATAAATATAATTAATCTTTCATATAGAATAAAATATTCGTATATTTATTGTTAGAGTTGAGATTCTTATAACATTATAACATCAGTGAATTCCATAAAGGTATGGTGTGTGATAGTGATAATGTTTTTGTGTGGTTTAGATAACATGGGTTTGGTCGTGATCTCAATGGACAAAGACGTATCTCATAAACGTGTTCTCTCATGAATTAGTTTTTTAATACTTGATTGGTATCAGTCAAGGGGAAAACATTAACATTCCATGTTCTATAGAAGATATGATAAATGGGATTTATGGGGTAGGATTCTACTGGTAGAGGCCATCAAATCCTTTTTCTATGTCCATTTTGTATTTCAGGAATCATTATTTATAAAAATCATATGGTTATTTTTAAATGGATGTATAATCAATTGGTTGTAATTCTTAATGGTATTTTATATCTGATAGGTTAGAATATTCTAAGAAACCAAAGAATTTAATGCATTATTGATAATTTCATACATAATAAAAAATTTAAGTTAACAACAATTTAATTGTATTTAAAAATCTATGTTTAACTATTAAAATGAAACATAAGTGTAAAATCATTGATATTTTTTATCATATTCCATTTACATTTACAAAGATATGTTTTTTTTCAATTTTATTTCATTTTGAAAAATATTAATCACTAAAAATATGATTAATGTAAATTTTGTGACTATTTGTTAAATTAGACATTAATGAAACCAATACAATGATAGAATTTAAATAAAATATTTTAAAACATTCCTAGTCTATCATATGAATATACAATATTAATAGAAAAATAAAAATTAATTAAATTATATTACATTTATTTTTTTAAAACTTATTTATTTTGTTTTTCAATTATTTGATGAAATACTATGTCGGTGTGGTGTTAGAGTTTATGTTAATTATAAATTTGATAAAAATTTGAAACAAATTAACATTATGAAAATAATTTCATTATGATAAAATAAAAATAAAAATTTATTTTTAATATGACTTTTCATAATATATTTTTAAAATTAATAGACTAATGTTTTTATTTTTCCTTTACTTAAAATATTTTATCAGAAAAAATCAGGGAGAAGTTCCAAATTAATAAATAAATACTAGTAATATTTTCAGAAGCACCAAAAATATAAATTTTCATTAATATTGGAGATGAAACATGGGTGCCTTTTCAATCTGTTAGGCCTTGAGTTAACTCGATTTACACATTTTTTTTGTGGTGACCAATATTTTCTATTTTTACAATTCATTTTGACCAAAATTATTTTGAAATTATTATATAACAATAATTTTACTCATTCCAAAAACTCTTATGTTTCAATATTCACTGGAAAATAAATATTTTAAAAAATTCCCCAAATATTCACTATTTGATAATTTTGACATGGTGATTTAAAAAAGGTATTAATTTTCTAAAATAAAAGAAATAGTTAATTGGAAATATTAAATTATTATTTCAATGAACAAAATGAAATCAAAATCAATTTTTAAGGAAATGTATTTTTGAAGCATAATATGAGTTCCCTAAAAAATGAGTACTTATTTCCTAATAATTACTAGATAAATTTTTATTGAGTATAAAATTTAGGACTATTTCCTAATGTGGTTATTCCTATTCATACCACCAAATCAAACTATTAGGGTATGATAGTAGTTTCTAAAAAATAATATTTTAATAGTATATTGTTGTTTGTTAAAACATAATGCTCCATGTATAAAATGATATCAATAAAATTAATGTTTTTTTTAAAATATATTACATAAGAAAATTTGGTGTTACAATAGACCCCCATAATGTTTATTACTCACATAAAATTACATCACTCTGATTGAAACAAATGAGGATATATCAGTTTCATTACATCACCATGTTCCCAAGAAGCTTATTTGAATTTTTGATTCCTCAAATGAACACCAACCAAGTGAGTGGTCTTTTCTATAGCACTTTATATCTACGATACAATGTTTTCATTATTCTTTGCTGATAGTAATGATAATGATCCAGTGTTATGAACACTAAATTTAGTACATCTGTTATATGAGGTTTTTACTTTATGAGGTGAGACACATGGAACACAACATAGACATGACAGAGGATTAGTGGAAGAAAAAATTGATAAGATACCATACCTACAAAGTCAAGAATATTATAGGTGATAACATACGACGGTATATACCTTCATTTAATTCCAAATATCACAACCTTATTCCATGGAAAAAATCATAGAAAAACCATCTCACAAACATTGAATAGTATATCCCACTGACGATTATCAGCATAAATTTTATATTGTCCCTATGTAACCTAGTTTCATTATGGAGTGGATTTTAATTTCTCAACCATATCATTAACTTTATTAGGTATAATTATCATTTTTCTCTAGCTTCAACCAAATACACTGAGGTTTATTTTTTCACATAGGTCTTTATACGGAGACAATAATATGATTAGGCAAAGGCTATTGTTGTAGGACATATCAACCAGAGGAATGTGTTTATCCCATCAAACTATAAAATAAAAAGAACATGATCCATTCATATCCTCTAAGGTTTTAATGGTTCTCTCTTACTATCCATTTATATAGGAATTATATTATGTGTTGAAACTAAACTCTATATCCTGAGGTTATTGAAGACTAATTTATAATTGTGAGGTAAAATATAGATTCCAATATGATATCATAGAATGTGGTAATCCATGAATCCATACCACTTATATAATATAATTTTCTTGAAATATTATCAATAGATAAAACTTATCTTGAAATAATTAATTTTCTATGTAATTTCAATGTGATTGGATTCAACCAAAATTTAATTATGGATTTTAGAGGTTATGGTGAGTATGATGAAAAAAATATAGTGTGATGTTTTCCCATTTTCATTATATTCTGGGTGATAGTTTTAACATCCACGTACAATTATATATCTTAGAATTAACTTGGTGACATAATAATAAACAAGATACATACTCTAAAATATATCTATTGTTATATCCCACTAGTAATTCAATTTTAGATATCTATTAATATTTATACATCCATGATTAATAGAGATTAATTAACTATAAGACTCATCCAACAAAATCTTTAAATATGGTATGGAGGAAAAAATAAACGGTTACTAAGCCAAATCAATACATTGTAATTATGGTTGAATCCAGGAGTGTCGCACACCCTTTTCTGTAAATATAAATATTCCTATTATTTATATTTAATATTCACTTGGATAGATGTTTTAAAAAACATTTGATAAAAATAATATTTATCCCCTTGAATTAATATTTCAATATAAAACCATTTACAATAATGAAATATTGGATTTTTTATTATCCCTATGAAATATAATCTAGCTTTATCCTTTCCTTCCATCTAATTTAAATTTTTTCCAAAGAGATAACTTTGAGATAATGTTACAAAACCATGAAGATTTCAAGACAACCAATTGTGAACCCTCATAAGAGTTTACCGAAATGTTCCAAAAAAACTTTAAATTTTTTGAATTAAACACCCTATGTACACTCCAAGAGATAGAAGTTACCTTTGCATCTGGGTCATCTTTGATGAGATAATCGATGTGGTCGACCATCCTATCCCATGTCTGAATGTATTCACATAGGTTTATTATATTCTCCTTCATTCCCAATGCCATGATCTAGTCTTTCTTTCTGATCCAATCTTCTTTCTCTTCATTAAGGTAACATACAATGATCTAGCATATATTCTATATGATTCCTCCTTTTGAACATTTTCTATAAAATGATAATCCGCTATCTCTTCCTCATAATATAGGATAAGATATTTTTCAATTTCATCCTTCCTTGACATATCATGGACATCCTAAAATTCCACAATGTCCATTGACCAGTTTGGATCCCCATTCTTGCCACCTTTAGACTCCTCAACCTTGTCACGAAAGGAAGGTTGAACATGCTTCCTAAAATGAATACCCTTTCCAGATGACTAGGTAGTCATAAATTTTTGAATGTACTAGTAATATATCCAAGTCTTGTTCTTTCTACCATTATAAATGGAATAGTCTCCAATATCAATGAGCTTTATCTTCCCACTTGACATCATATCATGTGATATCCTCTTGAGTTTATCATCTTCCTCAGACTCTGGGGGAGACTTTGGGGTCTCATCTAAGTCCGCTCCTGAAGATTCGTCAGTAATAGATGGAATCACATTCTTGTCCCTCCTTTTAGTCACCTTGGTCCATTACCCTTTATCCGTAGCCCCATATGAACCATGAGTCAGCTTCAGGTGTGAAAGTCATCCCGACCTCAGAGAAACTGATCACGGAATATCTGGATTAGACCCCGAGTTCCCATTCTCAGGCACTAGGGACATGATGGTGTGGCCACCATTATCACAGGCCACCACCAGACTACAACTCATGGGGGAGATAATTCATCCACATAGGATTTCACATAATTAGTAACCATTTACCCACCTTCACTGGCATTACCTGTGGTATTACCTTCTTTCTCATGCCTGAAAGCCTATTTGGGATTACCTAGACGACCACAAAAAATAGAAATCAATATAATAATAAAAAATGAACCACTATTTTATCTGGTACTCATTTTCAATCTCAATCCACAAAAAACGAATGGTGGTTTAGAAAAATTGACCTCCCCCCAAATCCGTAGAGAAATTGGATGGGAGAGGGATTGAGATCTATCATCAAAACATATGAACCTACCCACCATATTACCAAACATCGAATGGATGGAGGGGTTTTGGAACAGAAGTGGAAATTTAGTGAATCTTACCCATATTGGATCCATCAAAGGATCACACATAAAATGGAAATTGAGGACCATCAGAAGAGTAAGAATAAAGCTGCGATGCAGGAACATTTGTTGTCATTCCAGGCATTGGTATAGCCGTCTTCAGTCATGAAGCGAATAAGAAGATTTCAAGTGTCCAGAAGACCAACAATAGCTTGGTGATTCAAACCTCATGTCTTGGAGATGAAGTAGTTTAAGGCATAAACAGAAGGATGATTCTGACTAAAGTGGTCCACCATAGTGGTCATATGAAGGTCCATTGCATCATATAACTCCTTACCCGTTACCAAAAGATTTAGGATATCCCTTGACCGAGGAGGGTACATTGGGGGCATGGTTGATGACAGGGAATGTCAGTATATGTATCACACTTACATAAACAAAGATAATTCATCCTTATCATTAAGGAAAAACTTACCAATGTTAACTCAAAATTATGAGTTGGGTATGTTTTCTTCATAACATTCAATTTTAATGATTAATAAGTTATCACCATGTCATTCCTTATAACAACACATCCCTGTAAGTTCTTTAATGCATCAATATAGATTACAAACCCTTATCCACCTCAAGGAAATGTAATCATATGTGAATCTATGATCCTTTCTTTATTCCATTGAAATGTTCCCCACACATATATATCTAATTCAAGTTGTCTACCATTAGAGTAAACATGGTTATTATATAATAAATTCATGATAAAATATCCTCGACATGTCAATTATAACTATCCAGATGAATAAAACTGTGGATATTAATTATTTCGGTTGGTCTGGACCAATGTTCAATATCATTTTCATTTGTTGGATGCACATAAATATCCACTTGTGAGAATATAATACCCAAATATGGAAATATATGTATACAAAATTGACACTTTTTTAATTTTTCATACAGATTATCCATTAATATATTTCTTGGTACAATCATGAAGTTATATTTATGCACATTCATACTCATTAAATATATAATAATATCATCTATAAATACTACCACAAACTAATCATGGTACTCCTTAAATACTCTATACATTAGAACCCCCTAGCTTTTGATGGAATTAGTTTGACTGAATGGAATCATTATAAATTCATAGCTTCAATACCTTTTTCAAAAAGAATTTAGGAATATCCACTATCGTGACCCTCAATTTATGATATCTTAAGTAAAGTAAAATATTTGGGATGCATTTAACATTACATATTAAATCAAGAAATTTCATCAATAATAGGTATAGGAAATTGTTTCTTAATAGTGGGTTATTTAGTTCACAATAACCAATACAGAGTTGAATTGATCCATGTTTTCTCTTTATAAAAAATAGGATCACCCCAAGGTGACACAAATGACTAAATAAATCCATTTTCAATATTTAGCTATACATTCATCTTAAATACATGTAACTCATTAAGGTTCATTATATATGGAGTCTTTAAAATATTCATATCATCGGGTATGATTTTTTTTGAGAGCCCAACTTCAATATTTCGGGGAATATTAGGAAACTACTCTGAAAATATATCAAATAACTCACGCTCAAAATTAATATCACTGATGTTCAGTTTCTACCCATCCAATTGAGGAAAAACCCCTTTTAATATTTAAAAAAGAACCAAACAATGAATATATTTTCCATAATATGTTTATATTTATAATATCACCTATAGATGATCATAAGTTAGTTAACAATATCAATTGTGTCTTTTATTACTCATAAATTAATGCGGTATTTATATATAGAAATCGATTCCATGACTAACAGAACATAAAATTAAACTAAAGGGAGAATAATATGATTTAGGGAAAGAAATGTACTAAAAACTTCAACCCGTGAATAATCATAGACTTGAGATGTGATAATAATAAAATTATGGGGTTTCAATAATAATTTAGTATCTAATCATTAATGGTGGGAATTAATATTACTCAAGACCATTCAACATATGATAAAATTCATACAACTAATCTAAAATAGCGAAATTCAATATTTTTGCTTACCTATTACCACATTAAAATTATAGTTCTATCATCAATCCCATAGTAAAGAATAAATGGTTAGTAGGACCTTCATTGATCATTAATTAGATTTAACAATGATGAATAATAATTCATATGTTCACTAAAGAAAGAAATATTCTTCGTAATCTATGCAGTGTTATTTCTAACCAATTCATCCACGATCATTACCAATACATTAATAATTTATCCTATATGTATAATTATCCTCTCCGTTATCAATTTCGATTTCTCTTCCTCTTTTCTAAAGTTAATTAATCGTTATTTTGATACCAACTATTGTGTCACATATCTTTCATACATAGATATTACATTGTGTTCCATGAATATTCATTACATAACATAATTATCCTTACTAGAATCATAAAGGTCCTATATATTTGGAAATATTGATTCATAAAAAAAATTCATATGTGAGCTATATCATCTATAAATAAGTTATTAATAACTTTATCCCTTCATTGACATGTCATAACTAATAAATTTATTCATAACCTGGGGAAAGGAAACAATCGAAATGGTGAGCTCGAATTCGCATTAATGAAAAAACATTTACATCAATGTCCACATAATCCTAACATGATAATAAAACTATGAGAACATTATTATGAAATTAGAAAATAGTATCCAACACATCATTGATCAAAATAATGAATCATAAGTAAAAATTTCGAATGTTCATAACACATTAATCAAGAAGGAATGAAATAACAAGAGCTATGAGGTCATAAAATTGGTATGAGGATTCAATTTTTTATATACACATAATAAAAGAAAATAACATCCTTAGTATTTAAGGATCATTTTCAAGTATCATATAGTGGAATAGCTTCACTCATAAAACCGTGATAGTTATCAAAATTCTCTCCCAAGACATTCACAATGGACATAGTCTCTTACTGAACTAGGTTCTCTCAACATTTTGGACATCTTTATCTCAATATATATCCATCCTTACCTAATGTATTTGTTGGATATATAATTCCGGACACACCCATAACATATTTAATGAATACATATATGTGATACAAGATCATAAAATATTCATCATAACATAAAATTTTAAAATGAATCATGTTTTATAAATATTTATCCATTCCATAACAAATGTAGAAGAACAATGCTCGAAAATCATTTTTTCAATTCATCATTTCATAACCATTTAAAAAAGGGAAAATTTTCAAAAAAATGTTTCATCATCATCATAAACCATATTTAAATATGAAAATTATGGTATAATTGGATCATATCTCTAACAAAGGTTAGGAAACACAGAAGGATGTCCTCTTAGAGGAAAAAATATTTTAAAATACCACTTTAAAATAATATTGAAGAAAATATGCCTTTCCCTTGGAAATGATATATTTCGTCTCTATGTTTTTCCAAAATATTACAGTAATAAATTTTTTTGAAAATAATTTATGAACATAATAATTAATTCTCTTAAGAATTTATTGGCCATTAAAGAATAAAATTATAATATTTTCTAAATGATAAAAAAATTATTCCTTTATGATTATTAGAAGAAATCGAAAATTAGATCCTCCACAAAATTAAAATAAAATTCCTTCAAAATAGCTTTTTTTAAAATTTATACATGGGTTAAAATGAATTCCTAAAAATATTATAGAGTAGTAGAATCATTATTGACTATATTTTTAGACAATATAGACATTGAAGAGAATGTATTTTTGACCTTAGGGATAAATAAGTTATATATTCCCTAAAAAATCTTTTAAGGTCTTCAATATATAAAGGGTGTAAAATGAATGTAAAATATTTAATTTAAATAATTAACTAGAGGATAATAAAAAGCATGGGATATTTGAGAGGTATTCCCAAATATTTCATTATCAATATACAACCATAAATAATCTAGTTTAATAGTGACACTATAACATAAAACCATTACCTCGTGTTCGACTAGTCACATGTATTATTTTTATTCTTGATTTATATAATTAAGTTATTTTTTTAATTTTCATATTAATTTTTTAAAAATTATCCTTACTTTAATATATGTTAAAATCATTTTAAATTACATTACATAATTAATTTATTTTACATCAATATTTTTGATCATATTAAACTCACAAGTCCAAAATGAAATTGGAAGGTGGACTATGGACAATAAGATCGTTATTCAATAATGTATAGAATGATAATCATGAAATATTTTTCAATTATATATATAAATTATAATTTTCAAACCAAACATGTTAAATGGATTTGAAATATGAATTAGGGTACAATCATAGACATGGTGTTTCATATGTATTCGTGAGTACCATTTCCATTTTCAATGATCATGATAGAAATAAGTTATGTATTATTTTATATTCACATAATGACCAATGTATCATAAATATAATATTATTTTTTAAATAAACATATTTATATAATTTATTTAATTCATAAATTGAAAATTAATGTCATTGATTCATGGTGGTGGTAATACACACATATGCATTAACACTGTTATCAATTTTTCAATTCATGTAAAGGTATGAAAATATATCATATATTAATACTATATAAAGTAAAATATGTAATTATAATCAAATTTATATAAATTATATCCTTCTTCATAAATACTCTTGAGAGTTTGTGAGGGAAAACCAATTACATCAGTTTGCGTTGTGGTACTCCACCCTACACCTGAACGATTGTTTTGTTTCCCATTTAATGTAATATGATAAGGATGTATGTAATTAAATTAACATAATAATATATAATTATAGTATAGATAATTATTTATTTTTTTCAACATGGTTTAAAAATATTTTATGGTGGAGGAAGAAGAAATAAAACAAAAAAGCTTAGTTAAGAACACTGCCTCTTCATCGAACAACCTCATTAGGTTTCTACCAAAATCCTTAATAAGTAGTATTTATATTAAAAAAATTGACATGTAAAATGAAGCATGGAATTAATTTTTTTAGGTATTTAATGATTAAAATATTTTTATGTGTGAGTAAATCTTAATATGAGGTTCCATTTTATATGTGATGAGACATGCAATTTTGAAATTTTATAAAATAATAAAATATAAAAAGGTAATTCTCTAGAGAAATTATTCAAAATGGATTGATATTTAAATAAAAGGATGTATTTTATTTAAATCCCATCAAATAGAAAAATATCCTTATTTTTATGTGTTCTTTTAAACTTTATCTTCTAGTTTATCAACATAGGTAAAAAATTTTATCCTAAAAAATGATAACAAATATTTCAATCATAAAGGGTTAAAAGTCTTATCATAAATTAAAAAATTACTCATACATGGACCGTGGAAGTTATTTTCCACCATATTCAGTTAACTTTTACTAATATAGGATTTTATGGAATTTTGAATCATTTAATAAATTATAATAAAAATAAAAAATATCATTAATGTTGATTTTGGAACAATCAATTTAATTTTACTATAAAGGCATCAAAGAAATAAGTTATTTGAATATAATATATTCAAATATACATATTATGTAATTTCTAACTAAAAATTATATGTAATACAATAAATCACCCAAAATATACAACTTTGTGTATTTTATTAGTCAAATATATTATTTTTCCCTTAATTTATAAAATAATGTGCCAACAATTAGTATTAATTTTAGATAAATATATAATTATTAAAAACTAGAAGAAAAAAAAATTAAATGCATGAAAAAAATTTCATTATTCTTAAAAAAAATTATGAATCATCCAAAACATTCTTTTTTCACTATGTGACCATATAATACATTTTTCGAAGTACGATACTATCATTTGGTCATTATCTTTACATTAAATATTATATATGATGCATTCATGGATATGTATCTTGTAAATAAGTAAATATCTTGTAAAAGGATCCAATGGTATAAATAAATTCATCAAATAATACATAATATAAAATATTTCTTCCTTATTATTATTTGTTGACTTTTTTTATTCCGATATACAATTTAAAAACTGTGAGGTTTTTTAATCATTTTAAAATTCATTATGATAAAATTAAGTTTACCTTATTAAATAATTTTAAATATCATGATTCAAAATATATAATTCATTTTATATTGTTCATCCTCTATAATTGGAATAAATCATTTATATATATACCACAATTTTAATTGAAAAATTGTTTAAGAAAATCCCCTTTAACTTCTAAATGTATTTTTATTCCATGATCATGTTTCATAGTTATTAATATGTGATTAATTATATAAAATATAAATAAACTATAATAACATTAATTTTGGATCAAATTATAAACATTATTCCCCTTTATCGAAGAAAATAAAATAATGTTGTACAAAATTGAGTATTTTCAATATTCAATGAAAATTAAATATTTCCAGACAATCCAAAAAATTTTCCCAACATTAATTTTGATATAATAATTTAAAAAATGAATTTCATTTTAAAAAATAATAATTCTATAATATGAAAAATAATAGTTATATGTTCACATACAATATGAAATAAAATTAATATTTGAATAAATTGCATTTTTAATGCATAAAATGACCTGACTAAGAACTAAGAAATAAATTCTTAATATCTTATAAATTAATTTATATTTTGTAGGAAATTTATGTATATTTTATAATGTGTTTATTATTATTGTCACGACCCGTCCTTGGGGCCCGTGTCGTGACTACCCCAAACCCGCCTTCCATAGGCCAGGGGCTGGCGACTAGCACCAAGGTATAAATCCCAGAAAAAGGGAAGTCATTGCCTTTGTAAAGTAAACAACAAACACCACAGGGTATGCAGGCAGAAGTAAACAGTAAGTGAAAACCGGTACAACAGTATGTGCGGAAGTATGTGGGACAGAATACAAACCACAAACTGAAAATAAGTACAACTCAAAAGGGAAAACAGCAACTGAAAAGTAAAGCCGCAACGTCGAGCTATCCACTGGATGTCCCACCTGAAGGGTGGGTACAGATATCCTCCACTACTCTTCGAGTCCAGCCGACTGCTCCGAGTACGTCCCACCCAGTGGTCCACCTCTAGGTATCGTCCTTCTCCGCAAGCCTCCACCATGATTAGCGTTGTCCGTCGTCTGCAACCAACACAACGTAGTGCGGGCATAGCCCGTGCAGGGGTGAGTATAAGCTACTAAGTAGGGACCCTGAGACCCCCGAAGGTCTCCCAGAATCCACAAATGATAACCCACAATGGAAAGATAAAATCACGAAGTAATTTCCAACACTACTTAGGTATATGCCCATGCATATATCTAAGTTATCAATCGCATATCAGCTCCAACATCCAAGCCCAAGTGCAACCCAGTCCACATAGGAAAAACATACCCAGTCCACAAAGGAAAGCACAACTTATTCCACACAGGAAAGCACAACTCAGTCCACACAGGAATGCAGAACCTAATCATCTTGATGATGAGGGTTGAAAGTCAAAACTCAGCTCACGCAGGAATACATCATCCAAAAGGTGAAAGAGATGATCAGATATAGATACTGAATCATCTATGTTGGGTCCCACATAGGATACAAGACCAGTAGTCTTCATTGATTCAACTATGATGGAACCCACATATGATACAAGACCAGCACTGAATCATATATGCTGGGACCCACATAGGATACAAGACCTGCAGTCTTCATTGATTCATCTATGCTGGGACCCACATAGGATACAAGACCAGCGCTGAATCATCTAAGCTGGGACCCACATAGGATACAAGACCAGCAGTCTTAATTGATTCATCTATGCTTGGACCCACATATGATACAAGACTAGCACTGAATCATCTAAGCTGGGACCCACATAGGATACAAGACCAGCAGTCTTCATTGATTCATCTATTGCTGGGACCCACATAGGATACGAGACCAGCACTGAATCATCTATGATGGGACCCACATAGGATACAAGACCCGCAGTCTTCATTGATTCATCTATGTTGGGACCCACATAGGATACAAGACCAGCACTGAATCATCTAAGGTGGGACCCACATAGGATACAAGACCAGCAGTCTTCATTGATTCATCAATGATGAGACCCACATAGGATACAAGACCAGTGCTGAATCATCTGAGTTGGGACCCACATAGGATACAAGACCAGCAGTCTTCATTGATTCATCTATGTTGGGACCCACATAGTATACAAGAACAGCACTGAATCATCTATGCTGGGACCCACATAGGATACAAGACCAGCAGTCTTCATCGTCGAAAAGCAGCCAGCTCTAGGGTTCCCGCACATAGCAAGCTCGTTCGGGAGGGTCTGCTCCACGAGCCGAGGGGATGATACATCATCTGACATGAAGTCCGAAGTTTTTTATCCAAAAGGTCTGTATCGTTAATAGGAACTCAACGCAATAGACGGTGCGTCAATCAGATGCTCGGTCTGGAAGTTATAGGCTTTTTCGTTCCAGGGGCCCTGTTGGTTTTTAAGTCAAAACCAACCCTACCGTACTCCAACTGCATCCAAACCTCGATCTTATTAGGCCAAAATGTCTGTCTCACTAAGAGGAATCCATCAAAGTCGACGTCACGCCAATCGGACGTCCGAAGCTCAAGTCATGAGCGTTTCCGCTCCGAGGAAACGGTTAGTTTCGTGGACGAACCAACCTGGCCGAACCCAAAGTATTCCGAAACATTGAGTGTAATATACCTAAACGACCGTCTCAATCCAAGGATCGCATTGCCGGTGACGGTATGTCAAACGGAGGTCTGTAGCCCATGATATGGGTGAAAAACCAAAATAGTCCAAAAACGGGGAGTCTGGGCCCGGACCGACCCGGCTCGACCCCCCCCCCCCAGGTCGGCCCGACCGGGATCCAGGTCCGACCCGGTTTTGTGCGACCCGGCCCGACCAGGGCGGCCCGGCCCGGCGGGTCAGCTCGGCTTGGCTCGGCTCGGCCGATCGGCCGAGCGAAGGAACCGCGGCCCCCGTGCGGGGGCCGCTCTACAGCACCTAGACACGGCATGTCGGCCGCGTACCGCCTCCCAGTTTCGCGCAGGCGCGGAACCGCCTCGCCGCCTCGGCTTCAGTCGCAGCGGGTCATGCCGGAGGCGTGCCAACGTGGGACTTCGCAGACCGCCAGACGTGCTCCGGTGGTCCGTTTTACGTGCGGTCTTCGCCAGTGGTCCTCCCAGGACCCAACCTTCTCTGGAAGGCCCTCAAGTCACCCTTGCGGCCCCGTTTGGAATCGTCCACCATTCTACACACTAAGAACGTGAATGAATGTGGTGGTTCGGACTTGTTCGTTGGTCCGCACCCTCCGCGTTAGCGGTTTGAAAGAACACCATAATATTTTCCATCTATTTGATAAACCCTGAACCGAAATAATAATCCACGGACCAACTTGTTAATTCGCTGGTCCATGTTCTTGCCTTAGAGGAAAACAAACATGGGTAAAACATTTTCAAAATGACCCCGACCTCAACGTCGTCGTCGGACGTGAGTTCGTCGCGGAATTGACCGTCGTGGAAGAAAAGGATCATCGTGTCGCGGAAGGGCATCGCTGTCACGCGGTACTCAGCGTCGCACAAACAATCACCGAGGATCAAGAACATAAAGATTTAATTATGACAATTAAATCAATGTTTATGTTATAATCCACAAAGAATTAAAAGGACTGCAATCCCCAACCATGTCGTTGTCGTTCGAAGATTGTCACGGGGTTGGATCGTCGTGGAAGAAGCGTTGCGGAGGTAGAATCGTCGGTGTAAATCTCCGGGGGTTCGGCGTTCTTCGTCTCCCTTCGTCGGAGGTCGGCATTCTTCGCGTTGTTCACGTTATTCGTGTTCTTCGCATTCTTTGCGTTCTTCGCATTCTTCTCGTTGGAGGATGAAGATCTTTAGAGATATTCCAAAGGTCTAACACAACAAGAAGATAATAAAATAAGTCATCATATTATTTTATTGTCAATTGAAGAATTTGAAAAACAAAGATAAGTAATGAACAATTAATTCATAGAATTAATTGCAATGAACTAACCACCCAATTAATAGGGGCGTTAAGAATTTAGAAAATGTGTCAGTTGACTTTTGTTTAATAGGGGTTTTCGTGGGTGCGTTACTTAGCAGAAAAGAAACGGTGGGGCTCATGCGGGCCCCACCTCACAAATATCCTACCATGAGGGTAGGATATTTTGTGTTCCACCCTATCCGCTTCAACTTAGCTTATGCAGCTTTAAGCGGCTTTATGTGAAAATAAAATAAATATTGGCGTACATCATTATTTTATTTCTTAACTTAAAGCCCAAAAATTTAAAACCACACCCGAGCAAACGCAACTCCAGAAGAGGCGTTACTAAGAAATTACCGGCGATGTGATTCCATCGGTGCCCTCAGAATTTGATTCTGAGAACCGGTTCAAAAGATAGAAAAAGTTGCTCGTTCGTTCACTGAACGTACCTGGGCCCAAACTTCGGAAAATGATTCAGGGCACACCGGGCCTCGGAATCAGGTGTCGTCAGAAACTACGTTCTTGTAAAATTCCAAAGAAAATTAAGAAAAAAATTCCCTTGAAATTTACAGGTCTTTACATTACTCCAACCACATGGATTTACATCCCCGTAAAGCTTCACCACAAACATCGGGATACAAAGGCAGTACTGAGCATGCATCTGAGTCTCCCGCTCCCAAGTGCTCTCCTGGAGGTTCCCGAGCTGCCATATGAAGCGCACTAGAGGAATCGATCATCCACGTAGGACCCACTTCTGTCGATCCACGATCTCCACTGGGACCTCCCCAAAAATCTCCCCATCATCAAAGACCATCTCCCCATGGTCAAAGATTTGCATAGGGTCATGCACGTATCTCCTCAGCTGAGATACGTGGAAGACGTCGTGCACCCGTTGCAAATGGGGTGGTAGAGCCAGGAGATAAGTCACCTTGCCAATCCAACTGAGGACCTAGAATGTTCTGATAAAGTGTGGAGACAACTTTCCGCCTCGACAAAATCTCCGTAACTCATGTCGAGGTAAGACCCGTAGGGAAACGTGGTCACCATATTATAACTCTAGTGGCCTCCGACTCCTGTAATCATAAGACTTCTACCGGTTCTGAGCTGTCCTCATCCGCTCCTGGATGACCTAGACCTTCTCTGTTGTGGCCTGGACCATCTCCGGTCCCACAAGAGCTGCTAAGATTTCTTCTTTGCCGATATGAGGAATCTGGTAACATCCCCTAAATGAACCACTTTCTTTTCCTAATAAAGTCAATCCCGACATAAATGATACTAATCCATACCAAGGATGACGTCATAAGGCCTCGAAGCTACTACCCAGAGATCCAACCGTTACTCTCGCCTCCAAGGGTTGAGTCACACTGTCGGCATCTGTGTGTGGTAACTGGGTCTCCCCTAGTAGATGTCTCACAAGTGAGGGTCAAGTAAACAGTCTAAACTGGAACCTCTTAGTAACAACACAAAAGAGGACAGGAATGAAAACATCACAATGGTATGCGTCTTTTATTATATCAGCTCATAATACAAAGACACTACACAACAACAGAAAGGAACTAGAAGTACAAAAGACGTATCCACTAGTTCTGCTCCTGTCCATCTGCTCCCAGAGCTCCATGATCGAAGGCCTCAGCTGCCTGAAGCTGAGCTCTCCAATGTCCACCAACTCCCTACGGTCGGGGTGGACCTCCTGGTGGTGGTGGTGGCAACACCTCGAAGCGTCGTCCATCGCCTACTGCTCGGCCAGCTCCTCTGCCTCGCCCGCCTGCACCCTGTGGACCAACATCGTCGAACCTCTGTCTGGGAGGTCCCTCTACCACATGTTGCTCATCTCTTAGACGAGTCGGGCAGTCTTGAGCCATGTGACCTTGCCCGCCGCATGCGTAATAATTCTTGTCCCTAGTGTAGCTGGCTCTTCTTCGTTTTCCCTGCACAACCGAATCTTCATCCTGAGACTTCCCATCTGATGGTCTCGCCCATTTGGACCCATGTGTCACCTGTCTACTTCAAGCTGCTGAAGACCCTGCTACGGGCCGTCCAGCGGAGGGACTTGTCACTGAAGCCTGCTCGGTGAGAAAACTCTCAACTAGAATGGCTCTCTCCAACACCTTTTTCTGTGTCGGAATGTTGAACGATATCATCAAAGCCCTGATTTCATGCCTCACTCCCTACTCGAAGGTCAGGGCTAGGAAGAACGGGTCTCGTACCATATCTCTGGAGTAGCACGAGAGATCAGAAAAACTCGCCGAGTACTGGGCCACACTCATGCTGCCCTGCCGTAGCTGTACAAGCTTTTGAATGCGCACCTCACGGAGGGTGGCTGGGACGAACTCGGAGCGGAAGATGCTCTCAAAGTTCGTCTAGTAGAGAGATGTATCGTCGTTCACCTAGAGCATCAAGCTCCACCATCTTCCTGCTTCCGCGTCCAGGAGGCTCGCTGTGAGGATCACCATGAGGTCTACTGGTGTCCACACTAATCTAAAAACTCGGACTACTACCTCCAGCCAGTCATCGGCTTCCTGGGGGTCTTTCTCCCCATGGAACCTTGGTGGTCGCTGGCGCTGGAACTTATGCAGTGGACTAAGGCGACGTGCATCATCAGCGTCTTGAAGCATCGGTGGCACAGTGGGTAAGGTACCGCTGGTGCCTCAGCTGTTAAAGGGCCATGTACCGAGGCCTCGTTGCTTGGCGGGCTGTCATCATGCTCAACTCTCGGAACCCTAGCTGGCTACCATCGTGGGGACATCCTGAAAAGGAAAAAAGTGTGCCACTGTCAGAACAGTATACCTGGTGAGATGACACAAAGTAATCACATAGAAAACTTGAAACACACATGCAATCAATGTTTTCGTGCATTAAGTCGGAAATCAGAAGTCAGGGTCCTGGTGCACGGATATGTCCGCCGCCGCACCAACACTGGGCTCCCTTGAATGATAACCACACCCAATACACTTAACATTATTGCTTCACATAGAAAAAGATCAAAGTCCTGAGTTCTGTGGTAGAACTGAACTCCTTTGATACCAATTTGTCACGACCCATCCTCGGGGCTCGTGCTGTGACTACCCCAAGTCGGCCTTCCATAGGCCAGGGGCTGGAGACTAGCACCAAGTCGTAAATCCCAGAAAAAGGGAAGGCATTGCCTTTGTAAAGTAAACAACAAACACCACAGGGTAAGCTGTAAGAAGTAAACACTAATTGAAAACCGATACAACAGTAAGTGAATAAGTAATTGGGCCAGAATACAAACCCCAAACTGAAAGTAAAGTACAACTCGAAAGGGAAAACATGAACTGAAAAGTAAAGCCCCAATGTCGAGTTGTCCATTGGAAGTCCCACCTGAAGGGTGGGTACAGATAGCCTCCACTGCTCCTCGGGTCCAGCCGACTGCTCCGAGTACGTCTCACCATGTGGTCCACCTCCAGGTACCGTCCTGCAACGCAAGCCTCCACCACGATCAGCGTTGTCCGTCGTCTGCAACCAACACAACGTAGTGCGGGCATAGCCCGTGCAGGGGTGAGTATAAGCTACTCAGTAGGGACCCCAAGACCCCTGAAGGTCTCCCAGAATCCACAAAGGATAAACCACAAAGGAAAGATACAATCACGAAGTAACATCCAACACTATTTAGGTATATTCCCATACATATATCTATGTTATCAATCACAGATCAGCTCCAACATCCGAGCCCAAGTGCAACCCAGTCCACACAGGAAATAAATACTCACTCCACAAAGGAAAGCACAACATAGTCTACACAGGAAAGCACAACTCAGTCCACAGAGGATAGCACAACCCAATCATCTTGATGATGAGGGTTGAAAGTCAAGACTCAGCTCACACGGGAATACATCATCGAAAAGGTGAAAGAGATGATCAGATATAGATAATGAATCATCTAAGCTGGGACCCACATAGGATACAAGACCGACAGTCTTCATTGATTCATCTATGCTGGGACCCACATAGGATACAAGGCCAGCACTGAATCATCTAAGCTGTGACCCACATAGGATACAAGACCAACAGTCTTCATTGATTCATCTATGCTGGGACCCACATAGGATACAAGACCAGTGATGAATCATCTAAGCTGGGACCCACATAGGATAAAAGACCAGAAGACTTCATTGATTCATCTATGCTGGGACTCACATAGGATACAAGACCATCACCGAATCATCTATGCTGGGACCCACATAGGATACAAGACCAGCAGTCTTCATTGATTCTTTTATGCTGGGACCCACATAGGATACAATACCGGCAGTCTTCATTGATTCATCTATGATGGGGCCCACATAGGATACAAGACCAGCACTGAATCATCTAATCTGGGACCCACATAGGATACAAGACCAGCAGTCTTCATTGATTCATCTGTGTTGGGACCCGCATAGGATACAAGACCAGCGCTGAATCATCTAAGCTGGGACCCACATAGGATACAATACTAGCAGTATTCATTGATTCATCTATGCTGGGACCCACATAGGATACAATACCAACACTGAATCATCTAAGCTGGGACACACATAGGATACAAGACCAGTAGTCTTCATCGTCGCAAAACAACCAGCTCGAGGGTTCCCGCACACAACAAGCTCGTTCGGGAGGGTCCGCTCCACGAGCCAAGGGGCTAATACATCAACTGACACGATGTACAATGTTTTTGAATCAAAAAGTTCTGTATCGCTAATAGGAACTCAATGCAAAAGATTGCGCGTCAATCGGACGCCCGGTCTGGACGTTATTGGCTTTTTCCTTCCAGGGGCCCGGTTGGTTTTTAAGTCAAAACCAACCCAACCATACTCCAACTGCATCCAAACCTCGAGCAGAGTAAGTCAAAAGGACCGTCTGACTAAGAGGAATCCATAAAAGTCGACAGCACGTCAATCCGACGTTCGGAGCTCATGTTATGAGCGTTCCTACTCCGAGGGCCCGGTTGGTTTCGTGGACGAACCAACCCGGCCGAAATCAAAGTATTCCGAAACCTTGAGTGTAATATACCGAAACAACCTTCTCAATCCATGGATCGCAATGCCACTGACAGTACGTCAAACGGAGGTCCGTAGAACAAGATATGGGCGAAAAACCAAAAGAGTCCGAAAACGGGGGGACAGGGCCTGGACCGACCCGGCCCGATGCCCCTGGGTCGGCCCGAACTGGGTTGACCAATCCTGGGACCAGGTTTGACCCGGTTTGGTGCGAACCGGCCCGGCCAGGGTGGCCCGGACCGGCCTGGGCGCGACCCAGCCTGACGGGTCGGCTCGGCTCGGCCGAGCGGCCGTGAGAAGGAAACGCGGCCCCCGCGCGGGGTCCGCTCCGCCGCACCCGGACGCGGCATTCCGGCCGTGTCCCGCCTCCCGATTCCGCGCGTACGCGGATCCGACTCGCCGCCGCAGCGGGTTTTGCCTGCGGCACGCCAGCGTGGGACTCCGCAGACCACCGGACGCGCTCCGGTGGTCCGTTTTACGTGCGGTATTCGCCAGTGGTCCTCCTGGGACCCGACCTTTACTGCAAGGCCCTCAAATCGCCCTTGCGGCCCCGTTTGTCGTCGTCTGCCATTCCGCACACTAAGAACAAGAAAGAATGCAGAGGTTCGGACTTGTTCGTTGGTCCACACCCACCGCGTTAACAGTTTGAAACAACAACATAATATTTTCCATCAATTTGATAAACCCCGAACCGCAATAATAATCCACGGACCAACTTGTTAATTGGTTGGTCCAAGTTCTTGTCATCGATGAAAACAAACATGGATAAAACTTTTTCAAAACGACCCCTAACTCAACGTCGTCATCGGACATGAGTTAGTCACGGAATTGACCATCGTGGAAGAAAAGGATCGTCGCGTCGCGGAAGGGCGTCTCTGTCGCGCGGTACTCGACGTTGCACAGACAAACTCCGAGGATCATGAACAAACAGATTTAATTATGACAATTAAATCCATGTTGATGTTATAATCCACAAATAATTAAAAGGACCGCAATCCCCTACCTTGTCGTTGTCGATCGAAGATTATCGCGGGGTTGGATCATCGCAGAAGAAGCGTCGTGGAGGGAGAATCGTCAGCGTCAATCTCCGGGGGTTCTGTGTTCTTTTTTTCCCTTCGTCGGAGGCCAGCGTTCTTCGCGTTCTTTGCGTTTTTTTGCGTTCTTCGTGTTTTTCACGTTCTTCGCGTAGTAGGGTGAAGATCTTTAGAGATTCTCCAAAAGTCTAACACAAAAAAAAGATAATAAAATAAGTCATCATCTTATTTTATTATCAACTGATGAATTTGAAAAACAAAGATAAGTAACAAAAAATTAATTCATAGAAATAATTGCAACGAATTAACCGCCCAATTAATAGGGGCATTAAGAATTTAGAAAACACGTCCGCTGACTTTTGTTTAATAGAGGTTTTCGCGGGTGCGTTACTTAGCGGAAAAGAAACGGTGGGGCTAGTGCGGGCCCCACCTCACAAATATCCTACCAAGAAGGTAGGATATTTTGGGTTCCACCCTATCCACTTAAACTCAGCTGAAGAAGATTTAAGTGAATATAAAATAATGTTTGTCGTACCACATTATTTTATTTCTTAACTTAAATCCCAAAATTTTAAAAACTACACTCGATCAAATGCAACTCCGGAAGAGGCGTCACTAAGCAATTATCGGCGCTGTGATTCCATCGGTGCCCTCAGAATTTGATTCCGAACACCAGTTCAAAAGTTAGAAAAACCCGCTCGTTTGTTCACTGAACTCACCCGAGCCCAAACTTCGGAAAATGATTCCGGGTACACCGGGCCTCGGAATCAGTTGCTGTCAGAAACTGCGTTCTTGTAAATTTCAATGAAAATTAAGAAAAAAATTTCCTTCAAATTTACGGGTCTTTAAAATTTCGCACACATAAAATATAATAATAATGTTATAAACGTCATGTTTAAATAAAAATAATATAATATAGATATATTAAAACTCATTATAGTATATAATTCATGCAATTGAAGAAAATTTATGTTATTTAAGGAAAATGTTTCATATAATAAAATTTATTTATAAATAATTTTGATAATCTTCCCTAGTATCATGTGGATTGGATTAAACAAAATGAAGAAGGATAATGATTTAATAAAGGTTGAGAACAAGTTAATAATTCATTAAACATTCCCTCTTAGTGATCACACAATTTTTTATATAGAGTTATGATTCGATTGAATAATCAAAATATGAAGAAGAAATATTAAATTTTAAAGCATCATAATTCATTATGTTTTGATTCCCACCATTTTCATGGTATCCATGATTAAATCATGCATATGTTACCCAATATGAATATGATCCTCAATATGGTGAAAAAACCTTACTTAATTTAGAATACCCTCACATTCCACTATGGTGTGGTGAGTCCACTCTGGCTATGGGTCATAAGAGGAATCATAGAACTACGTCACCATCCATTGGTATTTTAATCATTTTTCTCATGCATGTGGATTATATATATTAAAATACTTTTTCTACTCTAAATACCTTCCTTCCCAAAAAACTATTTAATCCACTAAGAAACTTCCAAAAATTACAAATCCTAAATTTAGCAATCACAAGGATTAAAAAAACCATTTAAGGCATGTGAAAATATAAATGAAAATACTTATTGTATTTTTTGGTGTTATAGTAATTAGATCAGTCATATAGTGAATCATGGTAGTAACATCAGTTGTTGGGTCTTGCATTAAGAGTTGTTATTAAGGATGTTTGTTTTATAGAGTCATGGGTTTGTATACAATTTGTAATTTTAGTTTCGTGTTTCTACCATTTATTTTAATGTTACTCCAATTAAATTTATTATTGATTGGTTATGGTTGAGAGAATTTAAATATATAATTGTGGTATTCCATTACTTTTTAACAATTTCATTTTTTATATTGTGATAAGTGTAATTCTGTTGGTTGATATGATATGGATTCTAATGTTGTGTTATTTATTACTAGTTCAAGTCACTAGTCCTTGGAAAAATAGATTTTGGTTTAGGGTGTAAACCTATTCATAACAATAAGACTCTATAATGATTGGTTGGGACAAGTCATGTCACAATCCCATCCAAAACCAAATAAATTATTACTAATTCTTGATACAAAATCCAAATCTCAATGAGTTTTCTCAAAAAAATAACTAATCTAAATAAGCATCTATTAATAAATTAAACATTTAGTAGAAATATAGTTTAATGTTTTTGAAAAAAATGAAACTCATTTCCTAGATAAATCATAGATATCAATATCATTATAAAAAATCAAGGTAAAATATCATTATACAAACCATTATATAAAGTTAATTCAAAATTACATCACACCATATAAAATGATCTCAGTAATCGATCATTGGAAAATATTTATTTATTTTTTTGGAAAACCCCTCAAATAATACCTATAATGGATATAAAAAATATTTTATAATAAATCATTTGTTTATTAAAATAATTATTCCAAACATGTTCATAAAAATTTATAATAAATCATCCATAATTATTCATTATTCAAAAATATGTCAATAAATTATATAAAAAAATTATTATAGAAATATATCAAATTGTCCAACATATATGTGTATCCTAAAAACATTATAATATCATAGAATGATTCATTTAACATAAGTATTCATACATGTATTTTAATGTAAAAAACATTTCAATATTATATATACCTTTTCAATACATATTCATGTAAAATTTAGTTATAATTTATAATAAAAAACATATCCCCAATGAAATAGAAAACATTCAATATTATTTTCTCATAAATATAAATTATTATATATATAAGAAAAATATAAACAATTAAATTAGAAATATTATAATGGGATAATAGAACATACCATATATGTATTATGTGGAAACCCATATTTTCATCATCACCTTAAATGTAACACCATTAATGAACATTAAAATCATAAAATAAAATAATTGGAATCTATTATGTTTATTTAAATTATATTGATAAAATTAATATAAAATTACTAGAATTATTAATATATTTAACAATAGCTAATTATAATATCTACAAAGGAAATATGACAAATATGAGATTAATTAGTTAAATTGAATAGTAACCAGTATGTTAAAATTAAAAAATGACCATTATAATAATAACTCTACCATTAGAATAGTAGAATGGATAGTAAAAAATATTTACTATAAATATAAGAGATAAATATAAACTTATAGAATTCTAAAACATAAAATTTCATATTAGGAAACTTAATAAAATATTATGTCTATAAATCTAAATATTTTTGTAATATCATTAATATTTATTCTTATAAATTTATTAAAAATACCGAATTAATAATGTTTATTTGATTGAATAAATATTATTTGTGAAATTATCACGATGAAATTTTATAAGATTGATTTATTTGTAATATTTTATATAGAATGTTTTTTAGCGAACAAAAACAATAGAGGTTCGTAAATAATGAAGGTTTCAAAATGACATATTAGTTTAATAATAAAATAATAATTTAATAAATGTTTTGATCAGCCCATAATAATTCAAAAATGATAATTATATTAATTAAAAGAAAAAAAATTCAAGAATATAATTTAATTAAGAAATTATAAAAATAAAGGATTTCTATAAATAACCACTTTGAAGGTTTATTCTTACATATTGTATAAAAAATAAAATTCAATAGTCTATGGGTTTAAAATTCAACAAGAAACATGTATATATAATTATATTAAATATCCAACAAATGTTTAATATAATGTTCTTTTTCTTAAAATAATAGTTTATTCATTTTTTATCATGGTGTATCTCCTTTGAGTCTAAATATCCCTTCACAACCACATGGAAAGTCACTCTGCAAACACATATCATTACCAAATATCTACCCATTTTACATTTAAAAATCATTATTGGATCATTATATGAAGTATTATTTCCCCAAAATCAAATACCTCAAGAACATTTTCCAATCAAAATCGACATAGTGTCAATGATATGGAAACTACAACATACTAGTAATTCCATTTTTGACTCTTATTCACCTATTATGTGATTATTTTAAAATACTAATATGAAAATAAATTTGTCTGTATATTTTAAGATTATATATTTTTATAATATAATATCGATGATTTATACATATGTATATACATATATATATATACACACACACACACACACACATTTATATATATATTATCTCCCATCTGTTTAAAATGTTTTGATAGTGGATATTTTTCTACATACTAATATATTATAAATTCTCTACATATCACAGATATTATGGGTTTTTATATAATCTTATATTTATTTTTATAAATATGTAAATTTATTTTGTTAATTACTCTATAGGTAATTTTTAAAATTAATTAATACCAATTAATCAAAATCATAAAATCAAATTGAAAATGATATAATCTGAACTAACACATGAGAAAAACAATTTAAATTAAACAAATATCAATATATAAACTTTAATTATCCTAATTGATAATGAGTAACAAGAAATAATGAAAATATTTCTTAATTAATTTCTCAAAAATCATATAATCATTATAAAATGCATTAGTTTCTCAAGGGTTTATTCACTATTTATGAATGTTGTACATTATTATGTGTTGTGCATAATTACAAGAATATTATGATCTTTAATGGAGGGAATGAAATCTAAATATCCCAAAAATTAATTTTTAATTCTATTATATATAGTTGTACTATTATTAATATAAATGATATTTTTTGAATTATCTAAACTGTTATTATGGATATTATGGAAATGGAATTGTTTGTATTGTTTTGATATCTTAAAAAAGAGCCTCAAAAAATAAAATTTAATATTAATTAATATTTCACATTCCATGTGTCCTTAAAATTATGGTCATATTGTTATATTGAACATCCAACTATTTGGATTTTATGATCACGTTTTTTCTCAAATATGAACTAATGTTGACCTATGTGACATTTATTTTCTAATATTACACACTATTTGGTTTTTTATATTAAATTTTCATTGATATATGCTCCCTGGAGATTATATATATTTATAAAATTATGAAATATAGTTATAAAACTACATAAAAGAATTTAAATTTAAATTAAGTTATTATATGTGTTCTTGTTTTATGAATCTAATTTCCCCATGAACGAAAATCATTCAAATTTAAAATAAAATATAAAATATTTTATTGTCTTAAATTTCTATATTAATAATGTTTATGTAATATCAGTAACCATAGTAGGTATCACATAATGATTTGTTCACATTGGTATTTAAGCTAGTAAAATTAAACATATGTTATGATTAATTATTTGAAATCTCACAACCAATTAACTGATTTAATTAATCAAAAAAATTATTCATGCTTTATTAACTAACAATTCAATAAATCCTTTATAATTTTATAAAAGATTACAATCTATTAAGAATAATATTATATTGGTAAAAGGTATTATAATTAATTTCCTAAGAATAGTAGTTTTTTATTTATCTCCTACATAATAAATTAATTCTTTTAATATAAGTTTTTTAGAAATATTATAAAACCTCCGCCATACCATGAATATTTAGGATACATAAAAACAAATATATTTCAATTATTATCATCCTAATTTATTTCATCTTCCCTAATTAGAATATATGGGATGATTATTCTATTAAATCCCCCAACCCATCCTTTTCAATAACATAACATTGCACATGGAATTGATTTTATTTATTTTTAGAGACCTCTTATCAAATACCAGGAAATAGAAATAACATTAATTATCATAGACTATCTCACTCTATTATAAAAAATAAATAAATAAAATTTAAATCTACATTAGAAAACCCAATATAGGAATTCGTCTTAATATGTAATGATGAATCATATCCTTATTTATTCCTTAATACTAATTAAAATATTCACCATTAATATGATCCATTTACGATGGAATATAATAATTTATTTTGTGAGGAGTAATCTGGCCATTTCCTTGATGAGGGTGTATATCAACAAAATATATAACCAATTTTAATGATATATACAGGGGAACCTATATAATATTCATAATATAATTATAGGAGATAACAATAAAACTAAAAAATAAATATTTTTTAATCATTTATATACACTAGTGTATCACCTTGATAATCACATTTGGACTTTCTTAAAATCATGGATTAGTTACTGGGACATTCCATTGATTATTGTTGAATTGTTATTATCCTGATAATGAAAATATATAACAATTAAATGAAATTAATAACATGATTAATAAACATGTAGAAGATGGAGAGAGATGGTATTCAAAATATAGAATATTCGAATTAGATATGGATATTATGAGTGCCTAGTGATATCATTTGGACATATAAATTCCCAATAATTCTATCTGGACATGATAAATATATTATTTAGGTGAAACCATGATAATTTTTTATAGTAATTATGAATGATATTTTCAAATACTCCATGGGAAAGGAATTGTGTGAGGAATATCATATTTGTTGGGAAAAAATCATTATGGAATGAGATGTTAAAAAAATTAGTATGTGTGGATATTTTATGTGGAAAACCATTTTCATGGGGAATTTGATCATATATGGAGGATTTTACATGGATCCTTCAAAAAAAATGTGAGTTTAGATTGGAATAAACCAATAAGTATCATGGTTTCCTTGTTATATCAAAGAACCTCTACTATTATTATCATATCCAGATGTAAGTGCTGACTATGCCTCGCATTACTTACATTTATTAACTTGAATGTATTTAATTATTGAAATAGTTACATGTTCAGACTATAAGAGAGGGATGATGCATGTGCTTGGGTATTGAAATTTCTATAGAGATTTACTTTTATAAATGCATACTTGAACTATTACAGTTTATATTAAACGAACATAATGTTATAGACACCATTAGTGGTGGCCTGAAAATATTTATCTCACACACTATCACAGATTCCATTGGTACATAGTGTGACTATATGTATACAGGTGTTGACAAAGGAATGTGTTTGGATTCTGAGAAATGATTTCTTGATTTCTTATGATGGGGTAATTAGAAGATGACTCAGCTGGTGCTCAGAATACTGGGATTGCTTTTTTCCCTTTTCACACCCTAGTATGAAATGTTTTCTTATACTTTTAATCCATGTTTAAAATCATTATAAAGAAAAAACATCTTCAATCATGTGTTTGCATTTATCTTACTTCATCCTATTGTTTATTATTAATATTTAGCTAGCTTATGCAATGTCATCTACCTTTTTTCTTATATTTCTTTATCTATTTAAGTTGTTTTTTAATATTTTTCTGAAGTTATACACTATAACAAAAGGGGAATATTCCCCCCATGGAAAGAACATACACCATCACTACTAGTCATCTGTCTCTAGAATTTGATGAGATGTGATTGAAATTATGTTACCAACTAGGGTGGAGGCACCACTAAGTGTCATCTAGGTTCAGGATATCACTAATAAAACCTTTCACCCATAGTCGTGTCAAAAATCATAATGTAATTTTAAAACATGTAATGATATTTAAAAATATTAAGTAACGTATGTAAAATTTTTATTGTAGAAATATCTTCCCTTTGTTATGTTCTTATAAAATAATAGTATCATCCCATGTATTCAGATGGACTCATGTAATGATCTATAGGGGAAGTAATCCAACACTCCCACTTAATGGTTTAATGTTTTTGAATGAATGATTCTAAGATCCAATATTTTTCAAAGGATAACATAAAAGGTTAAATACATTAAGAAAAAAATAAACACAACTATGATATATTATTTATGCAATCAATCATTAATTATATTAGGAATTTAAAATTAATGATAACATTTTCCTTAAAATACTAACTAGAAATGGTGTTATAAATCCTGAAAAGAATTAAACAATTGTCCCTATGAAAATGCTTAAATTAAATATCTATGACTGTATAGGATTTTTGGCCTATAAACTCTCATTTCATATCAACATATTTGAAGTGAATAAATTTTTACATGTATATATCCCAAGGATGTACATAAATGATTACTCATATGTATTATATCTAATGGTGGGGGAAATAGAGTGAATCTTATATAACATGGAATGGTTATTGTGGATTGTGGACCTAGTAAAAATTGTTCTATTCAATAAGCTAATTATCCTTGATGATGTATTTAATATAAATTATATGTAGAACTAAGAAACAAATAATCACAGGGATACAATGAAAATAAAGCACCAACAATAATTCTCAACTAATGATATGAAAAAAAATATGAATGAAATATCTAATGGGGGAATAATATAACCACCCATACTTCTATATATATAATAAGTCTTTTTAATATATATGTGTATTAATTTATGTATATTTTATAACAAAAAACACAAGAATCTTAAACAAACCACTTGGACATTATTTCATCAATATATAACATAGAATCTCAAGGAGAAATATACATCGTAAAATTAATAAAAGTATTGTCAGAAAATAAAAACGTATAAATAATGTATCTATTATCTTCATATCCATTATGTCATGGTCACCTAGATTATTCACACTTGTATTTAAAATTGTAAATTGGAAAAAAACATTTAAAATACGAATAAAAATTTATAATGTTTGTTGATAATTTTTTATAAAACTCAATGAATATTATATAATTGAATTGAGAGTTATTTCGTTGACGAATAAAGGAGATATATCCTTTTTAAAAGTAAGATTCCCATTAAAATATTTTCTTGCCCCTTAGAATTGAATTATTGTTGTTTGAATAATAAAATGAACATTGGAATAATAGAATCTTATATAAAAAATATTTAATATAAATTTTTTATATAAATATATATTTTATATAGATATCAAATAATTATTAAAAACTTGAAACTCAATAAAATTATATGTCTATATTTTCAACAATTTTTATTTCAACTAAATTTTATTAATATTATATTTTTACAATAATAAATAATTATAAAAATACATATTTTTAAATATATTTGGATAAAATGAATATTATTTTTATAAAAAATTTGAGATTACCCATATTTTATTTTTTCAAATATTTAAAGAAATAATAATTTCTTATAGATTATTATGATATATTGTCTTTTCAAGTACCACATATTGTATGAGATAATATCCATATAATAATTACCTAATAAAATTTAAACTTTCTAGACCATAAAAAAATTGTAAAAATATAAAAAAATAAATTTAAAAATAATAATAATAAACCAAAAAAATAAAAATATATTCACAATTTATAAATATATAAATTATTATGTCAAATTCAAATATTTCCTTTCTTTTTATTTTTTATAAATGACATAATTTTTTATTAAAGGATTTTAATTGAATATTATAAAATATTTTAAATTAAATAGTTCTCATTGCCTCAAATATTTTTACTATTACATATCTTTTTCTATATAAATTAGTCTTTTTTTTGAATTAAATTACCCACCCCTATAATTAAAAAAACGTACCACCCCTATGGAAATTGAGTTCCTAGTAACTTGTCAATTATCATAATCTATTGAATTACACTATGATAATAATAAAATTGTTCTTAGAGAAAATATTATTTAGTATTACTTCAGGCCCTTAATACGATAGAATCATAGCAATGTATTGGTTATGTGTATGTAACTCAGTCAAATTTTTTATCTCAATTCAATCATCAAATTATATTATTCCATATTGATTTTATAATCATTTCATGTATTTTGATAAAAATATATATTATAATATAAATTTTTTTATTGTGATCTATTTAGGATATATATATATTCTCCCCTGTTTTAGAAAATATCGATTAATGGTCAGTTTACAATCTATTATGAATTACTCAATTCATTACGTAGGTATATGTTTAAATATAGTTATAATGACATATATATATAATCAACAAATATGTAATTTGATTTAATTTAATTCATTTCAAGTAAGGTTTTAATACACAGAAATAATATTCAATATAAAATCAAAATTTAAATGAAAAATGATATTCCAAAAAATATATCATCAATCCATTTTATGTTAAAAAATATTAGTATCTAAATTTAAATTACTATAATTGATAAGTAATAAATATTTTAATATATTTTTGTATTAAGGGGAAACTAGTCCCAATTTGGTTATATAAGTTATTAAAACAAGATAAATCCAAAAAGGGCATAATGTAAGGAAACTCTCAACTCATCATATTTCAATTTTGTTTCCCCCAATTTATCCCCAATTTCCTTAGTGCACATTATAAACACCTTCTAATAATCTATTACACTTCATTCCCTTTTCATATTTTTAGTATTTTAATATTAATAATTCCTTAAGACTAATTTTACTCCAAATTTCAAAAAATAATGATAAATAGGCGTTTCCCAAAACCATTCATTAATTCTCCAAATTTCATCCAATATTCAAGAAATATTTAATAATACAAAAAATAATATTTAAAATTATTGTTTTTGGAACCTTTATAATAATTCATCAAAACATGTGTTACCATATCTTTATTAAACAATTTTATTATTAATATTTTTGACCTTGATGTATATTTCTCTTCTCTGTGGAATGCATGATTATAATCATATAATGATGAGATAAGTTATTATATAATTACAAATTTATGAAACTTATTATGTAATTTATTATATATATTTTAGTCATTATGAATTCATATAATTTTATTTTATTTTTCAATAATGCATTGAGAGGATATGATGTACTTATAATTATTCATAATATCACTTTGCCTCAATATTGACCCTTAACTAATTGAGTTTCGTTTTTATGCATAATCCATATTTTATGTATCCAATAAAATACTTCATAAGCTTATGATTTATATCCTTGTATTATTATTTATGTATTATTATAATTATTCCCCATGTGCTTATGTTTTTTCATATATCATTTTCATTCTTTTTATTCCACCCATTTCATGCTTTGTAGATCAATATTTTTTTAATGTATATCCCAAAGAGATTAGGTGTATTGAGAATATTTTTATACAAAATAGGAAGATTATTATAAATGATATAAATATAGAATAATGTATTAAAACTATTTTTATTTTATGAACCAAATTCCCCAATGGATGTAAACCAATCATTTTTAGTATTTGTAATGTTATATATATTTTTATTAAAAAGATGTAATATCCATGTTTGTATGATTTCATTTGATATTAATATCATTAAAAATAATTAATATACAACATTTTTTTTAAAAAATCTTTAAATCATTTGAATAATGCTTTTTGTGATCATATTATATTAGTTCTAAACCCATACATATTTGGTATATATCATGCCATTTTTGGCACGACCAATTTACAACGCAATGTATTAAAAAGCATATCCTCTAATGAGTGGTTCATCCTTAGGGTATGATTTAAAATCATTGTGTAACTCATAGTATTCAAGGGATAAAATATTAATTCTTGAACGAAGAAAATAAATCTTATTTCATGAACCATTATAGGCTAGGCAAGAGGTATGAAAAATAAAAAAAGGACTTATACTAAAACCATAATTTAATTTATGTCAATAAATTTTTTTAGGTAATTAAATAAAAAATATGTTAAATTACATAATTTATATGAATTGTATTAATCAACACAAATCACAAAAATAACTCCTAAAAATGGAATACCATTCCTATTAAATTCCAATAATCTTTTAGGAGAAACCTATAACTGGTTATCTTTGTCAATTTACCCAATTTATTGGAGATATATATTAGGCTCAGTCATCGTCATGGGATATATCGGTCTTACACTTCATCATGATCAGACCTCATGAACCATAACATAATAATAACGCCTGAAATATTTCATTTCCATCATCATACGCATAAATTTTTTTTGCACAAACATAATAGAAACATTTTCAGATATCAAAATATCAAATCAATTTAAAAAATGATTCAAAATACCCAAAACAAATGTACAGAGGGATATCATTTGAAAAATTATAAAACCACGTAATTAATTCAAATATCATATTATGTTTATGAGGGTAATAAATACTATTGGTGTCGTATACATAGAAATTAAACCTTTATTTAGTATCTTTGTCAAAAAAAATTTATAAAATATGTTAAATGATTCCTTTTGAAAACCATTGAAATATAGAAAAAAGTGTAATAAAATGACCTTTTTAATTATTATATATAGAAAATATATATAAATTCATAATATCATTTATAAATATAGATATGAATAAAAAAAATATAAATAAATATTTAAAACATTTAAAATGATGTTTTAAAGGTATAGTGTCTCTTTCGAGGAGTTTGACCTGTCATGTATGTTCTTTATCCCAAATATAGTACAATATTTATAATTATTTACTTTTTAAGAATATTTCCCAGGTATTATAAATTAATATTAAACTATTTATTTTACTTATTTCAATTTTATATTTAACTACATGTTCAGTTAATTCTATAACATGTGTTTTGAGGATATTCATTTCATATTTAAAAATGGACTATAGTATGATTACCAAGGTGAAAAAGGATATTGTTCCATAAAATCCCTTATAATAAAAATGAAATTTTAATAACTATTATACATTAATTAATTTTTAAAAAACCACTAAGAATCATTTTCATGAAAAATGAATTATGTTACTATCAGTGAGATGGTTGGTCTTATAGTTGTAAGACTAGAGTTTAAATTTTATGACGAACATAAGGAAAGTAAGGTGAGAAATATTTTATATTAGAAATTTTTATTTTATATTAAATATAATATTAACTCTTTAAATAAAATTTTAAATAGCCCCCATATAATGAGGTGATGGAAGAATGACTCATGTCACTTCTTATAGATGGTAATGGATACATACGTGCAAATGAAATAATGATATTTGAATGGATAGATGGTTAAAAATATGATATAATATATTTCAGAAATTCCATATATGATATTAATATCATATATATTCTTTGAATCCATCATTATAAAAATCCATAAGAGGTTGTTATGGAAAACTAATTACATCGGTTTGTGAGATGGTAGTCATCTATATAGACAAAAGATGGTTTCATTCCCCATTTGATGGAAGAAGGGTATGGATTAATGTTAATTCAATAACATTATACCATCTCATCATATGATATAAACATATTTCATTATATAAAAATTCATCAATGATTTTTTATGTGATACAAAAATAAATGAAACCAAATCATTCGGTTAAAACCTATACCTATTTGTGGATAACCATGTTTTCTTTCAACCATAATCCCTATAAGGTTGGTATTCTATAAAAACTACAACCTATGAAACATTGGAATATACTTATTGGTGTTAATTTAGTAGTTATTCTCTTAAATATTATGTTTTGTTGGTGTGAGGAAGATAATTTTCTAGGTTCCATTTTATAATTTTAGGGAGGGGTACCTAAGGTATTAAATAAATAATTAAATTAATATAAATTAATTTTCATGTGAAGGTGGAACAAAACTAATATAGTTCAAAGATAGGATTAGGATAAGTGTTAATCTTCTCATCTAGTAAAATATTAAATATTTTAGGTGATATTTTCAACATTATCTATTAGTTTTAATCCCTCTTTAAATCTATTGGAAATTACCCTCAAATCAACATTTTTTAATCATTAGGTACTAGAAATTTACAATTAAAGGATAAGATTACCATATGTGGAACCCATTTTATATTTCAAATATATTTCATTAACTTGGAATAATAAATAATTTTTACAATTTTCACATCATATAATAAAATATTACTAATTTTATAATAGCATTAATTTCATTTTTGGGACAATTGATTTATAATGAAATTAATTTCATGAGGATAAAAAATTTATTTGAATACATACATTAAAAATATAAATAATATAATATATGTATATATAATTTTTGGGCACTATAAATCATCCATAATATATTCCTTCTTAATTTTTTTAATCATTTACATTATTTTTCTAATGTTTTCACAAGCACTATGTTGACGTTGTGTGAGGATTTAAAGTATTAATTTCGTCATTAAAATCTAAAAATAAATTTCAATGATATAAAATATCAATTTTATTTTATATATGCATTTATAACAAACCATATAATCTTTTTCACTTATTAAAAAAACAATAAAGGTATAAAAACAATGATCATTTCAATTATTTTCAATATTTATTTAAAAATATAACAATGACATTATCAAAAGAATTTAGAGAAAAATTTACAAAAAATAAAAAAATTGTGGTTTATTTTCCTGAAGAAATTATATAATAAATGAAATTAAAATTTTAATGATATTCAAGGGGTGTACATATTATTTAAAGCATTGCTACATAATTTACACTTACTTTGTAGATAAATATTTTCTACTGTTACTATTTATATTAACCAAAAATAAAAGAGACTTATTAACCACATGTTAATTTTGATATACTATTTTCAAAACACTTATCAATTTTATATTATAAATATTGAATGTCTAATTAAAATTATTATAATATTCGACCAAAAAATGGAATAAAAAGTCATTTTTGAAGAAAAATTATTTTTGAACATTAAAATGAGATTACTAAAAATTGAATAATTATATTATAATAACAAATAATTAAATTTATATTCAGTAGGGACATTATATATATTTCATGATGTATATATTTCAATTCATACACAACAATTAGATGACTAGTTTATAATATTCTTATTAAAATAATAATATTTATTATTTTGTTTATGCTTGGTGTTGCATGTTGTGTACGCTATCGAACATAATTTTTTTAAAATATTATTTTTCTTCAAATTCCGATGGTAATGAAATAGATAAACTAAAAAAATTATTTTTTAATGAAATATAATATATTTTAATGGTATATTCTATAACATGAAAGTAATGCATAAGTAAACAAAAAACCATAGAAGTAACATTTCATTGTGCACTAAGAAAGCATCCACAATCCTTATCCCCACCAGCTTCAAGACTCAATAATACAAATAGTACTTTTATCAGCGCTGAAAATGGCCTTTAAAAGCACTTGAAAAGTGATATTAAAGGTGCTGATAATAAAGTGGGGGTGGGGGTCCCCTTTATCAGCGCTAAAAAAATCGCTGATAAAAGGCGTCTTTTATCAGTGGTAAAAAGAAGCACTAATAAAAGGGTCCTTTATCAGCGCTTTATTTTTAGCACAGATAAAAGCCCCCTTTTATCAGTTATTTTTTAGCACTGATAAATGTAAAAAAAGTGAAAAAAATAAAATAAAATTAATACAAATTGATTTTTTTTAAAAAAATCGTACCAATCGGGGGGTTTTATAGCGCTTCACCCCCACTTTTAACAGCGCTTTCTAGCCCTCCAACACCCGCACACACCACCTCCACCCTTTATCAGTTCTAGGCCCCCAAATCTACCCCCATTCGTGTGCCCCTGCCTCCACCAGTTTTTGAACTCGAGACCTCCCCCCTGCTCGCCTAAGCCCTTACCACTCCTCTACTTTTATTTGTTTTCCATTTCATGATATCTCTATAAATATATAAATATATATCTATATATATATATTTGTATTTATTTGTATTGTGATATATATTTATATTAATATATATATATATAGTTATATGAATATATATATATATATATATATTTTTATTAATACATATATTTATAGTGATATTAATATATATATTTATAGTTATATGAATATATATATGTAGTTATATTAATATATATAAATAGTTAAATTAATATATAGTTATATAAAGATTCATATATTTGTATTTTAAATAATGTGGATATTTGTTATTACTTAGATAAAGAAAATATATTTTATATGTAAATATATTTTATTATTTATATTTATAATTAAATTTTTATGAGTGAATATATAAAAAATATGTGTATATTGTTATATATTTGATTATAAATAGAATTTATTCATAAAAAACGATAAAATTTCAAAGACATAATATCAATATGAATGTAATCCCTTGAAATAAATTCAGTCCCCAACAAAAAAGCAAATAATACCCCCCTAAATGGGGAAAAAAATTCACAAAATGTTTAAAAATTGTGGTATCCGGACTAAGCACTCAGTTTTGGAGGCCCTATGGGCCTTTTTTGTTCTCGAAAAATGTGATAGAGGCTTCGACTAGGTCACAAGCATGTAGAGATCGTCGTAGGGTTCGATTTTATATGCTTTAGAGCTCCAAAAGACACCCAGATCAAAAGTTATGGTCGTTTGAAGTTCGAGTTGTTTTTGCAACATATTTTGGATCTTTCATAATTTTTTGAAATTTTATTCTTCAAATTGTTATTAATGAAAATTACTCCATAATAATAAGAAAACTATTAATTAAAAAAATTTAAATTTTTAATAATCATTTTTCACTAAATATCTTATATATTAAGCGTAACTGTATATTTATACATATATAAAATATATTTAAAATTATATTTAAAATATATATATTATATATATATCAATATAACTATATATATATATTTAAATATTAATATAATTTTTTTAATGACTTTTTTTGGAAGTAGACCCTTTATCATCGCTTTTAAAAAAATCGTTGATAAAGACCCCCCCTTTATCAGCAGTACTAAAAAATCGCTGATAAAGGGGTACCTTTTAATAGTGCTAAGAAAGAACTATTAAAGGGGTTACCATTATCAGTGCTTTTTTAGCCCTGATAAAAGTACCCCCTTTATCCGTGCTTCTTCTTTAGTACTGATAAAGGCTGCTGCTAGCCTTGCCCAGTTCTGTGGTAGTGACTATACCTGTTAGGATTCCATTACTAATCACAAAGGGTTGTAAAAAAATCCATTAGGTGCACAAATTTATTTGTATATATACACCGATCATTTTTATTTCCATATTCTTTATTAAAGGAACATCTCATGCCCCACTCTGTTGTATTTATCTAACCATTCAAGATTGTACAACCACTTGAAACTAATTGGTTTAAAATTACACCATTATTGTACTTATCTCATTGTATTTGTCATTAAAATTAAATACTCTCCACACTAACATTATATAAATCCACATCAACAAAACACGTTGGTGATATCTAACTAATAACATCATGAAAATTGGGTCAATGACCACAATAAAAATATGATCACTCCCCATAAATGGATCGTACATCCAATTTTTATCAATCCAACCATCTTCATACTAACGAATGGTTCCATAGGCTATGAGTCACACACAATATTGTTATATCATATTATGAACAACTATTTATATGATGAATATTTTTGAAAATTTCACACACACACCCACATGTAACAAACATCAACAAGGGTCTCAACGAACACAATCTCATTCCAGCATCTCATGATGAAAATAATATACAAGTTCCATATTTTTTATGGATATTTGAACCTCAATAAAATTTATGCTGAGTTAAAATTTTCACTAAGGGAATCTTCCCTCGAATGAAATATTCACACTGATAATAACAATTTAACACAACAGATATTTCATAGAGTGAATTGGAATTTTCATAATAAGGGTTCTATAAATATTTTCATGATGGATATTGAGACATAGGAATCATATAATAAATATTCACTAATAACTACATCTACGGCATATCTAGATCTAGGATAAGGAAAAATACTAATTGGTCTACCAAATGGGGACTAGGGAAGAAGTGGAATATATCTCCATGGAACTACACTGTCACAAACAAGACATGGAGGGATGGAATCACCCAAGACCAATAATTAATAATGGAATAACATACAATCCCTACATAAGAATCACATTGATCAATGATGAATTTAATGATATTCCGTAGAATTGATTAATCAATTTGAAAATGAGTTAATAACATGTTAATCATACCCCCTTAATGATTGCACATTTTTTCAAAAAGATTTATAACTACATACGAATAATCAATTTCTAAAACAACCATTTAAAATTTTCAAACAACTATCACCATGACATAGTAATTAGTACCATAATTATTGTAGCCCTGATCTTACCAAGACTATTTAACCCGACAAGGTAACTCTCCAAGACTATGTTTCAAAACCTTGCATGCTTCTTACTCACAACACCATCCATCAAAATTAGTATAGGTTGAAATTTTTTGGGACAGTAGGAGGGATTGTAGTGGTATACACCTTATACGATGCCTATACATGGTAATTTCATTCATCATGGTTCACCAAAGTGGGTTTTATATATAAAATGACATACCACATGGTATGGTCCAACCCATGATGTACATAAAAATTGATACAAATTTATTTTATCTACCATGAATCCTCTAACACTTAAAAATCCTAAAATTAATCATCAAAAGTCTCAAAACACTAGTTGAGGTATTCCAAAACTGAATTTAATGTACATTGAAAATTTATGGCTATTAAAAATATCTCCCACTAAGGAAATATCATCCTTGATAAGTAACTTTAGTGGAATTTCTTGAACAACTCATTCCATTTATCTTGATCCTCAGAATCCTACACTTATACCTTCTCTATTATCCAACCATGCAGCTCTAAGACTTAAATCAGTGGCACCATCTTCACCCTCAACACCTTGTAACTTCAATACAATAATCTGAATCGATTTTCTAAAAATGTGAAATTTCATTCAAAACAAATTTCCTTGATGTCAATCACATTCAAAGGATCAATATTTTACATTCAAATTTGAGATACATAGATCATTTTTAGATTTGGGGTTGCACCCTTGTGGAAAATAATCCCCACAATCATGTATCCAAAAATACCTGGGTTTGAGTCCAAAAAAATTGTGGTTAATGTTTGTAACACCCCATGTAAATAGAGATTGTGACATTCTCACATTTATCAATTTTTGTGAATAAAATATTAATATTACTTTAAAGGGGACTCTATTATCGATGGCATACCCAGTACGCAACAACGAGTTTCTTGGGAATCTTATGTTGTACTCTAATAATAAAATAATATTATTTTAAATGGTAGTTAACGCCTAAATATTGTAATGGAAGGAATGAACAAAACTAACTACAAAATGAATATATATGTTTGCCAAATATTTTTACTTTTTACAATAAATGTTAGAGGATTAAAAATGCGAATGAATCCAATTTTAAGCGCCAATATTTTAATATTCTTTAAAAGGTCGATTAACCGCCTTTTGATGGAGAACCTATGTTAAATCCTCTTTTTGACAATTTTATATGTTATATTTGAAAAAATAAAATTCTTCTTTAAAATCGGGACATCTAAATTTATTTTGTGTAATTTTTTGGTATTTTTCCGATAAAGTTCATTTTTTTAATGAATAGTGAAAATGTTGTATTTTAATTCAAAACCTCTTTTTAATATAATTTATTTATATGATTAGATTATATTTTTAATTGGTTTTAAAGTGATATTAGAATATATTTTTACAATTTAATCCAATATTGGTCATTGAAATTAATTTTATCTTGAAATTGGACATAAACTTGTGTCAATCTTTTGATACTTATTTTTTCATAAAAACACACTATTTGCTCTGATAGCGGGAATTAATTATTAAATTAATCAATGTAAATTATATTTTTTGAATTTTTTAAAATAGATATCTGTTTTGAATTTGTAATATCAAATATAGCTTAGGGTGAAGTTTTGGTTTTTTTTGGAAAGCTTCAATTTTTGATGAATAGTTAAACCACTAAGTGGTACTTAAAAAACAGATTTTTCGTTTAAGTGAAATTTTACCACCTCTGTGTTTTTAATTTCAAAAATACAACATACATTGTTGTCATTAAGATGTAAAATTTTGTTCAATGGGATTAAAATTATATTTTTTGGTGAATAGTAACTTTTAAGTTTTAATCCCGATTAGAGGTAATTAGTGTAGTTTAAGGTGAAAATAATGTTTTAATAATATGAAATTACCTATACACATGTCCTACCCTCATTGGATGAGTCATGGCCGACCAAGAAAATTCATGGGTAAACTTGGGGACCCCATTGAGCAACTTTGGTAGGAAAATGACATAAATAACTTTTTATTTAAAGTTAATATTAAAATTTCACAAACATGTGTTGTTTTACAAAATAAATTTTTACATGGGGTTATAAAAGTCATATTTTTGACTATAAATATTAATTAGAAAGATAAAATGATTTCCTACATAATTATAATTTTTTATAAATTTTAGTCACTAAATAAAATAAATTATTTAGGACACCATGATGATGCAGCGATTACAACATTATTTAACGATGTAAATAAAATGAAAAGATAATGTAAAATCTAAGACCTACACTTTGTCACAAAACTATTGTATGGGTGGATTTCTAACCCTACCACCTTATCCTAGAAATACATCAATGTGGGACCTTAAAAATCATAATCTCATTTTATAATAAAGTAACATTTTTAACTTTCCAAGAGTGCCCCTCCTCTCCTATTATAAAAGGCCCCCACCTCTACAACCTTACACACACATATCAAGCATTTGTCTAAGACAAAAACTGCCCATTTCATCTCTACACATCCCAATATTCATCATTGAAGCCTCACTTTGGGAAGAATCCTTTCCAAGGAATCCTTTGACCTCAAATCAAAGAGAGTTACCCGATTTAAAGGTAATGTCTTCACTTGTGTTCTTCTGTTTTATTTTTCATCTCCAAACACCTAAAATCTTTTTATTACTTTTGTTTGTAAAAAAAATAGTATATTAAATATACTTTTATGTTGTTATATGAAGGATTAGAGCTACACATTCACACATCTCCATCTAATGGTTAAATAACATTCTGTTTTTGTGGATGGCGAATTACTGCCTCAAGAAACGATGATTGTTCAATATTATTTTAACACCTTCAAAGGTGGAAATTAAGATGTCATTATATTTATATATGATATATAATATGTTAATGTTATACTTAAGCTTCTGTATTTTTCATTTATGGAATACCTTTATGGTTTCCATTATCGGTAAACACGATATCTTCAATTTAGGAAGTGCGGACTACCGCCCCCTCAAAGTGATTTGATTCGTTAATGCCATATGTGGGACGTATAAAGGATGGAATTAATGTTATTACATATTATATACTACTTAAATTATAATATAACTTTATATAATTATTATTTGATTCCATTGAATACAAAAAAACAAATGAAAGTAGTGTTCATGCGTACGTACGGCTTACCGTCTCCAAGAACGGTACATTTCATTTCTTATCTCCAAATGTTATGTACTATTATAAGTACATATATACAATGGATATATATGTAATATATTACAAATAAATTATGGATATCATTCTGGAATAATAATATATATTTCTCTCATTTTGTTTTAATTCCATTAATATGACAAAAAATGAACGTAGCGTTCATGCGTACGTATGGCCTACCGTCTCCATGAACGGTGCTTTTAATTTTTTTTATCTCCAAAAGATACAGAATAGTATAAAATGAATATATACTGTATATATATGATATTTAAAACATAAATACTATTCTGGATATTAGGTACCTATAACTACATGGAAAATGCATTTCCAACAAGTTCGATTTTTACTCATGTACCAAATATCGACAAAAACTTCTGATATGAACTCACATTACTAAAAAATTATTTTAACCTTATAATATGTGATATTAACTGAATAATAATCTTTAAATTAGTTCCTTAAGAAATTATAAATTGACCAAATTTTATTATTCAAGAGATTAAATAACGATCGAGTCATGTCAGACACTAGGTAAGGGGTCCTACCCCTCTCTTTCTTTTTAAGTACACTCTTTTATGTCATACCTTTTAAGCTCAAATTTCTTATGATTGGGATGTTATTTTATATTACTACTACAGTACTTTTTATGTTAATATTATTAGGGAACATATTTTCTCTCATCAATCCATTTTGGAGGATTTGAGTGGCGCCGTTAGGCTACTGAATTTTCGTAAGAGATCTAACCTCTCTCTTTCTTTTTAAGTACTCTTCTTTATGTCACTTATTTTAAGATAATCTTTGTTATGATGGGGGATATTATTTTATATTCATATAGATTTAAATTTTATTTTAATATGATGAGATACCCTATTTGATCTCATCAATCCATTTTTGGATGTTTTAAGTGGCGCTGTTAGGCTGCCGAGTTTTCATAAGGGATTTTTAATCTCACTTTTAGTCTCGTGAGATTTATGCTACATTTTCCACCATTTCCTTTGAGTGGTATATGTAATTCCCATTATTATACTCTTTGTGTAATATAATTTCATTTATGGGTATTTACATATTCATTGTACGTCCCTTATTCAATGGGGTGTACATTTCGAAGGTAACCCAAGTCGGTAGGGGAACCTTTCACCCTCCTCTTTTTTAGAAGACTTCTTTTGTTATGTCTTTTAATTCACATACTATTATGTTGATATATGTTCTTATATATCCTTATTGATGTAAATTTTATGTCCACGTGATGTGATACCCTTTTTATCATTCATCAACTCTTTTTCTGAATTTTGAAGTGACGTCGTTAGGCTGTCGAATTTTTGCAAGGGAACTTCTTAACCCAATTTTGATTCTTTGGGATAAACTTGTACCCCTTGAATATGTCATTCGATGAATATGTGTGAATAACCTAGGATTGTTTTACACTTAATATCCACTTATTTTTGGTGTATTTTTTTGTCATGCATAATTACGTAATTTATTTTTCCTTAATCCAATGATATCGTCGTTGTAAGGGACTTCGTCTCAATCTCCACTAATTGAGGCATATTTTGTTTTATACAAAACATTCTTTTATACGGTGTATAAACCCCTTTGACTTTTATGCTTATTTAAAAGGAATAATTTTTTTATTAAAAGCCTTTTATTAAATGACCAAAGGAATTTTCCATTGTCGTACGTATGTGGCGAGAACGACTTCTCTGCCATCGTGACCATTATTTGAGTTTCGACTTCCTCTACAAGCCATAACCTTAAATTTTTTTTTTAATGAAAAATAAATACCATTTATTAATTTTCTTTTATTTTAATGATTTCCATAATGTTTTTATTATATCAATGTGATGTATTGATATCTTGTTATTGAAATGTGGAAATGTTATGTTTCCTTTATGCATTTTTTACGTGATACGATTATGTTATGGTTCTTGGGCATTGTTATGTAGGTGAGTGGTTACGTGATAAACTAAGGGAGGGTTAGCCCGATATATCTCTCCAATGCATTGGGTAACGCGAAGGAGTTAACCGTTATGGTTTCTCTGAAGATATTTAGGGAATATACTTTGATGTGTATTCCAAACATAACCAAGAGGGTTACTCCCTACATAAGAATGTTCTGAATGCCTCAAATTACCTTTATGCCTTATGATTTCTAGGATTTATTTCTGATTTAATGAGGTATGTTAAAATTCTTATGTTTTATGAGTAATGTGTTATTTCATACATGGACAACTATTTTTTCTTTTCATACATTTATTTCCCTTACTGAGATTTTTATGCTCATCCAAAGTTTTTGAAATGTTTTTCACAGGTCAAGGGAAAGGTGCATGATATGATGATAGTGTCTAGGAAGTGTAAAGAAAGAATCCATGTTTTATTTTTAATACTGTTTCTGTTGATGGGAAAAAACGAATTCTATCTTTTATGTAACCACTTTCTTTAAATGTGGAATGTAATTCATGATTTATGATCTAATTTTCTATAACGCTAAACCTGAAAAGATCCTCAATGTAAATTATTCATTTAATTAAATATTAAGTAAGGTTTAAGGCTGGAGACTTATATTTGGTATTAGAGGTCGGTTTAGATGACTTTATAGGTTAGGGTATTCTCTAGGCACAAGTGACATTACCATAATGGTTAGGATTTCAGAAAGAGTCCTAGTTTTAGATATAAGTGTATTAGTAAGTATATCTTAGTGTTTATCTTTCTCATTAGTACATGATGGTTTTGTTGATATACTCACACTGACATTTCTGTTCTTAGTGAATGGATGGATCTAGTAGGCACCAAAGTGACAATAGGTTTGAAGGAAACTGTGGTGGTTCTCTGATTAAGAGACTGAATGAAATGAGGGATTTAATGAGGAAACTCGTGGTTGTTCTAAACCAACAATCAAGGAGTAATGATCAAACACTTGTACCTTGGTATGTTCTATAATGCATCATGTACAAGATGACCAATTGATGTGGAAGTTCAGGTAATAATTATAAAGGTAACCATTAGGGTTTATATGATCCTTACTTTTGAGGTAATTATGAGTTATTATATATTATGATGGAAAATGAGAGGCATGAGATAAAAATGAGGTTAAAATATGTTATGATTATTTTTGAATATTTTATCTCATTTTGATGAATGTTTTAAGAATTATATTGTTTTTGGAAAAGTAGAACACTCAGACCGTGTGACAACCTGTCGTGTCGGACAAAGCTGCAGGAATCGAACCCACAACCAAAGTGCGACTGGTATTTATCGCCTACAACAGGACTACGTGAAGTCCCCGGATAGTTTGACTACTTCTTTTTATTTAGATGATTTTAGGAATCAAGATTAATTTTATTTTGGGTTATCAATGGAAATGATTAACCTATCATGGAGTATATGTGATTAGGTTAATTACTTTTGAATATGAGAATTTAAGATCAACTTATGTTTTTTGGAGATAATAGTTATTTTGTACCTTGGAAGACTATGTGATTAAATCCTTCAAATATTTGGGTTTCAATCTTAGTTCAGATTACTTTGAAGAATTATATGGACAATTGTTTATCGAATGGTCTTCGTTGAACTTTGGGGTTTTTTGGGACAAATTTTGGAGATTAAGAATAGATTTTCTTTTTATAAAGGATTATACTTTTGTGGATTATCTGATCTCATACTAACAATTTTGGTTTTGGATGTTGTCTAAAGACATGGGAAATATATAGTTCACTTTTTTGGATTAGGTTATTCTCAAAAAGTTGATTATAGTACTCTTAATGCGAACAAGTCTTCCTAAATACTCGTCTTTTGTAGAAAATATGAGTTTGATTAAGGAATCTAGTAAAAGTTGACAGTTTATGTGACAAGTATGTATGTTTCATTATGATTTAGTTAATCTCAAAAAATAAATTCCTCAATGAAGAGTAACTTAATACAAAAACTTTTCATGTTAACTTGTCCTATTGGGGAATCGAATACCGTTTAACCCATCACATGTTTGTGATTTTCTTATAGTTAACTTTCACCTAGACATGATTACTATCACTCTCCATCATAACATGACCCTTGGTTTTTTCCTCCATGTCCATATTTTCATACATGGAATCATAGTATGGGTTAACTCGGGTGACCTTTGTACTTCTATTTCTTCATTTTAATGTGATTGTTTTACTGACTCTTATTCTGATGTGGGATTATCAATAAAGTTTCCATGCCCAATTTTAAAATTGTTAGGAGGAAATTCCCAAAAGGGGGGAAGGATGTAACACCCCAGGTAAATAAAGAATATGACATTTTCACATTAATCCATTTTTGTGAATAAAATATTAATATTAATTTAAAGGGGATGTTATGCTCGATGGCGTACCCAATACGCGACAACCAGTTTCTTGGGAATCTTACGTTGCACTGTAATAATAAAATAATATTATTTTAAATGGTAGTTAACGCCTAGCTGTTGTAATGGAGGGAATGAACAAAACTAACTTCAAAATGAATATATAAGTTTGTCAAATATTTTTACTTTTTACAATAAAGTTTAGAGGATTAAAAATGCGAATGAATCCAATTTTAAGCGTAAACATTCTAATATTCATTAAAAGGGCGATTAACCGCCCATTGATGGAGAACCTCTTTTAAATACACCTTTTGAAACTTTTAATTGTTATATCTGACAAAATAAAATTCTTCTTTATAATTGAGACATCAAAATTTACTTTGTGTAATTTTTTGGTATTTTTCCGATAAAGATCATTTTTAATGAATAGTGAAAAATGTTGTATTTTAATTCAAAACCTCTATTTAATAAAATTTATTTATATGATTAGATTATCTTTTTAATTGGTCTTAAAGTGAAATTAGAATATATTTTTACCATTTAATCTAATAGTGGTTGTTGGAATTAATTTCATCTGGAAATAGGACTTAAACTAGTGTCAATCTTTTGATACTTATTGTTTCATAAAAACACGCTATTTTCTATGACTGCGTGAATTAATTAATAAATTAATTAATGTAACTTATATGTTTTTAAATTTCTAAAATCGAAGTCATTTTTGATTTCGGAATATAAAATACAGCTTAGGGTGAATTTTTGTTATTTTTATGGAAAACTTCAATTTTTGATGAATAGTGAAACCACTAAGTGGTACTTAAAAATCTGATTTTTCGTTTAAATGAAAATATACCACCTCTGTGTTTTGAATTTAAAAAATCCGACATACATTTTTTTCATTAAGAAGTAAAATGTGGTTCAATGAGATTAAGATAATTTTTTTGTTAATAGCAACTTTTAAGTTTTAATCGTGATTAGAGGTAATTATGTAGTTTAAGGTAAAAATAATGTATTAATAATATGAAATGACCTAGACACATGTCCTAACCTCATTGGATAAGTCATGTTCGACCAAGACAACGCATGGGTCAACATGGGGACCACATGGAGCCACTTTGGTAGTAAAATGTCATAAATAACTATTTATTTAAAGATAAAATTAAAATGCCACAAACATGTGTTGTTTTACTAAAAAATATTTTACATGGGGTTATACAAGTCATATTTTTTACTATAACTATTCATTAGAAAGATAAAAGTATTTTCTAAATCATGATATTTTTTTTTATAATTTTTATACACAAAATAAATTAAATTATTTATGACACCATGATGATGTAGCGATTACCTCAATATTTAACGATTTAAATAAAATGAAAAGATAATGTATAATCTAAGACCTAAACATGTAAAAAACTTAATGGATGGGTGGATTTAAAACTCTTACCTCTTTATACACTAAATAAATCAATGTGGGACCTTTAAAATCCTAAAATCTTTTGAAAATAAGGTAACATTTTGTAACTTTTCATGAGTACCCCCCCCCCCCCCGCTCTCCTCTTATAAAAGGCCCCCACCTCTACCACCTTACACACACCTCTCAAGACTTTTGATTGGCCAAACCATGCCCATTTCATCTCTCCACATCCTTCTCTTCATCATTGAAGCCTCACATTGGGCAGAATCTTTTCCAAGGAATCCTTTGAGCTCAAATCAAAGAGTGTAAACCGATTTAAAGGTAATGTCTTCCCTTGTGTTCATTTGTTTTATTTTTCTTCTCCAATAACATAAACTCTTTTTATTAATTTTTTTTGTAACAACACCAGTATCTTATATATACTAGTATGTTTTTATAAGAAGTATTCGAGATACACTTTCACACACCTCCGTCTAATGGTTAAATAACATACTGTTTCTGTGGATGGCGAATTACTACCTCACGAAACGATGATTGTTCAATATTATTTTAACACATTCAATGGTGTCCATTAAGATGTCACTATTTTTATATATGATATATAACATGTTTATGTTTTCCTTAGCCTTCTGTATTTTTCATTTATGGAATACCTTTATGGTTTCCATTATGGGTAAAGGCGATATCTTCATTTTAGGAAGTGCAGACTACAGCCCCCTCAAAGTGATTTGATTCGTTAATGACATATGTGGGACGTATAAAGGATGGAATTAATGTTATTACATATTATATCCTACTGTAATTATAATATACCTTTACATCATTATTATTTAATTTCATTTAATAAAAAAAAGGAAATGAAAGTAGTGTTCATGCGTACGTACGACTTACCATCTCCATGAACGGTACATTTCATTTCTTATCTCCAAATGTTATGTACTATTATAAGTACATGTATATAATGGATATATATTGTATATATTACAACTTAATTATGGATATAATTCTGTAATATTAATATATATATCTCTCATTTTGTTTAAATTCGTTTAATATGACAAAAAATGAAAGTAGCGTTCATGCGTACGTACGGCCTACTGTCTCCATAAACGGTGATTTTAATTTTTTTATCTCAAAATTCTATGGAATAGTATAAAATGAATATATACTGGATATATATGATATTGAAAACATAAATAATATTCTGGATATGATGTAATTATAACTACATGGAAAATTCTTTTCCAAAAAGTTCAATTTTTACCCATGTACCGAACATCGACAAAAATGTATGATATGAACTCACTTTATTTACCAATTGTTATAACCTTATAATATGTGATATTAATTAAATAATAATATTTAAAGTAGGTCATTATGAAATTATAAATTTTCCAAATTTTATTATTCAGGAGATTAAAGAATGATCGAGTCATGTAGGACACGAGGTAAGAGATCCTACCCCTCTCTTTCTTTTTAAGTACACTCTTTTATGTCATTCCTTATAAGCTCATATTTCTTATGATTGGGATTTTATTTTATATTACTCCTACTGTAACTTTTATATTCATATGATGATATACCCTATTTTCTCTCATCAATCCATTTTGGAAGTTTTGAGTGGCGTCGTTAGGCTGCCGAATTTTCGTAAGAGATCTAACCTCTATCTTTCTTTTTAAGTACTCTCCTTTATGTCACTTCTTTTAAGATCCTCTTGATACAATGGAGGATGTTATATTATATTCCTCTTGCTGTAAATTTTAATGTAATATGATGTGAGACCCTATTTTATCTCATCAATCCATTTTCGGATGTTTTAAGTGGCACCATTTGGCTGCCGAGTTTTCGTAAGGGATTTTTCATCTCACTTTTAGTCACGTGAGATTTATGCTACATTTTCCACCATTTCCTTTGAGTGGTGTATGTAATTCCCATTATTATACTCTTTGTGTAATATAATTTCATTTATGGGTATTTACAAATTCATTGTATGACCCATCTTCAATGGGGTGTACGTTTCGAAGGTAACCCAAGTCGATAAGGGAACCTTTCACCCTCTTCTTTTTTAAAAGACATCTTTTTTATGTCTTTTATTTCACATACTATTATGTTGGTATATGTTCTTCTATATCCTTATTGATGTAAATTTTATGTCCAAGTGATGAGATACCCTTTTTATCTCTTATCAACTATTTTTCTTAATTTTAAAGTGACGCCGTTAGGCTGTCGAATTTTTGCAAAGGAACTTCTTAACCCAATTTTGATTATTTGGGATAAACTTGTACCCCGTGAATACGTCATTCTATGAGTATTTTTGAATATCCTCTGATTTTTTACACTTAATATCCACTTATATTTGGTGTATTCGTTTGTCACACATAATTATGTAATTGATTTATCCTTAATCAAATGATACCGTCTTTGTAAGGGACTTCGTCTCAATCTCCACTCATTGAGGCAAATTTTGTTTTATACACAACTTTCTTTTATACGGTGTATAAACCCCTTTGACTTTTATGCTTATTCAGAAGGAATATTTTTTTATACGAAGCGTTTTACTAAATGACAAAATGAATGTTTCTTTGTCGTACGTATGTGGCGACGACGACTTCTCCGCCGCCGTGACCATTATTTGAGTTTAGGTTTCCTATACAATCCATAAACTAACTTTTTTAAAAAAATGAAAAATAGAAAACTTGAATTACTTTTCTTTTATTTTAATTGTTTTCATAATGTTTTTACATATCAATGTGTTGTATTGATATATTGTTATTGAAATGTGGAGGTGTTATGTTTCCTTTATGCATGTTTTACGTGATAAAATTATGTTATGGTTCTTGGGCATTGTTATGTAGACGGGTGGTTCCGAGATAAACTAAGGGTGGGTGAGCCCAATATAGCTCTCCTATGAATTGGGTAATGCATAGGAGTTAAACGTTAGGGTTTCTACGAAGAGATTTAGGGAATATATTGTGATGTGTATTTCAAACGTAACCAAGAGGGTTACTCCCTACGTAAGAATGTTATGAATGTCTCATGTTACCTTTATGCCTTATGATTTCTATGATTTATTTATGATGTGATGAGGTATGTTGAAATTATTATGTTTTATGAGTAAATTATGATTTCATACATGGAATAATGTTTTCTTTTCATACATTTAAATCCCTTACTGAGCTTTTTATGCTCATCCCATGTTTTTGAAATGCTTTCCACAGGTCAATGGAAAGTTTCATGATATGATGATAGTGTCAAGGATGTGTAAAGAAATAATCCATGTTTTATTTTTAATACTCTTTCCGTTGATGGGAAAGAACGAATTATATCTTTTATGTAACCACTTTGTTTAAATGTGGAATGTAATTAATGATTTATGATCTAATTATCTAAAACTATAAACATGAAAAGATTCTCAATGTGAATTATTCATTTAAATCAATATTAAGTAAGGTTTAAGGCCAGGGCCTTATAATGTTTTCCATAGAGGTATGGTTTGGTATTTATCAACAATGAGTGTTGGATCATTTCTGTGTGGCAGAATATTATTTGGGAATAAGGTCAACTATAAGAAATTCGTGGAAGATCTAGATGATACAGAATTAGTGGGGACTTTTTTAAGGTGATGTTAATGGTGTTGGGTTCTTGATATCTGTGTTGGGAAATAATGGTAGATCAGTGGCTATAGGGTTGAATCCAGTGATATAGGATAATCATGGAATTAGAATTCCAAGATAATTAGTTGAATATTTATCGAAGAAACAATCATTTATCAACATGGCTAATGATATTGATGGAATAAATTTAAATGATATTAATGATAGAAAAATCTCAACAACAATATACCAATTCTGCAGATATTGATGGGGATTCAGATAATCAGAACCTCGATTCTCTAGGACACCTGATTAGAATAATGAGAGGGTACAAAGTCTACCATCGGTACCTAGAACCATGTGTCTCTACATGGGTAAAGTCTAGCTGTAATGTCATCAAAAGTTTTAGTTCTTGGTTAATAATATAATAAATGTGATGGGGAAGAAAAATTCTTGTGATGTCATACCCTTAGGGACTTAAAGTTCATGTATTAGGGATTACACCTACTGTTCATATAAATATTGTGTGGTTCCCATTCATGCCATTATAGAAGTGGATTATCCAAAAATAAATAAAAATGTATGGCCTTCTTGATTTTAAGAAGTTACATAGTCTATGCTATGAAAACAACGATATCATGGATGGAGGTTCAATGAATAATATACTTCTATGAAATGCTCATTCATTTCAAATGCTCTTACAAACTATATTCTCAGCATCCCTTACCTCTAAAAATGATCATTCTCCAAGATAAGTGACACACAGAAGAAAAACTGGCAGTCCACAACCAAATCTAAAATTAATGTCTTATAGTTAACATATTACCAATTTTTATATTATTTTGTGACCGAATTATTACCAATCAGCCACACCCTCTCAAAGTTCACCTACAAAATATTCAACCCAACAACAGTTCCATCGCCTGCCTCATGCCAATGAAACAATGGGAAACACAGCCATCCATAAAGAGCATCAAAAGGTTCCATCTGAATTGGTGAATAGAACATATTTGTATACATGCATTACCATAAAGATTAATGATCAAACCATGTTGTACTAATTCATATGCTTCATTTCTAAATCATATAATCCAATATCTGAAGTCTCCTCTCAACTGCACATCATGTTGCTGATGATACACTATACTCATCTTCAACATTGGAAAAAAATTACAATGAATGAACATCTAAAATCATAATGTTAAAAGAACGTATTTGTATGAAACTATACTCATAGTCCCTCAATGTAGAGACCCGAATCTTAACGTACATGTAAATTACATTACTTTTGTGGAATACTTAGTACATAACAAAAACACACACACAAGATCGTAATAGTTTAGTGTCTTTGGAAACTCGGAATATAATCTTGTAATCGTGGTGAAAGATCTTCAACATCTCCCATAATGATCTTATTTTTTTAAACCTAAATTCATACTTTATGTCCTGCGGAAAAGAAAACATAAAAGGGTGAGCTCAAATTCTCAGTAAGGGTAAACAAAAGAAATATCAATCACATCATATTCATAAGAACATATCTTTTGGAAATCTTAACCTGCAAAAGAGATCATAATTTCATAACATCAGATAAATCATAGTAGTGAAGTGAAATCCCAATAATCATAACATAAAACATGAAACTTTGTGTCATACACACATAATCATAGACAATCATTTATTATTAGTCAAGACTCATTGCCAAGACTGTCTTAGTGGACAAAGTCCATTCTGAACCGAGTCACCCTCATTTCAGTCTTGTTTCACTGAACCGGTATAACCTACCGTTCTAGCCATGTATATATAATGAGATATAAAATCTTTACCCAATTAATTGGAGGGGGATATAGGTCCCACCCATCTCATAATGATACCATTCTTATGTGTGCCACAAAATCACAACTCATACATCATTGCATAACCCATGTAATAAAAATGGGAATCTCAAACATCATGACATCATAAAACAATTCATATGGGATAAAGGAATTCATAAAATTATTTCCATCACAACATAATAAAATCCATGTAATAATAGGGATAGAAACAGAACCCTTTATTTTCTTATTTGGAAAATAATTTTGATAAAACACTTGAACTCCATTCTTGAGGAAAATATCTTTTCTGCTTCAAAAACACTTTTCCTTTCTTAAAATGTTGTACAATTATAAACTAAACGAATTTGATTAAAAATAAACTTGAAAACTTGTAAAGGAAGCTTCTTGGAAATAATATTTTAAAAATTTATTCATTCCGTATAAGTTTAAAAAAACATTATTCGTACTTTTGTCGGAAAAGTCAAAAAGTAACTCATACGAAAAACGACAAAAGATTCCTTTCAGATCCATTACTAAAAACTCACCGAAGGGTGAAATTGGATTTAAAAAATTGTAGGTGGATGGAAATAATATTAAATATTTAGGAAACATGAATTTGGATGATAAAATACACCCCAGTAAATGCCAAAGTATAAACAATCTCGGATAGAAATGAGATTTTCATATTTCCCTTACCTTAGATATGATTTTCTTCGTATGTGTCCGGACCTCCTGTATAATGATTTAAATAATGTCATTGACTTATTACAGAATCATATTCATTGTTATGATATCATATATGGTTCACTTATGTCTTTATATTACCCGTTCTTTTGTAAATTCCATGTTAAAGAAGCGTTTTGGGTAAAATCGTTTCATTTATCGTAGGTGTTTAGACATGTTGTTCTTGACATTATTATTACTTATATAATGATTTACATACTTCCAGAATATAAAATATTATTTATATATCTTATATATTTATTATATATATATATATAATAGATAGATAAATGAAATTAAACACACCGTTCATGGAGACGGTAGTCTGTACGTACGTATGAACGCTGTTTTCCTTTCCTTATTATCTTGAATGGAAGTAAGTAGATGAAATATATATATACATAAATCCAGTAGATTTATCATTTCATATATTTCATTATCATTAATTATATATACTTTATAATCATTCTATAATGGATAACATGGATAATGAATCTCATCGCGTCGTGGAGACGGTAGTCCGTACGTACGCACGAGCGATGATATCGTTCCCATGGTCGTGGAATTGTGTTTAAGTGTATGTATACTATTTAATTATCAATATCACTTTATAATAATCATATATAGTTACTCATTACACCATTATACCCATCCAATTAAGGTGGTGGCGAAAAATAGATTACACTACGGCGTGGAGACGGTATTCCGTACGTACACACGCGCGGTGATTTCCTTTTTTCGTAGGATGGATAGAAGGTTAATTAGAGTTGTTTAATATTTATAATAACATATAAGTATATAAAAAATAATTATGTTATTACTTTATCATGAAACAACTAAATAAGAAGAATTTGATGAAGAAAGAAATTGAAAAAGATCGGTAATGGATATTACCTCTTTTTGACGCGCCTTTACTTAACCTCCACTTAAAGATCTAAGGATAGTCTCTGAAGAAGACCAGGACCACTAGGATGATACTAGGGAAGTGGAGAAGATATTTTTACAGGGGTTGGCCGAGATTGAATGTTCAAATTGGTGTGAGGAGGAGAGGGAGGAGGTGCCCTTTTATAAGGGATGAGAGGGGCACCTTAGGAAAATCTCAAAATATTATTTTATATTAACATAAAATTCTGTTTATAATGGTTCCAAAGGGTATTATTTCGAATATAAAGTGGGGATGGGTCTAAATACTCTCATACAATAGGATTTATACAAGTTTGGGTTATTATTTTAACCTTATCAATTAGATTTAACTATAAGTTAAATAATTTAACTTTTACCGTGTCTTTTTGTTTTCTTACAATATATGTTTAATAAACATACCATAACAAGCCAAACGAACCCCAAGTTGTTTATTATTAATATATATATCCTTATATAAGTCATTTGGCCGAACCTTAGATTTTTAGGAATTAAATAACAATTAATAATATAATATTTTTTTAAAAACTAATTTATCTCAATTTTGATACTATTTGGTACATGATTTTTATGAAATTTATAACAGTATGATAAGTTTGAACCAAGTTACTTATATCAACAATAACATGTCATATTAACCTATAAAATTAATTTATGTCATTAAAAGTCTCAAATTACATTTATTTGGGCATTTATAACATCAATTATGTCAATATTTTATTAATAAGACAATTAACGCATCATCATTGTGTCTTAATAAATGATATTTATTTAATCCCTAAAAATTATAAATAAATTCATATGATGTAGATAATAGTATTATATTTCTGGAGTCTATTCATGTTCGAAGTTTCATGAAGGTTATCACTAAATTAAAATTATTATACTTATAAGATTTAAGAAAGTGACATGTTGTCACATTCTTTGGTTTTAATAATAATTAAATTATTTTCATGGACAAAAGTCCATAAAATGAATCTAATCCGACCCTTAGGTTATATGGGTCTAATTTTAGCCATCAAATTGTATTTTTCCAAGTGTTAGGGTAATTTTATAATCTTTTATTTACCCTTAATGACCCGATTTACCTTTAACTATAATAAATAAAATTTACCGTAGTTACTATTCACAATGCCCAAAAATAAAAAGTAGCTTATTAATATAATTTGGACCCACTGATTACAAATATGGAATCCATTTTTACAAATTCAATACAAAAAATATGCATAAATTAAATTAAAATTAATCCCATTGTCGAATGAAAACGGGTTTTTCTTTTAAACATTGCAAAAGATTGAATTGATTTAACCTACGAATTCAAGGTAAAATCAATGCTAATGACATATATTATATTAAATGGTAAAAATATATTCTATTTATAATTTAAAACCATTAAATATTATAATTTCACCACATAAGATATTACAATGAAAAAAGTTGTTTTTAATTAAAATATAGCGTGTTTTACTATTCATTAAAATATGAAAGTTATCGGAAAAATATCAAAATTTTATCTAATGTAAATTTTTATATCCTTATTCAAAATAAGAATTTTATTTTGTCAAATTGAACTTATAAACATGTCAAAAACTAGATTTAATGTGGGTGCGCCATCAAAAGGCGGCAAAACGGCATTTTGTTAAAAATACTTATTTTACCCGAAAAATTTATTTTGTTCTTATACCATGTTCTAGAAATGTGTAAGATGAATAATAATGTCATAAAATTCAAAATTTAGTTAACACTATTCATAACGGATAGTTCATAATATTATTATAATAATATATCGTTGTTTAGTAAAACCCGGTATTGCGTACAACACACGCTATCGAGGAAGGTCACGATTGCATGTAATGCAAGCCAAGTCAGGGTTGCGTGTAGTGAACAACTCCTTTGTTGTTGCGTATAACAGAATCCAACCATATTTTATTTATACATTGAATATATATATATATATACTCAATGTTGCGAAGAATAACTTCTATCAAACGAACTTGAAATTGTGTGTAACATGAGCCAAGAAAAGTGTTTCGTATACTGCAAGCTAATACAATGTTGCGTATAGTGCAAGATAATCTTGGTGTGTCCTACAATAGAAGATATGAATGAAATTAATCTTATAAAATCGTGGGTTGTTACATTCTACCCCCCTTAAAATGAATTTCTCCCTCGAAATTCGTCGGGGTTATAAATCGTTTAGTATTCATAAAAACCCACATCGTAAAAAAAATACCAAAACTGAAGTTTAAATAATAAAGAATAAAATATAATGGTTACCCAAATGAACTCATCACTGGGTTTCCATATAGGAGAAAATATGGACATGGAAGAGAAATCTAACTGTCATGTTCTGATGGAGAGTGGTAGAGAACATGGCTATGAAAAAGCCAACAATCACAAAGCTATTGATTTTTGGTGATCTAAGGTACCATCTGATTCATCAGATATAAGGGTAGTAGGACAACATTTTTGGTTTTTCAAGATCATTTCCCTAATGTAGATGAAATTGGAATTAGAAGAAATACTTTCGTGATTTTGGTATAGTCTCACCGTTGGTTGTTCTTTGGACAATTTCCACTTCATCTCTTAAAGAAATGAAGTTGAATTTGTCATTCATGATGTGTTAGTAGATCATGTGATAGAATGATGGGTCATTACATCTATATTAAACAAAAGGTTAGAAAAGTTATCAAAAAATACATATGTCCATCTATAGTGAGATTAATGATATATGGTTCCTAAAATGGTCTTATACTTCATATATCATACTACTTAATATAATAAAACTAGTTTCTACTAAACAGGGACTTCCTGTAGGCCAGTGGTAGGCGATAAAGGCCAGTCGCACTTCTGGTGTGGGTTCGATTCCCACAGCATTGCCCAACGCGATGGGATGTTGCCTGTCCTACAGGTTTTCCTTTTTCTAAAGCTATATTACTATAACATCCCTTCAACAATATCAAAAAAGTTTTATCCTTAAACAATACTAACTTATGTCCAACATAATCCATTCCAATATTTAGGCTTATCTAAAATACTTCGGTCCAATATCATAGTATAAATAAACGATTACTTGAAATTTCATCAACCAATCATGTGAATACCATCATTTATCCCTCATATATCTTGTCAGTCACAGTCCAATAATGTGAATACCATAATCATGTATTCTCTTGAAAAATGAATACCCATTGAATCTTAGTGAAAACATGAGTGCTGTCCAATGTTAACTCTTTGCACATACCAAAATCCTCAAAATTATATATACTCAATCCATGATATCACATAGTCCTTATATCAATCATGAGCTCATGAATACAATCAAACATCTCATTATCTTCTTATTCCTTCATTATGCGCATATTATCTACTTTACAAAAATATCTGAATAACCTTCCATGGTTACTGGTACCATTCAAAATATACTTTCAAATATTTTAAGGAAAAACAATAGTGTAACAATCTATAGATGATTCTTTATTCCATAGTACCATTAACTATACAACATTGCTCTCGATAAACATACAATCATTCTACTACCTTCTAAAACAACTGACTGAGCTTCAACACTTCTTTCATCTCACATATCATTTGTAGTTTCTTCATCATCATCAACATAAATACTACCCATACGGCCGTACTGATTCTCTTCATGAGACTTTCCCTTATGGAATTGGTTTTCATAATGCCCGTACATTCCACATTTAAAACATTTAACCATTGTTGATGTCATAGCAATACCATTATGCTCATCCCTGGTGTTAACTAAACCTTTTCCTTTGCACTTACTGGATTTGTGTCGTTCTTTTCCACACCCAAAGCATCTTCAAATTCCTTTGAAACATTCTCCTTGATGCCTCTTCCCACATGATTTACATAGGGGAAATTGAACTTTCTTTCCTCTATGATCATCATGAAACTCTATCTTTCTCTTATTAGCCGAGCCAAGAAACTTACCAAATTTTACTTTATTGATCATATAATGAGATTGCTGATTCGGCATAATAACGAAGTTTGGACTTCCAAATCCCATTTAATTTGGTTTCTCATGAATAATATCATTCCATTGTCCATCATATCCTCTATTATCGTGAATCATCTTGTTTCCAGCCATTTTCTAAAACCCAAAAAGAATAGTGTGAGATGCCAAAATCATAATAAAGGGGGAGTAACTTCAATATCTAACATCGTTGGTTTAATCTAATATCGTTTCCATAGTTCTAGGACTATATCCTATACGTATACTTATCCTCAGGGACATCCATAGACATACCTTAAAAATATCTCTAGGGATCTCACTAACGTTCTCGCATCCTAGTTTCCAAAGGTTGACTAAACCTTTCCTCTGATACCAACTGTAGAGACCCGAAGCTTAACGTACAAGGAAATTACATTACTTTTGCGGAATACTTAGCTAATAACAAAAACACACACACAAGGACCATAATAGTTTAGTGTCTTTGGAAAATCAGAATATAATCTTCTAATCATGGTGAAAGATATTCAACATCTCCCATAAAGATCATCTTTTTTTAAACCTAAATTCATTCTTTATGTCCTGTGGAAAAAAACATAAAAGGGTGATCTCAAATGCTCAGTAAGGGTAAAAAAAAGAAATATCAATCACGTCATATTCATAAGAACATATCTTTTGGAAATATTAACCTGCAAAAGAGATCATAATTTCATAACATGGGATAAATCATAGTAGTGAAATGAAATCCCAATAATCATAACATGAAACATTAAACATTGTGGTATACACACATAATCATAGAGAATAATTTTTTATTAGTCAAGACTCATTGCCAAGACTATCTTAGTGGACAACGTCCATTTCTGAACCGGGTCACCCTCGTTTCAGTCCTGTTTCACTAAATCGTTATAACCTACCGTTCCAGCCATGTCTATCTCATGAGATATAAAATCTTTACCCAATGAATTGGAGGGAGATATAGGTCCCACCCATCTCATAATGATACCATTCTTATCTTTGCCACAAAATCACAACACATACATCATTGCATAACCCATGTAATAAAAATGGGAATCACAAACATCATGACATCATCAAGCAATTCATATAGGATAAAGGAATTCATAAAAATATTTCCCTCACAACATAATCAAATCCATGTAATAATAGGGATAGAAAAAGAACCCTTTATTATCTTAGATGGAAAATAATTTTGATAAAACACTTGAACATCATTCTTGAGGAAAATATCCTTTCTGCTTCAAAAACACTTTTCCTTTCTTAAAATAACGTACAACTATAAACTAAAAGAAGTTGATTAAAAATAAACTTGAAAAATTGTAAATGAGGCTTCTTGGAAATAATATTTTAAAAATTCATTCATGCCGTATATGCTAAAAAAACATTCATCATACTTTTGTCGAAAAAGTCAAAAAGTACCTCGTACAAAAAACGACAAAAGATTCCTTTCATATCATTTAAAAAAAACTCACCGAAGGGTAAAATTAGATTTAAAAAATTTTAGGTGGATGGAAATAATATTAAATATTGAGGAGTTATGGATTTGGATGATAAAATACACCGCAGTAAATACCAAAGTACAAACAATCTCGGATAAAAATGAGATTGTGATATTTCCCTTACCTTAGGTCTGATTTGCTTCGTATGTGTCCTAAACTCCTGTATAATGTTTTAAATAATGTGATTGACTTATTACAGAATCATATTCATTGTTATGATAACATATATGGTTCACTTATGACTTTATATTACCCGTTCTTTTGTAAATTCCATATTAAGAAGCGTTTTGGGTAAAATCGTTTCATTTATTGTAGGTGTTTGGACTTGTTGTTCTTGAAATTATTATTACTTATATCATGATTTACTTACTTTCTGAATATAAAATATGATTTATATATCATATATATTTAGTATATATATATATATAATAGATAGATAAATGAAATGAAACACACCATTCATGGAGACGACAGTCCGTACGTACGCATGAACGCTGTTTTCCTTTCCTTATTGTCTTGAATGGAAGTATGTAGATGACATATATATATAAATAAATCCATTAGATTTACCATGTCATATATTTCATTATTATTCATTATATATACTTTATAATCATTCTGTAATGGTTAACATGGATAATGAATCTCATCGCGTCGTGGAGACGGTTGTCTGTACGTACGCACGAGCGATGATATTGTTCCCATGGTCGTAGAATTGTGTTTAAGTGTATGTATACTATTTCATTATCAATATCACATTATAATAATCATATATAGTTACTTATTACACCATTATACCCATCCAATTAATGTGGTAGCGGAAAATAGATTACACCACGGCGTGGAGACGGTATTCTGTACGTACGCACGCGCGGTGATTTCCTTTTTCCGTAGGATGGATAAAAGGTTAATTAGAGTTGTTTCATATTTATAATAAAATATCAGTATATAATAAATACTGATGTTATTACTTTATCATGAAACAACTAAATAAGAAGAAATTGAAGAAGAAAGAAATTTAAAATGATCGGTAATGGATATTACCTCTTTTTGACACGCCTTCACTTAACCTCCACTTAAAGAACTAAGGATGGTCTTTGAAGAAGACCATGACCTCTAGGATGATACTAAGGATGTGGATAAGAGATTTTTTCATGGTTTGGACGAGCTTGAATGCTCAAATTGGTGTGAGGAGGAGAGGGAGGAGGTGCCCTTTTATAATGGAGGAGATGGGCACCTTAGGAAAATCTCAAAATATTATTTCATATTAAGGTCAAATTCGGATTATAATGGTTCCAAAGGGTCTTATTTCGAAGATAAAGTGGGTATGGGTCAAACTCCTCTCATAAAATAGGATTTAGACAAGTTTAGGTTATTATTTTAACCTTATCAATTAGATTTAACTCTACGTTAAATAATTTAACTTTTACCGTGTCTTTTTGTTTTCTTACACTATATTGTTAATAAACATACCATAACAAGCCAAACGAACCCCAAGTTGTTTATTATTAATATATATATCCTTATCTAAGTCATTTGGCCAAACCATATATTTTTAATAATTAAATAACAATTAATAATATAATATTTGTTTTAAAAACTAATTTATGTCAATTTTGACACTATTTGGTACATGATTTTTATGAAATTCATAACAAAATGATAAGTTCGAGACAAGTTACTTATATCAAAAATAACATTTCATATTAAACAATATAATTAATGTAAGTCATAAAAAGTCTCAAATTACATTTATTTCGTCATTTATAACATCAATTATGTCAATATTTTATTAATAAGACAATTACTGTATCATATTTGTGTCATAATAATTGATAATTATTTAATCCTTAAAAATTCTAAATAAATTCCTATGATGTAGATAATTGTATTATATTTCTGTAGACTATTCATGTTTTAAGTTTCATGAAGTATATCACTAAATTAAAATTATTATATTATAAGATTTAAGAAAGTGACATGTTGTCACATTCTTTGGTTTTAATAATTATTAAATTTTTTTCACGGAAAAAAGTACATAAAATGAATCTAATACGACCCTTAGGTTATATGGGTCTACTTTTATCCATACAATAAGATTTTTCCAAGTGTTAGGGTAATTTGGTAATCTTATATTTACCCTTAATTACCTGATTTACCTTTATCTACAGTAAATAAAATTTACCGTAGTTACTATTCACAATGCCCAAAAATAAAAAGTAGATTATTAACATAATTTGGACCCAATGATTCCAAATATGGAATCCATTTTTCCAAATTCAATACACAAAAGATGCAGAAATTAAATTAAAATTAATCCTGTTGTCGAAAGAAAACGGGTTTTTCTTTAAAACATTTCAAATGATTGAATTGATTTAACCTATGAATTCAAGGTAAAATCAATGATAATGACATAAATTATATTAAATGGTAAAAATATATTCTATTTATACATTAAACCAATTCAATTTTATAATTTAACCACATAAGATATTACGATGAAAAATGTTGTTTTTAATTAAAATATAGCGTGTTTTACTATTCATTAAAATATGAATGTTATCGGAAAAATATCAAAACTTTATCTAATGTAAATTTTTATATCCTGATTCAAAATAAGAATTTTATTTTGTCCAATTTAACTAAAAAACATGTCAAAAACTAGATTTAAAGTGGGTACGCCATCAAAAGGCGGCAAAACTGCATTTTTTGAAAAATACTTATTTTACCAGAAAAAATTTATTTTGTTCTTATACCATGTTCTAGAAATGTGTAAGATGAATAATAATGTTATAAAATTAAAAATTTAGTTAACACTATTTATAACGGCTAGTTCATTACAATATTATAATAATTTACCGTTGTTTAGTAAAACCCGATATTGCGCACAACACACGCTATCGAGGAAGGTCGCGATTGCGTGTAATGAAAGCCATGTCAGGGTTGCGTGTAGTGCACAACTCATTTGTTGTTTCATATAACAGAATCCAACCATATTTTATTTATACATTGAATATATATATATATATATATACACTCAATGTTGCGTAGAATAAATTCTATCAAACGAACATGAAATTGTGTGTAACAAGAGCCAAGAAAAGTGTTGTGTATACTGGAAGCTAATACTGTGTTGCGTATAGCACAAGATAATCTTGGTGTGTCGTACAATAGAATATATGAATGAAATTAATCTTATAAAATCTTGGGTTGTTACACTCAAGGATTTTAAAAAATATTGCTGGCATAATCCTTTTCCAACTCATATTTATAAACTATCACTATAATCATAATGAAAAGTTCCATATTGTCTAGCTAATCAATTATGTCCCAAAAACATGTTGAATTCTTATGTTTTTGGATAATCCTATCAGGAATTTTGTCATCAAATCATCCTGCTTTGACATGAGAACTATATGTGGTGGAATCAATATACCTGGATGTTATTGTTTGACCATAAGTCTATGATAGTTAATTCATTGGGATACAATTCATGTAGAATATTTATTTATACATAGATATAAAAATTAAACATAGATATAACTTTGTATCACCAAATTCTTAATAGCATGGTTCGATATGGATAGTTATGTGACCTGATGTTCACTAACTCAAATGAAATATTTTACCAGTGACAATAAAGGGTCTTAATTTTTTTAGGGAGGACACTGTGTACTAATTATGAAAATCCATACATATGGATCATAACAGGAAAATAATAATAGAATTAAGGGGAAACAATTAAAATAATTAATGGCATGTTAGGTAATATATAGTCCCACAAGTAATAAATGGTCCCCCAACATGTCATGTACCATAATAGTATAAGAATATAAATAGAAACAAATAGGTCTGCATCACTTTGGATTTTATCATAAAACCACCTCTCAAAACCAATATACACCCCTTCAATACAATGTATTAGGGACCGTTCCATTTCCCATATTTCAAATAATTATGTCTTCTCATGAATCTGGAATCCCATGTATGGCTTTAGTATTAAAATCCATAGGATACCACCGACATGTCCTTAACATAAGTGAATATATACAAGTGTATACCACAACACGAAAGTAATGAATAATTAAAAAGTATAACACTCACATTTAGGTACATTGTTCTTTAATAAAGCGTTCAAATACCATATCCCTACCTATTTTTGTGATATGTTGATAATGATTCATGTATTATTAATCACATTTCTTAAAACATTCACTAAGTTCAACATGTTTCTTGATCATGAAAAAGAAATAAGTCATAGGTTCACATTCCAACATTAAATGACACATTATTCCTCACTATAAGGTATCACCTATCCTCACATTATGATCCATGTGCCAGACATTCCAACTGATTTTTTTAATAATACCCACTCCACGATGCATTCACTATGTTTTCATTTTGAAAAATTGCATAAACCGCACCAATTCATGATATACACCAACATAAATTGAACATATCTATGATATCGAACTAGTATCATCAATAAATCCATGTACTTGTCCATTGAAACAAAACCCACAATCACCCTAAAAGGTTTATGTGGAAACATTTGAGAAAACCATACATCATTATACTAAATGAATGGTCACACAGGCATTGAAACATCAAAAAAATTACATCATAGCATGAACAAAGTGTCATATCCAGAATAGATATCATAAGATCACACACACACACAAAATAACACCCATCATAATGGGATTAAATTGACACAAGAACATACCATAAAATCCTACCAATAAAAATATACAAGGGCCCCATGTGGTATGGGGCTTTCTACCTCGTGATCATTGTTGCTAAATGATATGTTCTTCTAAGGGGGTTATCACCTATATCATCATAGAAACACAATAAAAATAATCTCACACACTAAGGAGTCACATAAACTAATTATAATCCATCGTAACAATAGAAATACAAGGATTTTTAATAAGGAAGTTCTGAAAAAATACTTATAATATCATCATCCTATACAAAAATTCCTCAATAAACTATTGACCAAGATCCAACCTAAAGAGGAAAACATGTTTCTCTAAAAAATATTCACTAAATAATAAGAGGTTTGGCTCCTCATTAGGATAAATCAACATGAAAAAACATGAGAATGAAAAAATTAATATTCTCCACTAATAAATGGAGGAAGAATTTCCAAAACCCTTCCATAGAATATTGTATATTGGTGAAACCAGAATGATGCATGATAATTTTTTGATAAGGGGTAAAATATGTCAATTGAACATTATTATCTTCTCTTTATGATGACACATGTTTTCATCAAGATTTGTAAAACCTCGTGAATGATCAGTGACCAAATCATCAATATCGAATTTTGAAACTTCATTCACCAAGATAATATTGGCCTTGATCACACCAAACCCTTGTAACAGAAAATATATACCCTCCAAGACATGGTGAAAAAACATTATCACTTTATACTCAAATTTCATTCTAAAAGTTTTGCAGTGACATCACACTAGGCATGGAACAAAGAATAACACATAAGGATACACACTTAGCATTTTGTTTTTCTATTATATTTTTTAGATTGGTTGGTTCTAGGAATCAAAAAATATATACCATAGTCCTTCCTATAGGGCACTTAAAAAACCAATAAATTTCATTAAGCCACCCCAAACCTCCAAAACTTCTTTAATATTAATTTAAAAATAACATGGATTAAAATAATTATTTACGTAATATAGAAAATTATATTATAAAACAATATAATTTCATTTTTTTATGTTCAGTAGAGAATGGAAATATTGATTCTAGGTATTAAATTTTGTTTTTAGTTATCATGTTGAGATTTATTATTACAGAGGTGCATTTTATTTTTTTTGGGTTTTTTAACTATTGGTAAGTTTAGTCTCTTTTATATAAATTGGATTTTGGATTAGTTCAAAAAACATTTATTATTTATTGGTTCTTATGGCATGAATTTTATTCTATAGTTTTGATATTTAATTATTATCTATCAGTTCCATTTTTAGGAAAAATGTAAAGTGGATATATACTGGTTCATTTCATAAGTCCACACATGTTTTTTAAAAAAAATTCATTATAGTCACTAGTATATTTCCTATTATATTTGGGTTTGGGGAGGAAACCATATCCTAAAAACCGGACCATGTATGTTTTTGGTGGGTCAGGTCATATCACAAACCCATCCATCTCTATGGAAATTAGAACCAATTTTTAACACATAATCCTGATAACAAACATTTCTCTCACGAAAAAAACATAACACAAATATTTCAAAAAATAAATTATAAATTTTTTATAAATATTATCATTTTTTTTGAAAAACTTTGAAAATAAAATTTATAGATAACTCCCAAAACTAAATATATTTATAAAAAATCCATAGAAAATTTTATTAGAAAAAAAATATTTAGAATTATTTCAAAACAAAATCCACTATAAGAAAATAATTTCCACTATTAGTTTACATCATATTATTATATTTTCAATTCAACAGTTATCAACTAATTCATTTTTTATCTATGTAACATAATTATAATTTATAAATTTAAAACATTATATTATTTTATTACTATATAGGTAATTTTAAAAATGGATTAATAAAAATGAGTTAGAATCATAAAATCAATGAAAAAAATCAGAGAATCAAAATAAATAAATCATCAAACCTTTTCATATTAAAAAAATAATTATATATATACTATAATGATATATAATTTAAATGAATAAACTAATCAAATATTATTATTAATTTAGTTATTTAAATCAAAATTTTCTAGTACATGAAGTTAGGTGATTAACGCAACGGGACCTATAGTAAGTGGAAAATAAGCAGTTATATTTTCATTTTGGTTTACTCTCAAATTAATTATATGTTCATTCCTCCATTAAAATACATTATAATTGTGATATATTTTTAATTTAGTTTTATTATTAATAGAAATGATTATTTGGACTTAATTTTGATTAATTCTTATCATGTATTTATTTATTAATCGTAATATATTTTTTTGTGATAACATTATATCGGTTTTCGTATTTCCTCATATAATATTGAAATTTGATCTTAACTTTTTGTTCCCTTTAATGCCATGAAATTGGCTCACTACATATTTTTAGATCCCATATGTATTTATTGAGTTATTTATTAGTCAATCATTATAAATATCATTATATTATTCTGGGGTTATTCCTGAGTTCTGAATGTTCTACATTTATATTCTATATGGAAAGCATAATATTGGGAATATAATGATATGAATAGTAGGTCAAAAACCTTATATCCCTAAACATAAATTTTAAATTTGTTATATATCATGTAATTATTATAAAAATAAATTATACAGTTGGAATAATCTAAACTTTTATCATGGACATGGTGGAATAAAAAAATTTCATACTGTATTTATTTATTGGAATAGTTCCTTGAAAATTGATGTTCCAATTTAATACATATTTCACATTCCATAGTATGACAAATTACATTCATATTCATAAGTTCATGATCAAATTATTATGATTTTATGATGAATATTTTTCTCAATTATGTATTCATTCTAGAACATGTCATGTTTCTTATATCATTTCATGATTATATGTATTCAAAAGATTATGAATTATTATTAGAGGGATATAGAGAATTATTACAATTATGATTGATGTGCTTTACATGTTTATGTTCTACGAATCTAATTTTCTCTACAACGTAAACCATTCAAATTCTCAATTTGTAATATTATATAATTTTTCCTTAATATTATTTAATAACCATGCATATATTATATCGATAGCCCCTTCTCACCATGATGACAACCAAAAATTCTTATTCCATTCTGAAGGATCCAACTCTCCATGAGAGTACTGGATCTAATTCAGGAATAACCATATCTTTCTATGCCCTCGATAAGGATTAATAGTTCCATGGATTAATGAAATCTCACCCTGGTTATCCGATTTCATCCTCAATACCCACCAATTAATGACTTCAAGGTCATCGTATCTGAATAATGGGAGATACAGGAGCACACGGTGGTTGGTCTTCTTGATCAGAGTCATATAATGATCCAATTTGGATCGGAGGATGGTTGGATTACTTCATGGTCCATGGCCCCTCGAAGATGAAACAGACATACCTTCAACCTGTTTTGTTGGATTTTCGATTTTTCTATGTGGCAAGACCCAGTGTCAATTGTGAATTGGGTAAGTCTCCCCATCTTAACTCATTCTTTCCAAAATCCCACTATTCTTTGTTCAATTGGAAATATGATCAGCCAATATCTATGTTCTGATCGTCGAACTGAGTATGTGTGTCACCCAATTTTTCCATGGATCTGTGTGTAGGTAGATGTCACATGGTCACTGGTGGAATGTGTCGGGATCATAGATATCAAGGATTTACTTTGGAAACATTAATTCTTATTTGAGTCATGGATGTTCTATTATGTGGTCTGCTGTCAATTTGGTCATCTAGATTTGGTTTATCATAGTGGAAGATCGCGTGTAATTTCATAGGCAGTGGAAAAGAGAAGCACTGACTATGGTGATACCTCTGGATCAGCTAAAATTATGGTCATGGATAATTCTGAGGAAACATTAATAGCACCAGTGTGTGAGAATGGGGGTAGGTGTGGCCTTATAGAGGACGTTGTGAGTGTTTTCCCTAGAGATTCTATTGAGCAGGGTGATCATGTGGGGATACCTTGCCTCGGTCATGCACTGAATGGTTTATACATAAAGAAGGAGGTGTTCCAAGGTGAAATCAAATAGGTGAATACACATGCTTGTGCATTGAAGTAGGTGTAGGAGTCACTAAATCCAATAGTGAAGTAGTTCATTTCATGTATAAAAGTGATCTTGGTGTTGAGGAACTGCCCTTACTGAAGGGTGATACTACTTTTTGTCAACCGCAACTGAATTAAAAAAATATGATCCTTGAGGAAGTGGGAATGTCTATGTGTAATCATGTCCCTAGTGGGAAGGTGATTTCTGGAAATTTATATAGAGTCCTAGAGCAAGAGAATTCACCCATTATGATGGATTATACTCAACTAGTAGAAGACACGAACATGATGATTAGTTCCAACAATCAGGAAAGGGATGTAGAGGATTTTATAAGGAAGGGTTCACTCGATGTATTTTGTTAATGAGGTGATCTAATAATGCATTTCTTTGATTTATTATAATATTTCCTCCAAGATGATCAGAGGATAGTATTTTTAAACCTCATAAGGAATCTTGGTGAAGAAATATATTGTTTGCAAAAGCTTTGTCTTTGTGAATCTCATTGATAAATGGGGGATTGCCTCTAAAATAGATAAAGAGAATGGTAGTGGTGCTGAAATACCTTCTTATATTGATATTCATCATGGTGGAGGGAATAAGATATCTGAAAATATATTTTCTATGACAGCCCCACAAAAGAGAAGGCCAAGAAAGGACTTTTTTTACTTGGTGAAGCTGGTAACTATTAGGTCATAATCCTAGAGGGAAAGAGGGGATGCACTTTATTCTAAAAAGGGTTGTGTTTACCAGAAATAAGGTGAGGAGAAACTATATCTGAAGCAAAATTATATCATAAGGATGTATTCAAAGGTATTGAAGCAATACAAAATGCACTCAGAGTGGGAATTAGCTACTGTAGAGGATGTACCTTATTATGGATGTGGTGAGGATTATGATTACTATGATATGTAGTTTCACTTTTCGGGTTGGCACTGATTTTGGGATATGTTTGAGCTATATCTCTGTATCATTCTTATTGTCTTGCACACTTGTTCCTTATCTTTAATATATGGTCAATGGCTTTTTCCTCTAACTGGACTTGTCGGGGTACTAGTATAAGGACCCCTCCTTAAACATTACATAATCTTGAATTATGTCAATAATTCACAATGAGGATCTTTTCAGGTTTAGAGTTATAGAGAATTAAGCCATAACTATTACATAACAACTTGAATATTACATGTATATACTACTACCGTGTATCCATTTATCATAAAATAAAAACTCTTTAAAAATGAGATATGTCTAGTTCCATGTTTTAGAAAATATGAATTTTCCTTGTTCTCATCCTTGATTGTATTCAACTTTATGTCCTGTGAAAAACATTTCAAAACTCAGGATGATCATATAAATATCAATAAGGGTTATAAAATAATTAAAACAAACAATATCCTACTAATAAATAAAAATCAATGAAACCATACTTTTCTATCATAACATACCTCATGAAATCACAAGATTTATGAATAACAAACCGAAATCATAAATCATATAGGTAAATTATGGAATTCATAACATTCTTAAATTGTAGCTATCACAGCTACACATGGAGTCAAATTCATAAAACCCATCACATTATATTCCCTAAATATCATTGGAGAAACATTAACTTTTACCTCTTTCAAGTTACCCAATGCATTGGAGAGCTATCTCAGGCTCACCTGCCATAGGTTTATCACAGAACCACCCATATACGTAAATAATTCCCATTAACCATAACATAATAATAACACATAACACAATTATAATTTAAATATAACATTTCCACATTCCAAAATATCAAACAAAGATATTGAAATAAACCATACATTATCAAACAAATTTCAAAACCATTTAAAAAATTTAATAAATAGATTTCTGAATCAGAGTGTCCCATACCACATTGAGTATTTTAAAAGAATTAAAATTTTAGAACATTAATGTCCTTATTAATAAATACTAAAAATAATTTTTAAAACAAGGACATTAATGAGAAATATTTAGTTGAATAAATAATTAAAATAATATTTTAGTTAAAGAGTTCTTAAAAAAATATTCTTGAATAAAAATAATTATGGAATAAAATTATATCAAAAAATTATAATATCATGAGAATAAATGGATTCATGATATAATATTTTAATAGATAGTATATACACCGTATAAATGTGAATTGGTTCTTAACAACAATGAAGTCTCCATGGAATGAAAATTAAGATTATATCCCTTATAAAAATGGTATCCTTAGATTAAGGATAAATAAATTACATAATTATGTGTGAAAAATATAAATACAGTCAATATTATTGGATATTTAGTGTAAAACAGTCATTGTAAATTCACACATGTTATTTTTAAGAGAGAACAAATGATTTGAATGTTTAAGTCAATGAATGGAAATTGAGTTAAAATTACTCATTTCATGTTCAGATCGATGACATGAAAATTTATCAATGGAGTGATTATGTGAATCAAAATTAAATCCACACAAAGGTGAGTGGAAATTGAAACATAAATAAATAAATAGTGAATCCACACATAATCATACCATGACATAATTAAGAATTAGAAGATTAACCCAAGGAATGTAAATTGGGTTAAAAGCTTCCCTTACCAATTTGGTAACTTACAGAACATACAACCCATGAAAGAAAATCATAAAATGAAGATGTTAATTCCCTTAAATTTAAGTATATTAAACAATCAATACAATCATGGGAAGTGCATACACCACACAATAATTTAATAGTGTAAAATATAACATGAATCTCACGAGAATAAAAAGTGAGATAAAACCCCTTACCACGTTGTAATCAACTGAGTCATACGACCAAAAGTTAACAACCACCAAATTAATCACAAAATTCAATGAATATAAAGAAAATAATGGTAATATATATCAAATCCCAGTACAAAATACCCCACATGCAACAAATTAATGGTGAACAATGGAAATCTCACAGAATTAAAAGTGAGATAAGAACTCCCTTACCTCATGTCCAACTTGACTTGTTTTTTCCTTATTCTTCCTGAATAATAAACTTATGTTAATTTATAATTCATTAAGAACCCATTTTCAAGTTTATTGTTCGTTTTATATCACTTATTACCATGTTATAAACATTATTTAATCATTTATGTTAATAATTTTCATTTTTTCATTATTTGGTAACTCAGAAAAAAAGAGCACCATATAATTACATGTTTTCCTTGTGGTCAAGAGTCCATTATCTCCCGAATGATATTCATGATTTATATATCATATATATCCAGTATATATAATTATTTACAACTGTACATAACATTTGGAAATAAGAAATGAAATGCACCGTTCATGGGGACGGTAAGTCGTACATACTCATTAATGCTACTTTCATTTCTATTTCATCTTTTAATTGAAATAAAACATAATGATACATAGTTATATTATAATTATAGTATAATATAATATATAATTTCAATAAATCCATCTTTTATACATACGACATATGGTATGAATGTGTCATATCATTTTGAGGGAGCGATAGTCTGCACTTTCTCAAATGAAATTATCTCATTTACTCAAAATAGAAACTATAAAGGTATGATATAAATGAAAAGTAAAGATTCATAATGATAACATAAACATAATATATATCATATATAAATATAGTGCCATATTACTGTCCACCATGAGAGGTGGTAAGAGATAATTGAACAATCATCGTTTCGGGAGGTGTTTGTCTACCACCCACAGAAACAATATGTTCTTTACCCATTAGATGGAGGTGTGTATAAGTGTAGTTAGAATCCATATCATAAAAAAATCCTAGTATATTTACGATACTGGTGCTGCTATAAAATAATGTAATGTAAAAAGTTTAGGGGATGGAGAAGTAAAATAAAAAAAAGTATTTAAGAGAAACTGTTACTTTTAATTCGGGTATCTCCCATTGGTTAGGACCAAAAAGACTTAAGGAAGTGTCTTCTGCCTACAATATGTATTAAAGTAGGAATATAGGGATCTTGAGAGCTTATTTGGTCAGATTTTGGACGAGCCAATGGGTTTGAGAGGTGTGAGGAATGGGTTAGAAGCGATGGCTTTTTATAATGGGAGGAGGGGTTCTTTTTTAATGTGTGGAAAAGTTATCTTATTATATAATTAATTTCGGGTTATAAATACCAAAAACTCATTTATGTCTAAGACATGATGATTCATGGTCGATATAAATTAATCCAATAAGAATTGGACAGGTTTTGGATGTTATTTTAATACTTATAATCTTATTTATTTAAATCATTTGTGAATGAGGTACATACTATATCATTTTAGTGTCATAAATAATTTTATTTATTTTTTGTATAAGAACTAAAAAAAAATACATGATGTTGGAAATATTTTTATATTTATAATGAATATTTATAGTAGAAAATATAATTTATATAACCTCATGTAAAAATAAATTTTCTAAAAGATATTTGTTTCTGTCATTTTTGCCTTTAATTTAAATTATTTAATCTAAAGTGTCATTATCACTCCCATGTGGCTCCATGGGGTCCAAAAATAGACTCATGGATGACCATGGTCGGCCATGATTCATCCAATAAGGTTAGGAAAAGTGTTAATGTAATTGTTTATTATTATAATATTCTTTTTACGTTGAACTACCCTATTTACCTTTAACCATGGTAAATATAAGTCAAAAGTCACTATTCATCAAAAAATTTATTTTCATTATATTGAACCACATTTTACATACTAATAACGACCATGTATTTTAGATTTTTGAAATTCAATTCATATAAGTGGTAAATTTTCATTTAAATGAAAAAGTCCATTTTGTAACAACTACTTAGTGGTTTCACTATTCATAAAAAATGATTTATTTCAGAAAAATGAAATCTATTTTAAAAAATTAAAAACATAAATGTTGCATTAATTAATTTAAAATTAATTCTCATTGTCAAAACAAATATCTTATTTTAGAAACAATATCTTTAAAAAGATTGACACTTGTTTATGCCCCATTTCAAAGTGAAATTTCTTCCAATGACCAGAATTTGATTAAAAAGTAAAAATATAATCTAATTACACTTCAAAAATATTTAAAATGATAATCTAAACATATAAATATGTTATATTAAAAGATTTTTTTGAATTAAAATACTGTATTTTTCACTATTCATTGAAAACATGAATTTTATCAGATAATTACCAAAAAAATTACCCAATGTAAATTTTGGTGTCATGACTCTAATGAATAATTTAATTTGATCAAATACAATGTATTAAATTTACCAAAACTAGATTTAAAGATGGTTCACCACTAAAAGGAGGTAAATTGACCTTTTAGTGAATATTAGAGAACTTATGCTTAAAACCAAATTATTATTTTTTATTTTAGGCCTCTAAATTTATTTGGATAAATGTAAAAACATTTAACAAAAATTTATAATCAAATTGTAGTTAGTTCTATTCATTACTGCCTATATAATTGCTAGGCATTAAATACTATTTAAAATAATAATATTATATTATTAGTGTGCAACGTATGATTTCTAAGAAATCTGTTGTTCCGTATTAGGTAAGCCATCAGAAATAGCATCCCCTTTATTGTAAAATTAATATTTATTTATCAAATATTAATAAATATGAAACTATTATATTCTTTATTTACATGGGATGTTACATCCATCCCCCCTTTTGCGAATTGCATCCTCGCAATTTTAAAATTGGGATCAGAAACTTCATTTAATGTCCCACATCAAAAAGTGTCAAAAAACAATCACACTAAAATAATGGAAAAGAAGTATAAGGTTTTCCTGAGACAAAAGATACTTTCATTCCATGAAAACATTGATATGGAAGAGAAACTAACTCTCATAGATTAAAACAGAGTGATAGTGAATTTGATCACTGAAAGGTTTCCACCACAATAACATAAATTTGTTGTTTGGTAAAAGTAGGATGATAAAAGATATCTTATAACATTTTTTCTTCAAGATCCTTTTCATAGAGTTGTAAATTTTTACTAATAACTACACTAATATAATAAGGAAATATACTTAATTTTAATGTTGAGTGTCATCCTTTAATAAAATTCTACCAGAAACTCATCTTTTCTCAAAATGGTATGTATTCAAGATGATTTGATCACATTGAAAGCACTATAATAAACTTCTAGAAATAACATGAACCCCAAAATATGAACCACATATTTCCCCTATCTTCATACCTTAACCAAAACCAAAATTGGTTAGTACGTGATCAGATAATCCCTAAATGGATAATCATTTATCAAAAGATGTACTACTGTTAATCTCTAAAATTCAACCAAAAGTATTGAATGTTCAAGAAAACCCATTCAATATACAATTTTTCATAAATTTATTCAAAATAATCCAAAATAATATTTAAACCCAAAACTTGGAATGATTTTTTCACATAGTCTTCCATAGTAAATATTAACATTTATCTTCAAAAACATTGACTACTCTTAAATTATCATCTTGAAGTGTAATTATCATAATACCATTTTCTTTATGATAGGTTAATCATTTACATAAATAACCCAAATTACTATATGTACATAATAAAAACATGGATTCTTCAAAAATAATATTACACCATCACTCATTATAAGAAAAGATACGTATTCTTTGAATAACATTCTCATATATCCAATATCAAGGTTACACATACTATAAAAAGTCATCCAATGTAGTCCCATCATCAAAAGAGCCTTAATACATTTACGCATTTCATCATCTTAAAATCTACCATAACTCATGAATCACTTACATGTTGACTTCTTACTCATTCAATGTTCTTATGGATCCATTAACCATTCTTTACCAACATATTCGGTAATAATTAATTCCTTCAAAAAAAATCATGAATCCTATCATAAGACTCAATAACATCAATACATATGTTACAAAATAATCCATACCTTTTATCGGTCATTCTCAGTTTCTTCATCCTCAATCGGAATGGAATTAGGTATTGATAAACCAAAATTTGTATGGTCTTGTGGATCCCATTCATGAAACATCTTCACAGGACATCTATTTGTATAATGACCATGAACACCATATTTAAAAAATTCAATGGATCACTCGGAAATAACTTTATTCCCATTTTTAGAGTCAACTGGATGCTACCTTTTTCCATGGTAGGTTCATGCTTTATGACCTTCATTCCCACATATATAACATCTTTCCGTCCCTTTGAAACATTTATCTTGGTGTTTCATTCGACATCCTTGACACATAGGTTTCTGAAGATACTTACCTTAATGATTATTACATGAACTACCATATGGATTTTTTTAATCACATATATGATGCCTAATAAAAATCAGCATTGTTCATGTGGTCAACCATGACTCCATATAGTTGGTTGAATATAACCACATGAGTTCTCATTGTAGATCCCATTTAATTCAGTTTCTCATTCAGAAAACCGTCACATTTTTCATCACACCCATTGTTACTTTGGTGCCTGCTAGATCCAGCCGTTAACTAATACCAAAAACATTAGTGTGATTATATCAGTAAAATCATAAAATAATATCTTATAAGGAGGTTAAATACTAAGATAGAATTATCCATGTAATCTTAAACTCATTAACATTACCTAATAAAACTATGACTCTTTCTAATATTCGACCCATTATGGTTATGTCACTTAGGATTAAATAACACCCTAACCTCTAAAGTTATCCAAACCGTCCTCTGATACCAACTATAAAGATTGGGCCTTAAACATTACATAATCTTTAATTATTTCAAGAATCCACATTTATGATCTTTTTTGTTTTATTTTTTTAGATAATTAGGCTACAATATTAAAAAACAACTTGAATAGTACATGTATACACTACTACCCTGTATCCATTTTTCATAAAAAACCTATTGAAAAAAATAGACATGTTTACTTCCATGTTTTATAAAGCATGACTTTTCCTTGATCTCAATCGTGACCCTATTCATCTTAATGTCATGTGAAAAAACATTTCAAAACATGGGATGAGAATAAAAATCTCAACAAGGGTTATAAAATAATGAAAAGAAACACTATCCCATCAGTAAATAAAAATCAATGAAACCATTCTTTTCAATCATAACATACCTCGTGAAATCATAAGATTTATGAAATAAATACAGAAATAAATAATCATATAGGTAACATATGGCATTCATAACATACTTACATTATAGTAATCACAACTACATAGGAAGTCACATTAGGAATACCCATCATAGTATATTCCCTAAATCTGTTAGGAGAAACATTACCATTTACCTCCTTCAAGTTACCCAATGCAATGGAAAGCTATCTCGGGCTCACCCCCCATAGGGTTATCATGGAGAAACCCATGTACGTAATAAATTCCCAATAACCATAACATAATTAGAACACATAACACAATTATAATGTATATATATCATTTCCACATTCCAACCTATCAAACAAAGATATTGAAATAAACAATGCTTTATCAAACCATTTTGAAAACCATTTAAAACATTTAATAAAGAGATTTTGGAATAAAGATGTCCCATACTGATTTAATTATCTTAATGAAATTAAAATTTTAAAACATTAATATCCATATAAATAAATACTAAAAACCATAATTAAAACATGGACATTAATGAGAATGATTTAGAATAATAAATCTTTTAAAAAATATTTTAGTTAAAGAGATCTTAACCAAATGAGATATGCTTAAATACAAATAATTAAGGAATAAAATTTAATCATAACTTTATAATATCCTGAGAATAAAGGGATTAATGATATAATATTCCAATGTACAGTATATACACCGTATAAATGTGAGTTGTTTCATATCGACAATGAAGTCTCAATGGAATGAAAATTGAGACGAAATACCTTATAAAAATTGTATCCTTAGATTATGGATTAATAAATTACGTAATAATGTGTGAAAAATATAAATACACTCAATATTAAAGGATATTAAGTTTAAATAAATCATTGTTAATTCACACATGTTTTTTAAGACAAAACCAATGATTTGGATATTTAACTCAATGAACGGAAATTGAGATGAAATTACTCTTATCATGTTCATATTGATGACTTCAGTAATTATTAATGGAATGATTATGTGTATCAAAATTATATCAAAAAAGGGGTGTGCAAATTACATGATAAATAAATAGTTATTCGACACATAATCAAAGCATGACTTAATTATGAATGAAGAAGATTAACCAAAGGAATGGCAATTCGGTTAAAAGGTTCACTTACCGATTTTCTAACTTATGGAAGATACAAAACATGAAAGAAATATCATAAAATAAAGATGTAAATTCCCATAAATTGAATTATATTACACAATTAATACAATAATGGTCAGTACAAACACCACACAAAAGGATATTGTGGAAAATGTAACATGAATCTCACATGAATAAAAAGTGAGATGAAAACCCCCTTACCACGTTTTAATCAATTGAGTCCTTTGACAAAAAGTTAATAACCACCAAATTAATCATATAATACTATGAATTTATATAAAATCATGATAATATATATCAAATGGCAGTACAAAATACACCACATGCAATAAATTATAGGTGGACAATGGAAATCACATAGAATTAAAAGTAAGATAAGAAATCCATTACCTCTTGTCCGAATTGACTTGTTGTTTCCTTGTTCTTATTGAATAATAAACATAAGTTAATTTATAATTTATTAAGAACCCTTTTTCATGTTTATCATTCCTTTTATTTTACTTATTACAATGTTATAATCATTATGTATTCATTTATGTTAATTACGGTCATTTTGTTGATATTTGTTACTACAGTAAAAAAATGAACACCTTATAATTACATGTTGTACAAGTGGTCAAGAGTCCATTATCTCCATAATGATATTCATGATTTAGATATCATATATATATATATAGTATATATATTTATTTATAACATTACATAACATTTGGATATAAGAAATGAAATGCACCGTTCATGGAGACGATAAGCCGTACGTACACATGAACTCTACTTTAATTTCTACATCATAATTTAATTTAATGAAAACATAATGATACATAGTTATTTGATAATTAAAGTATAATATCATATATAATTTCAATAACTCCATCCATTATACATGCAAAAAATGGTATGAATGGGTCATATCACTTTGAGGGGGAGGTACTCCGCAACTCCTCAATTGAAATTATCTGGTTTACTCAAAATGGAAACTATAAAGATATGATATAAATAAAAACTACTGAAGCATAAAAAACATAAATATCAAAAATATCATATATATATATATACAGTTCCATATTAATGTCCACCATGATAGGTGGTAAGATATAATTGAATAATCATCGTTTCATGAGGTGTTAGTTTGCTACCCATAGAAACAATATGTTCTTTACACATTAGATAGAAGTGTGTTTAAGTGTAGTTAGAATAATTATCCTATCAAAATCATAGTATATTGAGGATAATGGTTTTCTATAAATTAAATGAATGAATATATTTTAGGGGTTGGATAAGTAAATGAAAAGAAATTAATTTAGGAGAAACTGTTACCTTTAATTGGGGTAACTCCCTTTGGTTTGGACCAAAAGGACTTCTTGATGTGCCTTCTAACAAATGTAATTCTTCTAGGAGTAATAGAGGAATATTGAGAGATTATTTTTTCAGGGTTTTTATTATCAAAGGGGATTGAGAGGTGTGAGGAATGGGTTAGATGTGAGGGCTTTTATAAGGGGGGGATGGGTTCTTTTAGGAAAGTGTGAAAATATTATTTTATTATATAATGATTTTCGGTTTCAAAAGGACCAATACTCAATAAGGTAGAAAATAAAATAACTCAAGGTAGAAATAAATTCATCCAATAATAATTTTATTGGTTTTGGGTGTTATTTTAATATTTATAATCTTATTTATTTAAATCATTTATTAATGAGGTAAATACTGCCTCATTTTTGTGTCATAAATAATTTTATTTATTTGATTTCAAAAAATTATAAAACAAAAACCATGATGTTGGAAGTCATCTTAGATTTCCAATTAATATTTATATTCTAAAGGAAAACTTATATAACCCCATTTAAACATTAATTTACTTGATACTGTTTTTTTATTTTTGTCTTTACGTTAAATTAATTAATCTAAAGCTTCATTATCACTCCCAAGTGACTCCACGGGTTCCCAAAATCGACCCAAGGATACCAATGGTTGTCCATGACTCTTATAATTTGGTTAGTACAAGTTTTATGGTAATTTTTTATTATTATAATATTCTTTTTACCTTGAATTACCCTATATAACCTCAACCACGGTAAATATAAGTCAAAAGATACAATTCACCAAAAAATTATTCTCATATTATTGAACCACACTTTAGTTTATAATAACAACCATGTTTTCTGTAGAGACCCGTATCTTGACGTACATGGACATTACATTACATTTGCGGAATACTTAGTACATAACAAAAACACACACACAAGGATCGTAATAGTTTAGTGTCTTTGGAAACTTGGAACATAATCTTCTAATCGTGGTGAAAGATCATCAATATCTCCCATAAAGATATTCCTTTTTTTACCTAAAACCTTTCTTTATATCCTGGGGAAAAGAAAACATAAAAGGGTGAGCTCAAATGCTCAGTAAGGGTATACAAAAGAAATAAAAATCATATCATATCCCTGCAAAAGAGATCATAATATCTTAACATGGAACAAATCATAGAAGTGAAAATGAGATCACCATAATCATAACATGAAACTTGAAACTTTGTGGCATGCACACATAATCATGGAAAATCATTTCTTGTTAGTCATGACTCATTGCCAAGACTATCTTAGTGGACAAAGTCCCTTTCTGAATCGAGTAACCCTCGTTTCAGTCCTGTTTCACTGAACCGGTATAACCTACCATTCCAGCCATGTCTATCTCATGAGATATAAACTCTTTACCCAATTCATTGGAGGGAGATATAGGTCCCACCCATCTTATAATGAATCCTTTCTTATGTGTGCCACATAATCATAAAACATACATCATCGCATAACACATGTAACAAAAATGAGATTCTTGAAACATCATGACATCATAAATAAATTCATATAAGATAAAGGAATTCATAAAAATAATTCCATCACAACATGATCAAATCAATGTAATAATAGGGATAAAAACAGAACCCTTTATTATCTTAGATGGAAAATAATTTTGATAAAACACATGAACTCCATTCTTGAGGAAAATATCCTTTCTTCTTTAAAAATACTTTTCTTTTCTTAACATGTCATGCAATTATAAACTAAAAGAAGTTGATTAAAAATAAACTTGAAAACTTGTAAAGGAAGATTCTTGGAAATAATGTTTTAAAAATCCATTCATGCCGTATAAGTTAAAAAAACATTCTTTCGTAGTTTTGTCAAAAAAGTCAAAAAAGTACCTCATACGAAAAACGAAAAAAGATTCCTTTCATATCTTTTACTAAAAACTCACCGAAGGGTAAAATTGGATTTAAACTATTGTAAGTGGATGGAAACAATATTACATATTTAGGGAACATGGATGTGGATGATAAAATACACCCCAGTAAATACTTACGAATAAACAATCTCGGATAAAAATGAGATTGTGATATTTCCCTTACCTTAGGTCCGACTTTCTTTGTAAGTGTCCGAACCTCCTGTATAATGATTTAAATCATGTTATTGACTTATTACAGAATCATATTCATTGTTATTATATCATATATGGTTCACTTATGACATTATATTACCCGTTCTTTTGTAAATTCCATGTTAAAGAAGCGTTTTGGGTAAAATCGTTTCATTTATCGTAGGTGTTTTGACTTGTTGTTCTTGAAATTATTATTACTTATATCATGATTTACTTACTTCCAGAATATAAAATATGATTTATATATCATATATATTCAGTATATATATATATATATATATATATATATATATAGATAAAAGAAGTGAAAAACACCGTTCATGGAGACGGTAGTCCGTACGTATGCATGAACGCTGTTTTCCTTTCTTCATTGTCTTGAATGGAAGTAAGTAGATGACATACATATATACATAAATCTAGTAGCTTTATAATGTCATTTATTTCATTATTATTGCTTATATATACTTTATAATCATTATTAAATGGTTAACATGGAGAATGAATCTCATCGCGTCGTGGAGACGGTATTCCGTACATACGCACGAGCGATGATATCATTTCCATAAATATTGAATTGAATTGGAGTGGATTATACAATATATCAGAATCAATATGATGTTGTAATAACTATGTATTGTTATTCTTTACACCATTATACCCATCCATGTAAGGTGGTGGTGGAAAATAGATTACACCACGGCGTGGAGACGGTATTCCGTACGTACGCACGCGCGATGATTTCTTTTTCCGTAGGATGGATAGATGGTGAAATAGGGTTGTTTCATACTTATAATAACATATCAGTATATGAGTGATACTGATGTTATTACTTCATAATGAAACAACCTAAGAAGAAGATGTGGAAGAAGAAATAAAGATGAAAGAATTGGTAACGGTAATTACCTCTTCTTTGAAGCGCCTCTTTGAGACCTCCTCTTAGGGCACTAAAATTGGCCTTTGAGGAAGAACAGAACCTCTATGATGTTGCTAGGGAAGTGGATAAGAGATTTTGGCAGGGGTTGGCCGATCTTGAGAGCTCAAATTGGTGTGAGGAGGAGGGGGAGGAGGTGTCCTTTTATAGGGGAGGAGAGGGGCACCTTAGGAATATCTCAAAATATTATTTTATATTAAAGTCTAAATCGGTTTATAATGGTTCCAAAGGGTCTTATTTAGAATCTAAAGTGGGGATGGGTCGAAATAATATCAACCAATAAGATTTAGACAAGTTTAGGGTATTATTTTAACCTTATCAATTAGATTTAACTCTAAGTTAAATAATTTAACTTTTACCGTGTCTTTTTGTTTTCTTTCACTATATGGTTAATACACTTACTATAACATGCCAAACGAACCCCAAATTGTTTATTATTAATGTATATATCTTTATCTAAGTAATTTGGCCGAACCTTAGATTTTGAGGAAAAAAATAACAATTAATAATATAATATTTGATTTAAAAACTATTTTGTGTCAATTTTGGCACTATTTGATATATGATTTTTGTGAAAGTCATAACAGAATTAAATGTTCTAAGAAAGTTAATTAAATCAACATTAATATATCATATTAACCTAGAAAATTATTGGAATTCATAAAAAGTCTCAAATTACATTTATTTTGGTGTTTATAACATCAATTATGTCAATATTTCATTAATAAGATAATTACTGCATCATCATTGTGTCATAAATAAATTAAATTATTTAAAGTCTAAAAATTACAAATAAAATACCATTATGTAGGAAATCTTTTTATCTTTCTAATTAATATTTATAATCTAAAATAAAACATATATAACCCTATGTAACAATTGTTTTTCTAAAAGATATATGCTTGTGTCAATTTTGTATTCATTTTAACTTAATTAAAATAAAGTGTCATTATCACTTACAAGTGGATCAATGGTGTCCCAAAATCTACCCAAAGATGCCCATGGTCGACCATGTATCAACCAATGGGGTTAAGACACGTTTTAGGGTAATTTAATATTATTATAATATTATTTTTTAACCCTTATTTACCGGATTTACCCTTAACCATGGTAAATAAAATATTTACCGCAGTAATTATTCAAAATGTCTAAAAATAAAAGTTATCTATTTACACAATTTGAACATCCTGATTCCAAATATGGAATCCATTTTTCTATATTCAAAACATATAAGTGGCAGAAATTAATTTAAAATTAATTCCCGCTGTCAAAACAAAAAGCGTGTTTTTAAGAGATAATAACTATCAAAAGATTGACACTTGTTTATGTTCGGTTTAATTGTAAAATTGTGTCCAATGACCAACATTATATTAAGTGGTAAAAATATATTATAAATATACTTTAAAACCATTCAATATTATAATTTAACCACATAATATATTACGATGAAAAAAGTTGTTTTTAATTAAAATATAGCGTGTTTTTACTATTCATTAAAATATGAAAGTTGTCGGAAAAATATCAAAACTTTATCTAATGTAAATTTTTACATCCTGATTCAAAAGAAGAATATTATTTTGTCAAATTGAACATATAAACATGACAAAAACTATATTTAATGTGGGTGCGCCATCAAAAGGCGGTAAAACTGCATTTTTTGAAAAATACTTATTTTACCCGAAAAATTTATTTTGTTCTTATACCATGTTCTAGAAATGTGTAAGATGAATAATAATGTTATAAAATTCAAAATTTAGTTAATACTATTCATAACGGCTAGTTCATGACAATATTATAATAATATAACATTGTTTATTAAAACCCGGTATTGCGTACAACACACGCTATCGAGGAAGGTCGTGATTGCGTGTAATGCAAGCCAAGTCAGGGTTGCGTGTTGTGAAAGAATCCTTCGTTGTTTCGTATAACAGAATCCAACCATATTTCATTTATACATTTAATATATATATATATATATATATATACTCAATGTTGCGTAGAATAACTATTATCAAAATTGTGTGTAACACGGTCCAAGAATAGTGTTGCGTATACTACAAGCTAATACGGTGTTGCGTATAGAGCAGGGTAATCTTGGTGTAGAATACAACATAAGACATTAATGAAATTAAAATAATATTTTTTTATAAAATCTCGGGGTGTTACATTCTACCCCCCTTAAAATGAATTTCTCCCTCGAAATTCGTCGGGGTTATAAATGGTTTACTATTTGAAAGTTTCTTTGATAGAAACCCACATCGTAAAAAGGAATACCAAAACTTATCTTTTAGAACAAAAGTATGAAACGTAACGGTTATCCAAATAAAATAATCACTGGGTTTCCACATAGGTGAAAATATGGATATGGAAGAGAAATCTAACCATCATGTTCTGATGGAGAGTGGTAGAGAACATGGCTATGGAAAAGCCAACAATCACAAATCCATAAATTTGGACGATCTAAGGTACCATCTGATTAATCAGATATAAGGGCACTAGGACAACATTTTTGGTTTTCAAGATCATTTCCCTAAAGTTGATGAATTAAAAGAAATACTTACATGATATTGTTACAATCTCACTGTTGTTCGTGAATTGAACAATTTCCACTTCATATCATAAAGAAATGAAGTTGAATTTGTTATTCGTGAATCATTAGCAAATCATGTGATAGTAGGATGGGTCATTCCATCTATTTCAAACAAAGGGTTAGCAAAAGTTATAAGTCCATCTTATAGTGAGATTAATCGTATATGGTTCTAAAAATGAACTTATACTTCATATATCATACCGCTTAATAAAATAAAACTAGTTTCTACTAAACGAGGACTTCCTGTAGGCCAGTGGTAGGCGATAAAGGCCAGTCGCACTTCGGTTGTGGGTTCGATTCCCACAGCCTTGTCCGAAGCGATGGGTTGTCGCCCGTCCTGAAGGTTGTCCTTTTTCTAAAACTACATTACTATAACATCCCATCAATAATATCGAAAAAACTTCTATCCTTAAACAATATTAACTTATGTCCAACATAATCCATTCCAATCTTTAGGCTTATCCATAATACTGCAGTCCATTCTCATAACATAGTGAAAACGATTACCAGAGATTTAATACCATCGTTGATCCCCATATATCATAAGATATGTTTTGTTGGTCACATTCCAAACATTCAAAGTCCTTAATCATGTATTCTCTTGAATACCCATTGAACCTTAGTGAAAACTTGAATGCAGTTAAAAGTTAATACTTTCCACATACCAAAATCCTCAAAATTCTATATACTCAAACCATGATATCACTTAGTCCTTATATCAATCATGAGCTCATGAATATAATCAAACATATCATTATCTTCTTATCCTTTAATTATGCACTTATAATCTACTTTCCAAAATAACATTTCATGGTTACTGGTACCATTCATCATACACTTTCAAAACATAAGAAAAGACAATAGTGTAACAATCCTTAGATGTCTCTTTATTCCATAGTACCATGAGATTTCTTATACAACATTACACATGATAAACATGTAATCATTCCACTACATTCTTAAACCATTGACCGAGCTTCAAAAATTCTTTCATCTCACATATCATTTGTAGTCTCTTCATCATCATTCACATAAATACTACCCATATGACCATACTGATTCTCTTCATGAGTCTTTCCCTTAGGGCATTTGTTTGCATAATGCCCGTACATTCCACATTTAAAAAATTTAACCATTGTTGATGTCGTAGCAATACCATTATCCTCATCCATGGTGTTAACTGAACCTTTTCCTTTGCACTTACTTTCTTTATGTCCTTCTTTTCCACACACAAAGCATCTTCAAGTTCCTTTGAAACATTCTCCTTGATGCCTCTTCCCACATGATTTACATAGGGGAAATTGAACTTTATTTCCTCTATGGTCATCATAAAACTCCATCTTTCTCTTATTAGCCGAGTCAGGAAACTTACCAAATTTTACTTTATTGATCATGTTGTGAGATTGCTGATTCGGCATAATAATGATGTTTGTACATCCAAATCCCATTTCATTTGGTTGCTCATGAAGAATATCATTCCATTGTCCATCATATCCTCCATTATTGTGAATCATCTTGTTTCCAGCCATTTTATAAAACCCAAAAAGAATAGTGTGAGATGCAAAAATCATAATAAAGGGGGAATAACTTCATTATCTAACATCTTAGGTTAAATTCTAAGATCGTTACTGTTGTTCTAGGACTATATCCTATACGTATACTTATCCTTAGGGGAATCCCTAGACATACCTTAGAAATATCTCTAGAGATCTCACTAACGTTTTCGCATCCTAGTTTCCAAAGGTTGACCAAACCTTTCCTCTGATACCAACTGTAGAGACCCGTATCTTGACGTACATGGACATTACATTACATTTGCGGAATACTTAGTACATAACAAAAACACACACACAAGGATCGTAATAGTTTAGTGTCTTTGGAAACTTGGAACATAATCTTCTAATCGTGGTGAATGATCTTCAATATCTCCCATAAAGATCTTCCTTTTTTTTACCTAAAACCTTTCTTTATATCCTGGGGAAAAGAAAACATAAAAGGGTGAGCTCAAATGCTCAGTAAGGGTATACAAAAGAAATAAAAATCATATCATATCCCTGCAAAAGAGATCATAATATCTTAACATGGAACAAATCATAGAAGTGAAAATGAGATCACCATAATCATAACATGAAACTTGAAACTTTGTGGCATGCACACATAATCATGGAAAATCATTTCTTGTTAGTCATGACTCATTGCCAAGACTATCTTAGTGGAAAAAGTCCCTTTCTGAATCGAGTAACCCTCGTTTCAGTCCTGTTTCACTGAACCGGTATAACCTACCATTCCAGCCATGTCTATCTCATGAGATATAAAATCTTTACCCAATGCATTGGATGGAGATATAGGTCCCACCCATCTTATAATGAATCCTTTCTTATGTGTGCCACATAATCATAAAACATACATCATCGCATAACACATGTAACAAAAATGAGATTCTTGAAACATCATGACATCATAAATAAATTCATATAAGATAAAGGAATTCATAAAAATAATTCCATCACAACATGATCAAATCAATGTAATAATAGGGATAAAAATAGAACCCTTTATTATCTTAGATGGAAAATAATTTTGATAAAACACTTGAACTCCATTCTTGAGGAAAATATCCTTTCTTCTTTAAATATACTTTTCTTTTCATAACATGTCATGCAATTATAAACTAAAAGAAGTTGATTAAAAATAAACTTGAAAACATGTAAAGGAAGCTTCTTGGAAATAATGTTTAAAAAATCCATTCATTCCTTATAAGTTAAAAAAAACATTCTTTCGTACTTTTGTCAAAAAAGTCAAAAAAGTACCTCATACGAAAAACGAAAAAAGATTCCTTTCATATCTTTTACTAAAAACTCACCGAAGGGTAAAATTGGATTTAAACTATTGTAAGTGGATGGAAACAATATTACATATTTAGGGAACATGGATGTGGATGATAAAATACACCCCAGTAAATACTTACGAATAAACAATCTCGGATAAAAATGAGACTGTGATATTTCCCTTACCTTAGGTCCGACTTGCTTTGTAAGTGTCCGAACCTCCTGTATAATGATTTAAATCATGTTATTGACTTATTACAGAATCATATTCATTGTTATGATATCATATATGGTTCACTTATGACATTATATTACCCGTTCTTTTGTAAATTCCATGTTAAAGAAGCGTTTTGGGTAAAATCGTTTCATTTATCGTAGGTGTTTTGACTTGTTGTTCTTGACATTATTATTACTTATATCATGATTTACATACTTCCAGAATATAAAATATGATTTATATATCATATATATTCAGTATATATATATATAGATAGATAAAAGAAGTGAAAAACACCGTTCATGGAGACGGTAGTCCGTACGTACGCATGAACGCTGTTTTCCTTTCCTCATTGTCTTGAATGGAAGTAAGTAGATGACATAAATATATACATAAATCTAGTAGCTTTATAATGTCATTTATTTCATTATTATTGCTTATATATACTTTATAATCATTCTTAAATGGTTAACATGGAGATTGAATCTCATCGCGTCGTGGAGACGGTATTCCGTACGTACGCACGAGCGATGATATCATTTCCATAAATATTGAATTGAATTGGAGTGGATTATACAATATATCAGAATCAATATGATGTTGTAATAACTATGTATTGTTATTATTTACACCATTATACCCATCCATGTAAGGTGGTGGTGGAAAATAGATTACACCACGTGGTGGAGACGGTATTCCGTACGTACGCACGCGCGGTGATTTCTTTTTCCGTAGGATGGATAGATGGTGAAATAGGGTTGTTTAATACTTATAATAACATATCAGTATATTAGTGATACTGATGTTATTACTTCATAATGAAACAACCTAAGAAGAAGAAGTGGAAGAAGAAATAAAGATGAAAGAATTGGTAACGGTAATTACCTCTTCTTTGAAGCGCCTCTTTGAGACCTCCTCTTAGGGCACTAAAATTGGTCTTTGAGGAAGAACAGAACCTCTAGGATGTTTCTAGGGAAGTGGAGAAGAGATTTTGGCAGGGGTTGGCCGAGCTTGAGAGCTCAAATTGGTGTGAGGAGGAGGGGGAGGAGGTGTCCTTTTATAGGGGAGGAGAGGGGCACCTTAGGTATATCTCAAAATATTATTTTATATTAAAGCCTAAATCGGTTTATAATGGTTTCAAAGGGTCTTATTTCGAAGATAAAGATGGGATGGGTCGAAATCCTATCAACCAATAAGATTTAGACAAGTTTGGGGTATTATTTTAACCTTATCAATTAGATTTAACTGTAAGTTAAATAATTTTACTTTTACCGTGTCTTTTTGTTTTCTTTCACTATATGGTTAATACACTTACTATAACATGCCAAACGAACCCCAAATTGTTTATTATTAATGTATATATCCTTATCTAAGTCATTTGGCCGAACCTTAGATTTTTAGGAATAAAATAACAATTAATAATATAATATTTTATTTAAAAACTATTTTGTGTCAATTTTGGCACTATTTGATATATGATTTTTGTGAATGTCATAACAGAATTAAATGTTCGAAGAAAGTTAATTAAATCAACATTAATATATCATAGTAACCTAAAAAATTAGTGGAATTCATAAAAAGTCTCAAATTACATTTATTTTGGTGTTTATAACATCAATTATGTCAATATTTCATTAATAAGATAATTACTGCATCATCATTGTGTCATAAATATATTAAATTATTTAAAGTCTAAAAATTACAAATAAAATACCATTATGTATGAAATCTTTTTATCTTTCTAATGAATATTTATAATCTAAAATCCAACATATATAACCCTATGTAACAATTGTTTTTCTAAAAGATATATGCTTGTGTCAATTTTGTATTCATTTTAACTTAATTAAAATAAAGTGTCATTATCACTTACAAGTGGATCAATGGGGTCCCAAAATCGACCCAAAGATGCCCATGGTCGACCATGTATCAACCAATGGGGTTAAGACACGTTTTAGGGTAATTTTATATTATTATAATATTATTTTTTAACCCTTATTTACCGGATTTACCCTTAACCATGGTAAATAAAATATTTACCGCAGTAATTATTCAAAATGTCTAAAAATAAAAGTTATCTATTTACACAATTTGAACATCCTGATTCCAAATATGGAATCCATTTTTCTAAATTCAAAACACAGAAGTGGCAGAAATTAATTTAAAATTAATTCCCGCTGTCAAAACAAAAAGCGTGTTTTTAAGAGATAATAACTATCAAAAGATTGACACTTGTTTATGTTCGGTTTAATTGTAAAATTGTGTCCAATGACCAACATTATATTAAGTGGTAAAAATATATTCTAAATATACTTTAAAACCATTCAATATTATAATTTAACCACATAATATATTACGATGAAAAAAGTTGTTTTTAATTAAAATATAGCGTGTTTTTACTATTCATTAAAATATGAAAGTTGTCGGAAAAATATCAAAAATTTATCTAATGTAAATTTTTACATCCTGATTCAAAAGAAGAATATTATTTTGTCAAATTGAACATATAAACATGAAAAAAACTATATTTATAGTGGGTGCGCCATCAAAAGGCGGTAAAATTGCATTTTTTGAAAAATACTTATTTTACCCGAAAAATTTATTTTGTTCTTATACCATGTTCTAGAAATGTGTAAGATGAATAATAATGTTATAAAATTCAAAATTTAGTTAATACTATTCATAACGGCTAGTTCATGACAATATTATAATAATATATCATTGTTTATTAAAACCCGGTATTGCGTACAACACACGCTATCGAGGAAGGTCGTGATTGCGTGTAATGCAAGCCAAGTCAGGGTTGCGTGTTGTGAAAGAATCCTTCGTTGTTTCGTATAACAGAATCCAACCATATTTCATTTATACATTTAATATATATATATATATATACTCATTGTTGTGTAGAATAACTATTATCAAAATTGTGTGTAACACGGTCCAAGAATAGTGTTGCGTATACTACAAGTTAATACGGTGTTGCGTATAGCGCAGGGTAATCTTGGTGTAGAATACAACATACGACATTAATGAAATTAAAATTATATTTTTTTATAAAATCTCGGGGTGTTACATTTTTCATATTTTAAAAATTATATTCATTGAAGTTGTAAAATATCATTTAAATGGAAATTATCTTTTTTAACTAATACCTAGTGGTTTCACTATTCATCAAAATTTGATGTTTTTCAGAAAAATACCAAAAATTCAGCCAAAGCTATATTTGATATTCCGAATTCAAAATTGATGTCTATTTTAAAAAATTGAAAACATAGAAGTTGCATTAATTAATTTAAAATTAATTTCCGTTGTCAAAACAAATAGTGTGTTTTTAAAAAACAACATCTTTCAAAATATTGACACTTGTTTTTCCCAATTTCAAAGTTAAATTTCTTCCAATGACCAACATTGGATTATATAGTAAAAATATATTCTAATTACACCTTAAAAATATTTATAAGGATAATATAAACATATAAATAAGTTATATTAAAATATAGTTTTGAATTAAAATACTATATTTTCACTATTCATTAAAAAATGAATTTTATCAGAAAAATACAAAAAAATTAACCAATATACGTTTTGGAATCCCAAATATAAATAATAATTTTATTTGGTCAAATATAACATATAAAAGTGACCAAAACTATATTTAAAGTTGGTTTTCCATCCAAAGGTGGTAAATCGACATTTTAGTGAATATTAGAGTATTTTGGCATCATATCGAATTCTTTTATTATTTTAAGCATCTATCATTAATTAGATAATTTTAAAAATATATAATAGAAATTTATAATAATATTGTATTTAGTTCTATTCATTACATCCAATACAATGGCTAGGTGTTAACTACAATTTAAAATAATAATATTATCTTATTTTTATGCAATGTAAGATTTCAAAGAAACCCATTGTTTCATATCAGGTAAGCCATCGAACATAGAATCCCCTTTAAAGTAAAAATAATATTTAATTCTCAAATATTAATAAATATGAAACTATTACATTCCTTATTTACATAGGATGTTAAAACTAGGGTCCATGAGGAATTATGATAAACACATGAAATGGATTTTAATAAATCTCTTGGGAATATATAATATCTTATTTCATTCCACCAAAATTAATTCCTTCATATACTTTTATCATTATAGAATTATTTAATGACCTCCTCAACACCTTTAGTAATCGATATTGATAAAAAAACATCTTTTTCCAATTGCTTCACCCTATTTGTTGAAATTTTTATAAAATAGAATATACAACATGTTTAGTCATTTAAATTTCATGATCCTTCATTATGTGGAATAAAATATTATAAAAGGATTTTATTAGATCTCTTTCTAGAGTAATTTTATCAACTAATAGTAAATGTAAATAACATACCATTTCTCAAACATCTCCATCCTCTTATAAAAATGATACAAGATTTTTGATTTACAATATATAAAGCATTCTATAACATGAGTGTTAATACTAAATGAATAATAATATCTATATAAAATCATTGAGATTATAGAAAAAATCATCCATTAAGTTATTTTGTTTATAAGGTAATATACTTATATATTTCTTGATGAGTTATATAATAATCCCTTAGATGTGGGTTCTGTATTTATTTGTTGAACATACAACAAATCTGACACAAATATCTAAGTCCCCTGTTAGGATATCTAGAGTATAAATATAGTATATAAATAATAAATTTAAAAAAATTATTTAAAAGGGGGTTTATACACCCTAGTGAATCTACTTCAGATTCTAATGATCACTTTGTCAAAATTAAAGTTCGGTGACTATGACATAGCATTTATTTTTGATAACCCAATATAATCATTGCAATGTAAAATATATCTATTGATAGTAATTAATGTCTTTTTAATCAAAAATATGTACCTAAGTGCATGACAAAAAAATTAAATCTTCCTTATTGATATCATCGGTTGAAGGAAAAGAGAGATTATACTCACAAAATAGAATTTGTTACAATATATGGAAACAATAAGATCATAGTTATTTCATATTTACATATAAATGCTTTGGAATTTTTTATGTACAAGATGAAAAAAAAATTTGGGACTACCTTGATGTACTTTTGATAGTATTTTTTGTGATATTCTAATATCCTACATAGTAATTGACAAGGAAGAAGAATATCTTCAGTAGTGTGAAATAGAACCTATAGAATGTTATGTTAACCACAAAAATAAGTAAGTGTGAATTTTTTATTGTAAAAAAATATTCACGGAGAATGTGATAAAATAAGGAGGTTTTTCAATGGATCATTAAAAGATAAAGGTGACTATATGTTTGAGTAGACTAATATTTATTTTTAATTACACTATTATCTTCGATTAAATTTTTATACCAACACCTTGTGACAAATTTTATATAATTCTTTAGTTCACTATATATATTTTCATAAAAGGTAATAAGATATATATCAACCTATGACTGTGACTAAATATTTATAGATATCATAATGTTTCTATTCATAACAAATATACTCAAATTAGACTTGTGATGAGAGGGGTTTGAAATATAAAATGATACATCAATGATGTCCTTAGATAGTGTACTAGTGTAAAATTATAATTTCATAGCCTATGCCTTAATATAACTGAATAAAATTTAAAATAATTACATATTTCCTGATCTAAAATTAGTAAAAATATGATAATTTAATTTAATATTTATATTCATTATCAATACATAGTGAAAAATGACATATAGAATAATAATATGATTTTAATGTATATATTAATATATAATGGGTTGAATATCCAATGAGGAAATGGTTAGAGTTAACGGAAAACTGTTTTTAATAAGAACATTACAATCTGGGGAAGAAAAAACAAGTAAGTTGATTATCTTTGATTAATGGAACATACTACTCTATCAATGATGTGTATTAAGAATAAAGGAAAATTTCAAGGTATATATAGAGGGTTTTTGAAATCATAAATACATGGTTGAAAACATATATTTCTCAAGTTATTTTATAGCCAAACATTGAAGGGAAAATCATGGTTGCTTGGAAGGATGATTTTGAGTTTCAAAAAGATTCGGAAGAAATAATAGAATTATATATACATGAATTCAGTATCATAAAAGAAATATTCATTTAGTTTTGGAATAAGGCTCTATTTTTTATCAATATTGGAGATAAATATGTCCCTATTGGATGATGTACCTATGACATAATTTTTCACCCTTGATATAATTACCAATATATAATGACATAATTATGATAATTTTATTTGGGAGAATATACAAAATGATATTGTGTAATACACCTCAATGATCATTATATTTCATTTAACTATTGTGGGTTGTCATAAAAATATTTGGATAGTGTTACCCTCAACTATAAAAACATGGAAATGGAATAATTTTTCTATAAAAATTGGAATGGGTCTTGCAATATAATCCAATGGAAAAAATATATATGGTTTATAGTGGAATGACATAATATTATTTATCAATTTATTATCATATTAAAAAATTAATTTCTCAACCAACATTCCAAGTTATATATCTTGGAAGTTTTGAGTCTTCGTGGGGAAACACATTTAATGTTATCGGATAGAGATCCAAGATGAATATCTTGAATCTAGTTGATTCATAAATATCCCTTAAACATATATTTGATAATTATTAGATCATATATCACCATGTAAAGTGAAAAATATGACAGTAATTTCTAAACTTTTAATGAAATGTAATGAGATTACTCTATGAATATAAAATGAGAATGATACAAATATCCTCACATAGTGTAGTTGTTATAAAACAGTAGTTTCGAATCATGTATTTATAAGGCCCCATATTAACCTCTAAATGGAAAGAAATATAAGTCTCCCACATGATGTGAAAATGATTTTAAAATAATGTTTCTAGGACCCAAATCAGTTCAAGAGATAATAGATAATGTTGAATACATTCCTAAACACATTAAATCAATAAAATGATGTAAGAGTTATGCTAAAAAACATTATTGAGATATAGAAAACAAGGATAAAAATACTTTTATTCTGCAAATATATATTTTAAAGAGATTTATATGTCATGGCGGAATATAAATCTCATCCTATGGTATATTTTCTTATTCAATATCTATAACACTATATGATATTTTTCATATGAACATTAACATCCACCCAAAATGACTTATATAAGAAATTTGATACATACACGTCTCATAAAAATGTACATACCTAATCACACACATTTACTAAATCTGGTGGTGGGAATGCTAGATAATAACCACTCTATCATGGGACAATCGATTAAGATCACAAACCATGAAAACAATGATGTAAAAACTTGAAAACCTACATTTAAGGTATTAAAAAGTAACAATAAGTACAATGAGGAAACAGGGTATCCTAGGGATGCATTAAACAAATTACCCCTAATAATTCTCAAATAGTGATGTAAACTATAATTTAATGCATAAAGTATATAATGGGGTGAATAATGTAATAAACCATACATTTCAATATAAAATAATTCTTTTTAATATATATTTCTATCATAAGTAGGTTTATTGTATAATAAAAATAAACTATCCTTGCAATAGAGAATAATTATACATTATTCCATCAATATATAATATAAAATATTAATGAAAAAATATATCCCATAAAATTAATAATAGTAAATATTTATAATAACAACATAAAAGAAATGTATGTGGTATTTAGAAATCTATAAGGTCATGGTTACCTTAAAATATCACACATTCAAAAAAATATGAATGGGAATCAATCCATTAAAAACATTATTGAATGTTTATAATAGATATAAAGAATTTTTACAGAAAACATTATGACTATTAAATAGTAAAAATGATGTGTATTTATTTGATGCATATATGAAATATTTCTATTAGACATGTTAGATGAAAATATGAAAATACACACTCATTTAACGTTTTAATATGATTGTGATAACATAAACATGAGAATTATAATAGTGTTATAATGTATAATATGTAACTTAAACCTAGTATATATATAATCATTATAATGATATAAAATAAAATAAAACATTGGATCATCAAAGAAATAATAATTTCATATTTTTAATAGAGTAACTTTTAGGTATTTTTTAATATAAAATCCATATCTTATAAATTAATAAATAACCATAAAAAATTATTATGTTTTCAAAATATATTGATAAGATGAATTTCATTTAAGTGACCAACACATCATAATTATAAATTTATGATTTTTTATGTTTTTTGAAAAAATAGTAAATAATAAAACATATAATTAATCGATTTCACCATTTTATATGATATAAAATTGAAATAAAAATGACCCAGTAAATTATTCAATGGTAATAAAAGATGAAAATAATTTCAGGAGGTCAAATAATTAATTTAGAAACAAAAAATTCAAACAGAAAACCGAAAAATATTTTTTTTGTTCTCTAACAAGGTAAATTATTCCATTAACTATACAAATATCAATTTTTTAGCCTTTTCATAAATAAAATAATTTAAAATAGAATGGTTTTAATGTCATATAATAAAATATTTTTAAATAAATAATATTCATTTAATAAAATTATATTATTATTACATGTTCGTGTCCAAAAATTAAATATTATTTATTTTAACATAAAATGACCCACCCTTGAAATAAAAACCCCCTATCACTCATAATGAAAATCACATCCAAATAACTTATAAATATCCATGATCTATATAATTCCATTATATTAATCTTATTAGTAATCTTATATGTAATATACTATAATCTGATAACAATCATTTTAGACTATAGTCTCAATGAATATTATTAGGCTTCAATGTGGATGTAACTCTTCCATATTTGTAATTTCTATTTCCTCCTCCAAGTGTCCTATTCCCTATTAATTTTAAAATATTATTTAACTTATTATTAAATAAGAATATAGGAATATTACATTTCAAAATAGTGACCTATTTATAATATACACATATATATTCTCTCCCCTCTATTGAAAATATTCCATCAATTGTTGGCTTAAAACCTTTTAAGATTTACTAAAATCTTTACTTATCAATTCATTCAAATATGGATATTATAGAATATAAATCTATTATAAATATATATTTTTTTCTTTTAATATAAATTTGTGGTAAATCTCTAAAAATAAATAATAATAACAAAATAAATATTCAAATTTTAAATCATGAAGTTATATTCAAAACACACATATTAATTAACCATTTTATGTTCAACAAAATGTTAATAAATAAATTATAATTATCATAACTAATAAAGAAAAAATTAGTTTTTTATATCATTATATTAATTTGATCATAATAATTATTTGTTTTATAAGGTGTGTAAACATGATGAAAAAATAAGACATATTTTAAGGAAACTCTCAACTCTTATGCTTTATTTTTGGGTTCCCCCCTTCTTTTCCATTTTCGTATTCCACAAAAAAATCCAATTTGAAAATATATTAAAAATTAGTCCATTTTCATATTTTTAGGATGTGCATATTTTAATCCTTTTCAATAAATTGTTATCAATAGTTCAATAAATTATAAAAAATTATATATTCATAAAACTTATAATTAAGTATTATAATTTTTTCCAAAATTCATGACATATGCCTTAATATCCACAAATATGTTTTAGATCTTAATTTTAGGAACCTCAATTTTAATTAATCAATATATTCATTAACAAATAATTACTAAATCTAATTATTATCTAGATTTAAATTTATGTTTCTTCATTGGGTATATCTACATTCTATGTCTCTAGTATGATTATGATCATATTATGATGTGAAATATGGGTGTATAATTATATTTCCCTCATATTTATTGGGTAATTTATTATATCTAATGTTATTATAAAAATAGACATGACACTGCTATATTTTCTGATAATTTTATAAGAGAATATTTTTTAATTATCATTGTTCGTAATATAACTATTCCTTTCTACTGAGCCTCAACATATGAAGTCTCATTATATTTCCTAAACTGTACATCATGTATCATATACAAAAATCTACATGATTATGATTATGACCCTACAAGAATTATTTAATTATTTTTTCCATTCTCACCCATCTACTATGGTTTATTCATGTCCCATGTTTCTTCCTTCTTTTCCAACCATTATTTCATTTATAAGACACCTTTATTTATGGTATATACCTAATTGATTACATGTGTGGAGAAGATTTTGATAGACAAAATGTGGTTAATTCTAATAGAATTAAATTGTGATTATTATATTACATCAATTTATGTTTTATAATAAAAACAATACTGAAATTAATTTCAGAATAATTTTTTTCATGGAATTAGAAAATAATCAAAAACATTAATTAATACATATAAATTATATAAAATACCTCATATCACATAAAATAATAATATTAATATATCTAAAAAACCATCATTCAATGTTCATCATCATATAGAACAACATTCTCTTTTTCAGATAGTCTTAAGGAGATGAGTGGAATTGTATAGTAGTGTATTAAAATATATTTTACCTTAACCTTATGTAAAATCTCACCTTCACACAACTATAAAAAATCAACCTTTTTTAAAAAAATTGTATCTTGTTAGAAATTTGTCTATCAAAACTTCCATTTTCTTCATCTCTATTTTATTATTATTCTATATGAGTTTTTTAACTTTTAAATTAAATATAATTAAACTAGAATTGGAAAAAATAATATTTTGATCAATACATCCATAATAAAATTATAAAAAATATTCACCATAATTTATTAATAAACTAATATGTCAAAAATCCTATATAAAATTATATTAGATAATAACTAATAAAATAAAATGTGTAATTTTTCTCTTCCCCGAGAAATAAAAAATTTATAATCAGATATATGTAATTTTTTTAAAAAAAATTATTATTTAAAAAAAGTATGGAAAATTGTAAAAGAATCTTACCCATTATTGATTAATGATATTTTCAAGAAATATTCATCTAATCATGGAATGTAATTTTTTATGTGATGTATTTCTGAAATTACTTTGTTATTGGTGTCCATGATAGTTGATTCGAATAGTATTTTCATGGTAATTTCGTTTTATAAGGCCAAATATAATTATTTTTTTCAATATCATCTTGAAAGGATCCGTAGGGGATGACCAAAACTAAGAGGGGTGAATCAATCGTTGAAATATATTGAACAATTAAATCTATTACACTTTTTAAAATTACAAATATTTAGTGAATAGATCAATTAGACAGAGAGAGACTCTCTTTATCTACTCACATTTGCTTTTTGTGAATACGATATATACAATAATGGATAAAATAATAGACACCATTGATGGTTAAAGAGGTTCAAATCCAAGATGGATGACCATGTCCTCAAAGTATAGTGTTTGTTTTCCCACTCACACATGGATCCTATTTTATTATCTATAAAATCACGTAAAAGTAAATATACATGGAATAATATTTTCATCCCTAGACATGTATAATGAAGGAATAAATTTGTTGATCAATCACTATAACAGATCTTGAATTTCATTACAATATACAAGATATCAGCTTTCCGGACTCAGATAATGACCCAAAATGAATTAAAAAGTTTCTCATTGAAATGAATTGATCATACATTCATTGTTAAATATATTTAATCAGGAGGTATAACTTGATTATCTTCAGAAAATACATTGAAATAATATTTAATGCTTAGATATGGATCTATATCATACAAAATAATAATATGTAGCAGTAAAGCTTATTTTTCTATATTAATATTGTTAATATTTTTATTTTTAAAATATATTCCTTCTTATCTATAGTATTGGATCTTCTCTATACATCAACAAATAAAATCATCATATTAATAGTGGTGTAAGGTCATTATATATATGAGAATGTATAGGATAATTATATTTCCAAATCTCTCTTATTTTTTATCTTCTAATTCTAACTTATTTTCATAAAACCACAATAATAAAATTTTCACATTATTATTATTTTTGAAATATCATCCATTTATAATATTCAATAAAACATTATCTAATCAAATAAAATATTAACTAAATCTCATGAATACATGGAAAATTATAGCCACCTAGTAACTAATTTATCACATCAAATTCATTTCCATGAATTACAAATAAATTTACATTATCATAACATCCTGTAAACAATGAATAAAACTATCATAGTCAAGCCTCCTCATGCTGTAATTAAAATATCTACAAACATTTCTCTTTTTTATTATACATTATATCATTTTAGAATTTTAATCATTTAATTTCCTCAAAAATTATATAATAACTTCAAATAAACTATATTTTTATTAATATTCACAATGTTTCATTCTCGACCAGGTCTCAAAAATGCACCATATTATTCATTCAACTCAGAACTACATATATAATTAAAATTTTATAAATTATTATGATATTTAGACCACTTATAATGATATGAAAATCATCTAAATTAAAACTTCAAAACTATTTCATTCCAGAACCTCTTCAATGTTCACAAAACTCATTTTACTTGATGTGTATATCCATATGTATGATAAATAATTATATTATATATCCCAATACTTTTAATATTTTCAATTTTTTTAATGAGTAAAAATTAATATGTATGAAGATATTGTTCTTATTCATTCCCTAAATTGATAATATGTATCACTCTCATTTCAAATATCTAATGATTTGAGGTAAAAAATTAGGTTAGTTCTACATTGATCATTCACTTTATTTTCCCAAATTTCATAATAATTTCCAACATTTTTTGACACATTGGGTAACATTTTGTACCTTATTATAGAGATACCAAAATTTACCATTTTTTTAATCCTTGAATTAGTAAATGTCATAGCGTATGATTTTATGAAAATTAAAAATATTATAGTTAAATAAAAAATTCTCCAAAATAAAGTCAAGAGATAATGATACATGTCTCAGGGTGATTCTGATACTTATCTCCCATATTATGAACATTTATTTATAGAATCCCATATTCTAGAACTCCCTAAACATCTCAAAATAACATATAGTGTCTTAGTAACATTAATATTATTTTTTATAGATTTAGGCAATCTTTAATAATCTCTAGAAAAAATTCAATTATTATGAAATATATTAACATTTCATAGAACATTTTAATTAATATTTCACTACCTCAAAAAACTAAAGAAATTCTATATACATAATTAATGTGTAAATGACATTTAATACTGAGTTTCATTACATTATAATAACTTGTATGTAACTCTGTAGAAAATATCCTTGTTATTATTTAATATAATGAAATAATGAATACCCTATATATCTTTCCCCCAAAATTCTAAATCATCTTGAAAATAAAATTTCCATGTGAATATTTGTCCAATGAAAACCAATGGAATAATCTCACTTTTATTTAATTAAATATTATATAGTATTATTATTTCATATAAAAATCATGGAGATATTTCATTAATTTCCATATAAATAGTTATACAAACTGAAAAAACGTTTTTGTTTAACATATGAAAAATGGAATCACCAAATTCCTAGCATAATGGGTTTTCCCTATTCATTAAATAATTTAGAGAACAAAAGACATATAATGGAACATTATATGGGATCTCCAACTTCTCATTAACATTATTGGGTACTTCTTACATCCTTCAGTCTATGAGTCTCCCAAACATATTGACCTCATATTCACCACCTTCATGATCACTAATTATTGAACATTAGTAAAACCCAAAATAAAGTTAGTTCATGTATAGAAATACTACTTTGATTTATACAATCATCTATTTAACCAATCATGAAAGCTTTAACATCATCATCAGTGTTTTGATCTTCAAAAAATACACATCAAGATACAAAAAATTAGATCATTCCATGATGGTGAAATATTCAATATATATTCTATTTTATATAGTATAGAAATTTAAAATATTCACACCCTAAATTCATGAATCATATTCTATTCATTCTGTTGAAAATAGGAATACAACATAGTAGATAAGGTAATTGGGTGGAAATCATATAATTATAATAATTGATATCTATAATATTAAGAAATTGTTATCAAATGAATTTATCATTTACATTCTTCACTAAATATGGGTGAAATCTTAAGAATTTCACATCTGATGTTTAGGATTTAATTATGTGATGTAACTTTAGTTTTTATAATTTTTTTAAGAATTGTATTCTTTGGAATATATTACATAATTTTATTCATCAATGCAGATGATTTTTTTGTGATATCTTAATCTTATCCCACAAACATTTTTGATATGAAAGAATAATTAATTAATCCATTCATATATAACCACCTTAAATGAAATTTCCATAAACCTCCTCATGTGGGCATTAGTTTTTATATTAAAAAACCTCTCATCATATCTGATTTAATTATATGGAACTACATATTTCCTTTTATCAATGTAATTTTATTATGAAATATAAAATTAAAATTAATTTTAAAATTAGAATTAGTATATGATAATTTACTCTTAATAAACATGGTTATTTTTGTAATGCCCTGACCCTAGAAGTCCGAAGATGGTGCATTATTTTAATACATTGGCATGATTACAATGAATCATTTCATGAAGGACCGATTAGTTTAGGAGTCTTGGAAAATAGATTACATACATGATTGTTACATTACATTATAAAATGAAAAACAACAACAACATTGTCTCCATTGACAAAATTATTATCCCGTAGACTATCACTATATGTTATTTATAATATATTTCATCACATCCCAGGAAAAATAACGCATAGAAAAGGGTGAGAATAGATGCTCAGTAAGGATAACAATATAGAGGAAACATTCATAAATAGGACTAAAAATTTAAGGCATTGTATAAGACTAAAATATAATGCTTTTAAACTTAAACATCAGCATAATATGGAAAATATAAATCAAATAATTCCATTTACTTATTCACATAGATATTCTACTATTCTAAGAATCACATGCAATATAAATAATCAATTTTATAATGATGTAATGCATAATGCCAAACTTCATAAACACATAGTTAAGGCCTTGTGCCAAGACTATGAATCAGATTTTGTCAAGGCCTTGTGCCAAGACACTTGTTAGTCTCATGAGATCTACCGATGTATCGAGGGGCTATATCAGGCTCCACCCATCAATTACTATGTCCAATGAAATCCTCATATAAAATGGATTAAACATAACATAAGAATTCATATTAAATCTAGCATATGAAATGTCAATAATTTATCCATAAAACATTAATGGTATAAAAATAACACATACACAGTCAAACATATCACAAAACCTTCAATACAATATGGAATATTTTTATAATAAATCAACCTTGATCAAGAATAATATCATGTAAAGGATGTTAACATAGATGAAAATGATCAGTAAAAATCATTGAAAAAAATATAACTTTTTCATGAAATCATTTAAAATTGCCATAATTTATAGATGAATTCATTTAAAAGATAGTTTTTAATAAAAGTGACAAATTAAACATTGTAACATTTTAATGGAATTAACATTTTAAAACATTCATGTCCATATACATAATTCCTTAAAATCATTTGGAAAATAAGGACATTAATGAGAACAGTTTAGAAGAATAAATATATAAAACATTTAAAATGATTTCTTAGTTAAAAGTCCTTTTAAAATATTCTATTTGAAGAATATTTTATTAAATGTGGACATGGATAATAAATATGTCTCAGTAGATACTTACGTAAAAACAACCATTGGTAATAAAGAGATTGAGAAATTAACTCTTACCTTACACTTTCTTTTCGTCAAGGGTACGTTTAACCTCCGGTATAATGACAATAGTATGTTATAAAATTATACCAGAACCATATTCATATTTATTATATCATACTTGATTCATTAATGACTTTATACAACCCATTTAATAATTATTTTTATCTTAAATTAACATTTTTGGTAATAATTGCTTTCTTTATTGTACATGTTTTAAATTGTAATTCTTGATCATATCATTTAGATCATGATTTAAATACTTCCAGAATATAATCATTGATTTATATATCATATATATTTACAATATAAATATTTATAATATATATATATATGAAATGGAAGGCGGCATTTAGGGAGATGTTAGGTCACACGTACGCATAAACGATGTTTTTCTTTTAATATTGTTTTGAATGGAAGTAAGTGAATAAGATATATGTATGTACATACTTATATTTATATATATCCAGTAGAATTATTATGTCATATATTACAAAGTTTTTTATATTATATATTTTTATAAACATTTTTTAATGGTGAACGTGGGAATGAATCTTATTGCGTTGTTGAGAAGGTAATCTGTTTGTACACACAAGCGACAATATCATTATATTGAAGGTGAAATCATATGTAACTGGATGGTATATCATATTTAAATAATTGGTAACATTTTATATTTATTATTTACATCAGGTATTATCATTACTATATCAATCCAAATAATTAATTTTTTGAATGTCAAACTACACCACGACGTGGAGACGTCTAGGCGTACATACACACTTACGGTGACATTTTCATTTATAGGATGGATATAATAACGAATATGACTGTACCATATTTATTATAACACCACTTTATGAAGAATTTATGTGATTTATTATTTTGGTATAAAAATAACAAAGAAATGGGAAGTGTAAGATGAAAATAACGTGAATGAGGGTGGTGAAATTATTACATCTTTTTCAGGTGTTTCATTTTGAGTTGATCAAAAGGGATCTTTTAGTTGTATTTATGAAAAAATTAAGGCCTCTAGGTCGAAGGGATGAATGTTGGGAGGATAGTAGGTAAGGAATTGGTTGATCCAAATGGCTTTGGAGGTTTAATTTTGAGATAATGGAATGTACCCTTTAATAAGAGAGGTGATGGTCACTTGAAGAAAATTTTGAAATGTTATTTTATAATAAAATAATATTCAGTTTATAATGGCTAAAAAATCATTTATTTCTTGGATAAGGTGGTTATGGGTCGAAAAACAATCCAAAAATTAGTTTTAGACAATTTAGGATACCTTTTTATCCTTATCTTTTAGATTTAACTCTTAGTTAAATATTTTGACTTTTACCACATATTCTTGTATTTATACACTATATGGTTAATAAACAGACTCTAAACGTCCAAGAGAACATTATGTGGGTTATTAATGACATATAAAATATTATTTTATCCCTTTGATTGATCCTTAGATTTTTATGAATATTATATCAACCCATAATATATTATATGTCTTAAAATATTAATTTATTTCAATTTGACACTATTTGGTTTTTTGTTTTTGTGAGTGTCATATATACTTTATAACTTCGAATAAAATTATCTCGTCAACCCTGGAATGACATATTATCCAATAAATTTTGTTTAATTGATTAAAAGACTCATGTTAAAATTATTTGGTTATTTATAAAACCAATTATTTTAAAATTTTATTAATAATGTAGTTACTACATCATCATTGTGTCATAAATAAATTAAATTATTTAAAGTATAAAAATTATAAATAAATCGCAATTATGTAGGATATATATTTATCTTTATAAGGAATATTTATAGTCAAATTTATATATTGGGTAACCTTATATTAAAAATTGTTTAGTTATTAAACTTTGAATTTATCACTTTTAACTATTCTTTAAATAAAATAATAATAAATTATCTAATCTAATCCATTTGGACCAAAGAGGATCATATTTTATTACCAAGATTGTTTTTTGACTAATTAAACTTATCAAATAGAATTAAGACATGTGTTAGGTTAATTATAAGACCATTTTACCCTTAATTACTCTATTTACTTTTAACTGTGGTAAATAGAAGTCACAATTTATAATTCCCAAAAAATTAATTTCACCTTATTGAAACACATTTTACATACTAATATCGACAGTATATCTCGGATTTTTGAAAATCTACTCATAGAAGTGGTAAAATAATGTTTTATGGAAATTTAAAAATGCTCCTAAAGAGTGGGAAAATGACTGTAATAAGTTCAATAAAAATATATACATCTACTTTTATTATAAAATTTCATCAATGAATTACATTGAAATTATATAGGTATTATATATCTATTTTTAATTAAAATAAATATAAATAAAATAAATAATTATTTATATAAAAATTTGGGTTTAACCAATAACGTAATGATTTTCACTATTTATCAAAAAATGAATTTTTTTAGAAAAATAAAAAAAATTCACCCTATGATAATTTTTATATTCCTATTTAAAAAATAAATTCTATTTTACAAAATTAAATACATATAAGTATCATTAATTAATTAAAAATTAATTCCGGTTGTCAAATCCATAAAGTAGGTTTTTAAAAATTAAAAACTATTAAAAGACTGATATGTGTTTTTGTCAAATTTAATTGTGAAAATACTTATAAAGTATTAAATTGTATTAAATGATAAAAATATAATATAATTATAATTAAAAACCTTTCAAATTCACAATTTAACACTATAAATTATTTCGATTAAAAAGGTTGTTTTCGATTAAAACACAGTAATTTTCACTATTTTTCAAAATATGAAAGTTATTAGAAAAGTACTAAAAATTTATCCAAAAAAAATTTCTATTTCTATCTTCTAAAGAGTAAATTAATTTCATTAAATTTAATATTTAGAAGTGTCAAATATTGGTTTTATAAAGGGTTCACTAATAAAAGGCAATAAAATTTCTTTTATTGAAAAATTCTTCATTTATCTGTTAAATAGAATTTGTTGTCATATTATGACTAAAGAACACATAATATGGATGTTAAAATTATATAGAGTATATAAGATTACAAATTCAGTTAATACTAATCATATATACTTTTTGAACGGCTAGTTTGGTAAGTTGTGGTGTGCTCGAAATCAGTGGTGTGTCTAGTAAAAGATATTGAATTAATTTAATGAGATACTGTACTATGAAATCTTGGGGTGTTACATTCTCCCCTTCCTCAATAAATTGTGTTCTCACAATTCGAAATTGTTCTTTGAAAATAATAGTTTAAAAATAGAAAAACACATTTGTGGAAAACCCACATCAGAAATTGGGTTAATGAAATTTAGTCTTTATAAGAGGGAAATGGAATGGAAAAGTCACCCCAAAATTATGATCTTAATTAGGAGAACATTGGTGGAAATTAGGGACACAAAATTAGAGTAAAAATGTAAATATTTATATTTTGTTATTGAGGTCATCAATCACAAAAAAGTGTAAAATTGAGGGCCTTAAAGCCATCAATCTACGATGATTTAAAATATCATTTCTTCAACAAAACCTAAGGGATTAGGATAACACATTTTTGGGTTTTGGATCCCCTCCCTAAAGTTTAAGAATTAATTTATTCATGGAATAAGTGGACAAAAATATACTTGACTTGTATAGTTTCATCCATCAAATAATTCCTACCACAAACTCATCTTTCACTCCAAAATATAATAGAATTCCAAAATATTCTATTTATCGTAATATTATAGGGTTTCAAAAATTATGTATTTGTAATTAATTAGTCATATTATTTAAGAAAACTACATTATGAAAACAATAAAATCAAGTATGCCAGTGGTAGGTGATCCACCCTTGTCACCATACGGTTGCTGGTTCATGTCTCGTGGCCTTTCCAGACATGACCTGTTGTCGCCCAACCTCCAGGTTGACCTTTTTATGAGAATCCAAAATTGATATCAAGAAACCATTTAACCTTAAAAATAGCATCCAATGTTAAACTTAATTGATTACAACTTTTAGATATATCAAAATTACATCAGTCCAAACTCACAGTAAATAATTTATAAGGAAGTTAAACACAATGACAATCCTTTTTTTTTCATGTTATAACATGTGAATACATTCATCATGTGTTCTTTTAAAACACTATATCACCCTGAATTACCATAAAACCTTATATATTACATTCATGCTCCCTTATTCCTTATAGAATACCAGATATACTGCTTCTATCCGAAAATGAAGTAAACTAAAAAAATTATGGAATATAAGAATCATTATTTAGTTTCAAGGTAGTAGAGAATATCCAAAATAATTTATCCAAAACAATAATATATTATTCCAAAATCACTACCTCATTATCAGAACCATATTATCGTTTATATTTCCCTCAAACATATATTTTCCAAAAAACTTAACCTGCTATTGAGTCACTTTTCATTGTTCCACACAATCTCAAGTCCTTAATGAAATAGTACTATTGTATAATCCTTATATATACTCAATAATACTTATAACATGTACACCATTAATACAATTCTCAAATCACATAATACCTTAATAACAACATAATAAATATAACCGTTCCTCTTCATCTTCAGTAGTATAATAACAAGATTATTATATAATAGTAGCATTTGGGGTATAGTATGATGATTTAGACATTGATTCACGTAGTGTCCCAAATCATTACAGAAGATGCATTGTACATTTGTAACCTTTTTCTTACCCTTGTAATCTCATATTTGGTGTCCTTTTTTTCCACACTTATAACATTCTCCCATTACTTTCAAGGATTTAGCAAGTTGATTCTTTCCACCTTTATCAAATATGGGAAAATCTTCCATTCCCCTCTTCTCTTTATCCATCTTTCTCTCTTCCATCATTTCATTCTCTGGATTCCCTTCAAATCCATAGGACTCCAAGAATTCATTACATATCTTATTAACACATGATACCATTTATTCATATGATGAGAATATGTAGGAGACTATTTCCCTTTTAAATGTTGGATTAATACCATGAATGATATGATCCTTCTTAATCTATCGATCAGGCGTATTGCTAGAATTCTCATTCCTTCTATTAGGAACCATTTTTAAAAAATGGAATACACTAGGTAAGTTTAAGAATCACAATGAAAAATTCCAAACATGTAAAATACGTAACAAAAATTGAATAGTTTATTCATATAATCTATAATGATAAAAAAATTCATTGAGGAAGTATTTACTTTTAAATCCTTATTCTTGGCTTGTCATGAAAATGTGAATTATCCTATGAATATTCCTTGGATGTATCATAACCATGAGTGCATCAAGGCCCATTTTCATGTACCAGGATTGTAGAGACCCAAATCTTGACATCCATGGAAATTAAATTAATTTTGAGGAATACTTAATACATAACAAAAACAGACCCACAAGGACCGTAATAGTTTCGTGACATTGGAAACTCAGAATATAATCTTCCAGTCTTTGTGAAAGATCTTCAACATATCCCATAAAGATCTTCCTCTTTTCTTTATTGTCTAATGACTTTATTTATATCCTCTGGAAAAAAACATATTAAGGGTGAGCCCAAATGCTTTTTTAGGGTAATCATGGATAAAAAAAACAAATCATATACATTTGAACTTCAAAATATGAACATAATATTTAAACATCAAAATCCTGAGCAATGACATAAAACATGGCAGTACGTAAAGCATCGATCATAAAGAAATATTAACCATGGTAAAATAGCATGGGAATAAAACATGCAATTGTGGCCACCATTATGAACATGTTATGATTTCCATAGTAGCCTAGGCATTGCTGCCAGGACCATCGTAGTGGACAATGTCCCTTTCTGAACCGAGTTAACTTTTCGTTCCAGTCCTGTAACACTGAACCGGATTAACTTACCGTTCCTGCCATGTCAATATCAGGAGATATAAATCTTTAGACAATGAATTTGATGGAGATATATTTCCCACCCATATCATAATTAAATCATTCTTACGTGTGCCACAACATAAACATAAATCATTCATCATAACCCAAATAATAAAATGGGTTTCATAAACATCATCCCATCAAAACATAATCCATATAAAAAACATGGATTTCATTTCATCATAAGAAAAGTGAAACCATGTAAATCATTGATACATTATACTTGAAACATACACATATGAAATAATTCCATATTATATGGAAAAATGTTTTAATAAAACACTTGAAATGAATTTTGAGGAAAATATCCTTTCTTCTTCAAAATCATTTTCTTTTCAAAAAATTCCATGGAATTTTAAAATAAATGAATTTTTTTGAATATAGTCATGAAATATTGTAGATTAATCTTAATGAAAATATGATGATATAAAACCGTAAAAATATTTTCATTCCATATATGATAATGAAAACATTCTCCTTGTACTTTTAACGGAAAAGTAAAAAATTACTAGATATGGTAAACAAAATCATGATTCCTTCCATAACACAAAGTAAAAGTCAAGATTGGTAAATATGACTTTAAAAAGATATGTAAGAATATTAAACACTTTATGAAAACATTTTTATGGATATATATGTAAAATATTACCTCAGTAAATACTTACGAATAAACAGTCTCAGATAAGAATGAGATTGGAATAATTATCCCTTACCTTAGGCCCGATTTGCTTCGTACATATCCGAAAATTTTGTGTAATGATTTAAATAATGTCATTGACTTATTACTGAATCATATTAATTGTTATGATATCATATATTGTTCACTTATTACATTATATTACCATTCTTTTCTAAATACATGTTAAAGAAACATTTTGGGTAAAATCGTTTCATTTATCGTATGTGTTTCGACATGTTGTTCTTGATACTTATATCCTGATTTCCATAATTTCAGAATGTAAGACATGATTTATATATTTTAAATATTCAGATTATACATATATATGATATATTGATAAATGGAATGAAATACACCGTTCATGGAGACGGTAGGCCGTACGTACACATGAACATTGTTTTCGTTTCCTTATTTAATTGAATGAAATTAAATAGATGAAATAAATAAATATATATACATAAATCCAGTAGAATTATTATGTCATATATTTCATTATTATTCATTATATATACTTTATAATCATTCATGAATGGATAACATGAAGAATGAATCTTATCGCGTTTATGGAGACGGTAGTCCGTACGTACGCACGAGTGATGATTTCGTTCCCAGGATAGTGGATTTGTATTTAAGTGTATGTACAGTATTTAATAATCAATATCACTTTACAATAATCACATATAGTTATTCTTTACACCATTATACCCATCCAATGAAGGTGGTGGTGGAAAACAGATTACACCACGACGTAGAGACGGTATTCCGTACGTATGCACGCACAGTGATTTCATTTTCCGTAGGATGGATAGAAGGTGGAATAGGTTTGTTTCATATTAATAATAATATATCAGTATATTAGTTCTACTGATGTTATTACTTCATAATTAAACAACTAATGAAGAGTAAGTAGAAGAATAAATAAATTTGAAAGAATCGGTAACAAATATTACCTCTTCTTCGACATGCATCTTTGAAACCTCATCTTAGGGCACTAAAATTGGTATTTGAAGAAGACCAGGACCTCTATAATATTTATAGGGATGTTGATAAGGGAAATGGGAAGGGGTATTCTGTGCAAGAAGGCTCAATGTTGTGTAATGTTGAGAGGGAGGAGGTGCCCTTTTATAAGGGAGGAGAGGGGCACCTTTGGAATCCTCAAAAATATTAGTTTAATATAAATTCAACCCCCAAATAAAAACCTCAAATAATGACTCAATTCGAATATTAGATTAAAAAGGGTTGTAATCTAATCAACCAATAAATTTAGACATGTTTTGAACTTATTTTAAACCTTATCATTTTGATTTATCTTTATATAATCTATTTAATTTTATATGTTGTAATAAAATTCAAAATTTTAAATTGTGATAAATAATCACTTACATATTTTTCATTTTCAATAATTGGATATGTTATGAAATTTTAAACTATATAAAAATAAATTTATAATTTTTAAATATTTTTGTGATTTCTAAACAATTTAATAATTTGTTATTTTTATAAAATAACAATAGTGTCAATTTTGACAATATTTATTTATTTGAATTTAAGTAAAATCCACACATATGATATTTTCAAACTAAAATATTTAATAGGTTCCTAACATATCATATTCATCTAATAAATTAATTCATCACATTAAATATTTTATATAATATTTATTTTACTATTTGTAAAACCATTTATTTGATAGTTTTCTTAATAAAATAATTTCTACACCATTTTTGTATAATTATTAAATATACATATTTGTTGCATAAAAATTAAAAATAAAATACTAAGATGAAGATAAATCTTATATATTTCATAAGAATATGTTTTTTTCGGATTTTTATTATAAAACACCAATCTTTTAAAATGTTATATTTATTAAATTATGATGTTGAAAACCATGACATCATTTAAAATAAAATAATATAAGTCTCATAATCACTTTTATAAGACTCCAAACGGTCATATATTCGGTCATTGGATGATTATGGTGTATATATATACTACCAATAAGTTTCAGTCAGGTTTTTGACCCTTTTAATGGGTATTATTATTTCAATAAAAACTATATTACTTATTTTTCACTAAATAAATAATTTCGGAATCATTAATGTATAAGCTAGTAAAGTAATTAAATATTTCTTAAAAATTATAAATAAATTACCATGATAAATAAAAACATCTTATCTTTCAAATGAGTATTTATAACCGAATTTATATTTGGTATAAACTTATATTAAAAGTACTTTAATTATTAAAGTTGAGTGAGACATATTTCACATTCCATTAAATAAAATAAAATAAAGGTCTTAATCACCTCCAAGTTGGTTCCAATAGATTCCATTTCGACCCAAATATTCCTTAGGATGAAATATAAGAATCCAATTATATTAAGAAAAGTGTTAGAGTAATTTTATAATATTATATTTACCCTTAATTACCTGATTTACCTTTTACTATGGTAAATAAAATTTACCGTAGTTACTATTTATAATGCCCAAAAATAAAAAGTATCCTATTAACATAATTTGGAGCCAATAATTCCAAATATGGAATCCATATTTCTAAATTCAATACACATAAGTTTCATAAATTAATTTAAAATTAATCCTGTTATTAAGAAATCAAGTTTTAAAAGTTAAAACATTTCAAAAGATTGAAATTATTTCACATATGAATTCAATGTAAAATAAATGATAATGACATAAATTATATTAAATGGTAAAAATATATTCTATTTATACTTTCAAACCATTAAATATTATAATTTTACTATATTAATTTTTACTATGAAAAAAGTTGTTTTTAATTAAAATATAGTGTGTTTTATTATTCATTAAAATATGAAAGATATCAGAAAAATATCAAAACATTATCCAATGTATATTTTTATATCCGGATTTAAAAGAAGTAGTTTATTTTTAAAATTTATCTTATAAACTTGCCTAAAATTATATTTGAGTTGGGTGAGCCATCAAAAGGCGGCAAAACTGCATTTTAAAAAAAATACTTATTTTACCCGACAAATTTATTTTTTTCTCGTACCATGTTCTATAAAATGTGTAAGATGAATTATAATTTCATAAAATTAAAAATTTATTTACTAATATTCATAATGCCTAGTTTATAATTATATTATAACCATATATAGTTGTTTAGTGAAACTCGGTATTGCGTACAAAACACGCTATCGAGGAAGGTTGCGATTACGTGTATTGCATGCCAAGTCAGGGTTGCGTATAGTACAAGAATCCATTGTTGTTTCGTATAACAAAATCCAACCTCATTCCTTTTATACATTGAATATATATATATATACACTCAATGTTGTGTAGAATAACTACTATCAAACAAACATGAAATTTTTTGTAACACGATCGAAGATCAGTGTTTCATATACTGCAAGATAATACGGTGTTGCGTATAGCGCAAGATAATCATGGTGTAGCATACAACAGAAGTTATGAAAGAAATTAAAGAAAATATATCTTATAAAATATATGGTTTTTACATTCTACCACCCTTAAAATGAATTTCTCCCTCAAAATTCATAGGGGTTATAAATCGTTTACTAATCATAGAAACCCACATCGTAAAAAGGAATACTAAAACAATGTTTTAAAAAATAATGTATGAAACTTAACAATTACCCAATGTAACTCTTCACTGGGTTTTCATATAGAATAACATAGGTGAAAATATGGACATGGAAGAAAAATCTAACCATCATGTTCTGATGGTGAGTGGTAGAGAACATGGCTATTAAAAAGCCAACAAGCACAAAGCCATAAATTTGTGATGTTCTAAGGTACAATCTGATTCATCATATATGAGGGATATAAGAAAACATTTTTGGTTTTCAAGATCATTCCCCCAAATATTGAAGAATTTTAGAATCAAAAGAATTACATACTTGATTTTGGTAAAATCTCACAGTTGTTCCTACCGTGAACAATTTCCACTTCATCTCTTAATGAAATGAAGTTGAATTTTTCATTCGTGAAGTGTTAGCAGATCATGTGATAGAATAATGAGTCATTCCATCTGGTTCAAACAAAAAGGTTAGAAAAAGTTATCAAATATACATAAGTCGATATATGGTGTGGTTAATCATATATGATTCCAAAAATGGACTTATATTTCATCTATCATACAGTTTAATAAAATGAAACTAGTTTCTACTAACAAGGGACTTTCTATAGGCCAGTGGTAAGCGATAGAGGCATGTCGTACTTTGGTTGTGGGTTTGATTCCTAGAACCTTATCTGATGTGACTGGTTGTCGCCTGTTCTGCATGTTTTCCCTTTTCATAAGCTACATTATTATAACATTCCATCAATATTAAAAAAAGGTCTAGACTAAAATAATACTAACTTATGTCCATCATAAATCATTCCAATCTTTAGGATTATCTAAAATACTTATGTCCTAGCTCATAGTATAAAAAAACAATTACTAGAATTGCGATCTGCCGAGCATGTGAATACCATCATTTATCACCCATATATCATACAATATTTCTTATTTGGTCAAAATACAAACACGTGAATACCTTAATCATTTATTTTCATGAAAAATGAATACCCATTAAACTTTAGTGAAAACATGAATGCAGTCAAAATTTAACACTTTCCACATACTAATATCCCAAAATTTTCTATATACTAAAACCATGATATAACTTTGTCCTTATATCAGTCTTGAGCTCATTTCTTTTTTTTCTTTATCCCTTCATTATATGCATATCATCTTATTTCAAAAAATACTTCAATCACTTTTCATGGTTACCGGTACCATATAATTATTGAGAACCAATACATAGATTTTCCAAAATTCCCCAACGACATAAATGGGATTCCATGATACTATTTTGAAATCCCATTAAATAAACACTTAATCATTACACAACATCATTGTCATACTCAACTTCACAAATAGTGATCAAATGTGAATTTCCTTTATCTTTATCCTTAAGAGTTTGTTGACGTCGATCATCATCAACAACCCTTGGATTAGGGCATTGATTAGCATAATGCCCCATTTCCTTGCACTTGTAACATTGAAGTGTATAAGGACAATTATGTGTATCCTTTTCTTTGTTCGCATCACTAGACATCTTTTTCCCATCATTACGGCATTCAAATGCCCGATGACCATCTTTTCCACATTTTAAATATTTACTTGTCCCATTAAGACAACTCCCTCCATGTTTCTTTCCACACTTTGAGCATAAGGGAAAAATCATCTTCTTTTCAGTGTGCTCTTTAGATTTTCCTTTGAATTCCATTTTACTCTTCTTATCAAACCCTTATAACTGATGGGTTACTCCAATCTCCATCTCCATCTTGCGAGCACATCGTTATTGAAGTCCCTTATATAGAACTCCCTTCGAAGACTTGGTTTTAAGCCACTAAATAATCGATTAATCTTACTATCAGGTTGGATAATAATCCCAGAACCGTAACATGCAGGTCTTGTAAAATTTTCTTCTTACGTTCCAACAGATTCATCATCCTTTTGATTTAGTTTAATAAACTCATTCTCCATATTGGATCGAAGAATACGAGGGAAATACTTATTCAAAAATAAGTTCTTGAACTCGTCCAATTCCATGGACTCAATTTCATCTCTTGGACTCGTATTCTTGATAAGATTCCACCATTGATCAGCTTCACCTTCCAAACGATATACTGCAAAGATGAATTTATCATGTTCAGAAAATCGAAGAAATAAAAATATCATTTTAGTGGTATTGATCCATTGTTCAGCTACTAATGGATCAGTAGACCCGCTGAATGAGGGTGGACGCTGCCTCATGAAGGAATCAACAGAATGTTGTTCCCTCCTCTGCTCATTTGGAAGTCCATAATGATTCATAGCTTCTGTAAGTATAGTAATAAGATTTTTCCCTCCATCTCCCATAACATTGGTTTTTTAAGGAGGACAATCATTGCATCATCCATTACATTGATCAACACGGTTCTTTTGGGTTCCAGCCATCATCTAAAACCCAAAAAGAATAGTGTGTGAGGAAAAAATAATTCTAGGGAAAACAGCATAATAAAGGGGGAGTACCTTCAATATCTAACATATTATTAATATTTCTAAGATCATTACTGTAATTCTAGGACTATAACATATACATATATTTAACATTAGGGACATTCCTAGACATACCATTGAAATATATATAGGGATCTCACTAAAGTTTTCGCATCATAGTTTCCAAAGGTTAACTAAACCATTCCTCTGATACCAACTGTAGAGACCCAAATCATGATGTACATAGACATTACATTACTTTTTCAGAATACTTAATACATAACAAAAACAGACACCCAAAGACCGAAATAGTTTAGTGTCTTTGGAAACTCGGAATATAATCTTCTAATCTTGGTGAAAGATCATCAACATCTCCCAGAAAGATATTAATCTTTTTTTATTACCTAAAAACTTTTTTTATATCCTTGGGAAATGAAAACATATAAAGGGTGAGCTCAAATACTCAGTAAAGGTAAAAATGGAGAAAATAAAATAAACCATATACATTTTAACTTCAAAATATGAACATAATATTTAAACATCAAAATCCTGAGAAATGACATAAAACATGGCAGTACATAAGGCATAAATCATAATGAAACATTAATCGTGATAAAATAGCATGGGAATAATACATGTAATTATGGAAACCATTAAGCACATGTTATGATATCCATAGTAACCAGATAATTGCTTCCAAGACCATCTTAGTGAAAACAGTTCCTTTCTGAATAGAGTATACTCCTCATTCCAGTCCTGTAACACTGAACCGGATTAACTTATTGTTCCAGCCATGTCTATCTCATGAGATATAAATCATTACCCAATGCATTGGATGGAGATATTGGTCCCAAAAATCTCAAAATGAAATCATTCATACGTGTTCCACATCATAAACTTAAATCATTCATCATAACCCAAAGAATAAAATGGGTTTCATAAACATCATCCCATCATAACATAATCCATATAAAACAAATGGATTTCATTTCATCATAATAAAAGTGAAAACATGTAAATCAAAGAGAAATTATACTTGAAATATATGCATATGAAATAATGCCATCCTATATGGAAAATGGTTTTCATAAAACACTTGAAATGAAATATTGAGGAAAATATCTTTTATTTTTCAAAATTATTTTATTTTCACAAAATGCCATGAAATTTTAAAAGAAAAGGATTTTTTTTGAAAATAGTCTTCAAATATTGTATATTATGCTTCATGAAAATAAGGCTTTATAAAACCATAAAAACCCTTTCATGCCGTATAAGTTATAGAAAACATTCTCCTCGTACTTTTAACAGAAAAGTCAAAAAGTACTACATATGGTAAACAAAATCAAGATTACTTCCATAACACAAAGTAAATGTCCAGATGGGTAAAAATGACTTTAAAAATACATGGAAGAATATTAAACACTTTATGAAAAAAATTTTATGGATATGGATGTTAAATATAACCCCAGTAAATACTTACGAATAAACAATCTCAGATAAGAATGAGATTGGAATAATTATCCATTACCCTAGGTCCGATATGCTTCGTACTTATCTAAACCTCCTATATAATGATTAAAATAATGTCATTGAATTATTACAGAATCATATTCATTGTTATGATATTATACATGGTTCACTTATGACTTTATATTACCCGTTTTTTTATCCATGTTAAAGCAGCATTTTGGGTAAAATCCTTACATTTATCGTACGTGTTTCGACTAGTTTTTCTTGATACTTATATCCTGATTGACTTAATTTCAGAATATAAAACATTATTTATATATAATAAATATTCATCATATAAATATATTTTATATATTGATAAATGGAATGAAATACACCGTTCATGGAGACGGTAGGCCGTACATACGCATTAACACTGTTTTCGTTTTCTTATCGAATTGAATGGAATTAAATAGATGACATACATATATATATACATAAATCCAGTAGAATTATTATGTCATATATTTAATTATTATTCATTATATATACTTTATAATCATTTATGAATGGTTACCATGAAGAATGAATCTTATCGTGTTCGTGGAGACGGTAGTCCGTACGTACGCACGAGCGATGATATCGGTCCCATGATCGTGGAATTTTATCCAAGTGTAAGTATAATATTTCAGAATCAATATCAATTTACAATAATCACATATAGTACTACTTTACACCATTATACACATCCAAGTAAGGTTATGGTGGAAAAAAGATTACACCACGATGTGGAGATGCTATTCTGTACGTACGCACGTGCGGTGATTTCATTTTCGGTAGGATGGATAGAAGGTGGAATATGGTTGTTTAATATTTATAATAATATATCAGTATATGAGTTATACTAATGTTATTACTTCATAATGAAACAACTAAAGATGAGTAAGTACAAGAATATATAAATATGAAAGAATCGGTAATGGATATTACATCTTCTTTGACACGCCTCTTTGAAACCTCCTCTTAGGGAACTAAAAATGGTTTTTGAAGAAGACCAGGACCTCTATAATATTTCTAGGTATGTTGATAAGGTAAATGGGTAGGGGTTGGACGATTTTGAAAGCCTAATGTTGTGTATAGATGAGAGGGAGGAGGTGCCCTTTTATAAGGGAAGAAAGGGGAACCTTTGGAATCCTCCAAAATATTAGTTTAATATAAATTCAAAACCCACATAAAAATCTCCAATTAATGACTTAATTCAAATATTAGATGAAATAGGGTTGCAATCGAATAATACAATCAAATTTAGACATGTTTTGAACTTATTTTAAACCTTATCATTTTGATTTATCCTTATTTAATCTATTTAATTTTATTTGTGGAAATAAAATTTGAAATTTTAAATGGTTATAAATAATCACTTATTTGTTTTTAATTTTCTATAATTAGATACATTATGACATTTTCTACTATATAAATTTCAATTTATAATTTTTAATTATTTTTGTGATTTTTAACGAATTTAATAAAATGTAAATTTTATAAAATAACAAGTGTCATTTTTGACACTATTCATTTATTTGAATTTAAATAAAATCCACACAGAGTATATATTCAAACTAAAATATTTAATAGGATCCTAAAATTCCATATTCATTTATAAAATTCGTGCAGAATATTAATAAAATAATTTCTACAACATTTTTGTATAATTATTAAATATACAATTTTGTTTCATAAAAATTAAAAATAACATACTAGGATGAAGATAAATCTTATATATTTCATAATAATACTTTTAGTAAATTTTATATTATAAAACACCTAGATTTTAAAATGTTATATTTATTAAATTATGAAGGTGACAAGTTTGACATCATTTAAAATAAAATAATATAAGTGTCATAATAACTTTTATAAGACTCCAAACGGTCATATATTAGCTCATTGGATGCTTATGGTGTATATATATACTACCAATATGTTTTGGTCAGGTTTTTGATCATTTTAATGGGTATTATAATTTCAATGAAAACTATATTACTTATTTTTCAGTAAATAAATAATTTCTGCATCATTAATGTATAAGATATTAAAGTAATTAAATATCTCTTAAAAATTATAAATAAATTACCATGATAAAGAAAAAAAATTTATCTTTCATATAAGTATTTATAACATAATTTATATTCTGTATAAAATTATATTAAAAATAGTTTAATTAATAATGTTGAGTGATACATATTTCACATTCCATTAAATAAAATAATCTAAAGGTCTTAATCACCTCCAAGTGGGTTCCAATGGATTGAATTTCGACCCAATTATTCCATAGGAAGAAATATAAGCGTCCAATTATATTAAGAGAAGTGTTATGGTAATTGTTTAATATTATATTTACCCTTAATTACCCAATTTAACTATTACTATGGTAAATAAAATTAACAGTAGTTACTATTTATAATGCCCAAAAATAAAAAGAAGCTTATTAACATAATTTGGACCCACTTATTCCAAATATGGAATCCATTTTTCTTAATTAAATACAAAAAAGTTAAAGAAATTAATTTAAAATTAATCCCATTAAGAAAACGAGTTTTAAAATTTAAAACATTGCAAAAGATTGAAATGATTTTACCTTTGATTTCAATTTAAAATAAATTCTAATGACATAAATTCTGTTAAATGTTAAAAATATATTCTTTTTATACTTTAAAACCATTCAATATTATAATTTTACCATATAAATTATTATGATTAAAAAAGTTGTTTTAATTAAAATATAGCATGTTTTTACTATTCATTAAATATGAAAGTTATCAGAAAAATATTAAAACATTATCCAATGTAAATTTTTATATCCTAATTCAAAAGAATAAGTTTATTTTATAAAATTTAACTTATAAACTTGTGAAAAATTATTTTTAAGATGGGTGCGCCATCAATAGGAGACAAAACTGCATTTTCATAAAAATACTTATTTTACACGAAAAATTTATTTTGTTCTCATACCATGTTCTATAAAAAGTGTAAGATTAATTATAATGTCATAAAATTCAAAAAATATTTACTAATATTAATAATGACTATTTTATAATAATATTATAACCATATATCGTTGTTTAGTGAAACCCGGTATTGCGTACAACAGACGATATTGAGGAAGGTTGTGATTGTGTGTAATGCAAGCCAAGTCAGGGTTGCGTGTAGTGAAAGACTCTTTTGTTGTTACGTATAACAAAACGAAACCATAATTAATTTATACATTGAATATATATATATACACACTCAATGTTGCGTAGAATAAATACTATCAAACAAACATGAAATTGTGTGTAACACGATCAAAAAATGGTGTTGCGTATACTGCAAGCTAATACAGTGCTGCGTATAGCACAAGGTAATCTTGGTGTAGTGTACAATAGAAGATATGAAAGTAATTAAAAATAATATATCTTATAAAATATCAGGTTGTTACAAGGATACCCCGAGTCATGCTCGAAAATCTTTATCATAATTTTCACTCCTTGGTACATCTGTTCTCGAGACGCCTCTGCCAGCTTGTATCCAAGGAGTGGTGTATTACATGGAAAATATACAAAATCTCTACAGTAAAAAAGTTCTAGAATGTTCTCTTATACTAATAATCAAATCCTATCATAGGGTAATGTTTTCTAATATACGTTTATCTAAATCTGTTTCCATGGATGTTGCTAAAATTTCTCCAATACCAACTATAACACGAAGACCCCAGAAGCCCAAAGCCGGTGCATAATTCTATTACATTTTCATGATTACAAGGAATCATATCCCAAAGTACTGATCCGTTTTATAGTCTTGGAAAATATATTACAGAAATGAATGTTACTTTTCATTATAAAATGAAAAACAACAACAAAATTTCCTCCATTGACCACATTGATATCCCTTAGACTATCCATCCTGGTCAGTTATAATATACTTTTTCGCATATTGGGAAAAATAAAACATTGAATGGGGTGATCTCATATGCTTAGTAAGGATATTAATATAGCGTAAATATTCAGAAATAAGTATAGACATTTAAGGAAATGTATAAGACTAAAACAGAGGACTTTTAAACTTAATCTTCAATATAATATAGAAAATATATATCAAATAATTCTATTTAGTTATTCACATGGATATTATACTAGTAGAACAATCAAATGTAATTTCAATAGTCAATTTAATAATGATGGAATTCGTAATTCCAGACTTTATAACCACATTGTCAAGGCCTTTTTCCTATAATACAAATAAAATTTGGTCAAGGCCATATTCCAAGACACTAGTTTATGTCATGAGACCTATCGATGCATCGAGGATCTATTGCGGTCTCCACCAATAAATTACTAAGTACAAATCATTCTTCATATAAAAAGGTTTAAACATAACATAAACATTCGTGTTAAAACTAGAATATGAAATGTCAATGCATTGTCCATAAACCATGAATGGTTTAAAAATAACATACCCACAATCAAACATATCTCAAAACCATCTATAAAATATTGAAGATTTGTATACTAAATCAACCTGGATCATGAATAATATCCTGTAAATGATGTTGATATAGTTGAAAATAATCAATTAAAAATAATTTAGAGAAATATACCCTTTTTCATGAAATCATTTAAAATTAATATAATTTATAAAAGAAGTCATTTAAAAGATAGTTTTTAATCAAAGTGTCCCATACCACTTTGAAACTTTTTAAAGGAATTAACTTTATAAAAAAGTCATGTCTATATAAATAAATCCTTAAGATCATTTAGAAAACACGAACATTAATGAGAAAGGTTTAGAAGAATAAATCTTTATAACATTTAAAATGTTGCTTTAGTAAAAATTCCATTAAAAATAATATCTTTTATAAATCATTTATGAAACATGGACATGGATAATAAATATGTCATAGTAGATTCTTACGTAAAAATAACCACGGATAATAAAAAGATTGTGAAATTAACTCTTACCTTGAACATTGCTTTGGTCAAGGGTACATTTAACCTCTGATATAATGACCGTAGTATGTTATTAATTAAAAACATAACCATATTAATATTTATTACATAAAACACGATTCATTTATGTCGTTATACGACCCATTTAATAATGATATCCATGTTAAATCAACATTTTGGGCAATAATCTCTTTTCTAATCGTACGTGGTTTAACATGTTATTCTTCAACATATCATTTAGATCCCGATTTAAATACAACTAAAATATAAACCTTTATTTATATATCATATATATTTAGAATATAAATATTAATTAAATATAGATATATGAAATGGAAGTCACTGTTTATGGAGAAGACATGTCTTATGTATGCATAAACACTGTTTCCATTTTCATATCATATTGAACAGAAGTATGTGAGTAAGATATATGTAAGTAAATATATATATATATATATATATATATTGTATCATTATTATGTTATATATTACATACTTATTAATAATATGTATTTTTATAATCATTTTTGAATGGTAAACGTGGGAATGAATCTCACCACGTCATGGAGACGGCAATCCGTACGTACGCACGAGTAACAATATCATCATATTGATGGTGAAATAATTTTTAATTGGATGGTATATCATATATACATAATAATTAACATGTTATATTTATTATTTACATGAGTTATTATCATTATTATACCCATCCAAATAATAAATTGTTTGAATAACAAACTACACCACGTTGTTGAGACAGTAATCCGTACGTATGGACATATGGTGACATTGTCATTTATTGGATGGATAGAATAAAGAATATGGTTGTATCATATTCACAATAACACCACAATATGAATAAGGTACTGGAGTTATTATTTTGGTATGGATACAAAAAACAAACAGGAAGTGTAAGAAGAAAAGAACATGAAAGAGGGTGGTGAAATTATTTCATCTTTTTCGTGTTTTACCTTTTGAGTTGATCAAATGGGCTTTGTAGGTTGGATTTATGATCAATTTAAGGCCTGTAGGTTGAAGGGAGGAATTTTAGGAGGAGACTTGGGAAGGTTTTGGATTAGAAAAATGGTTTGGGATGTCTGATTTTTAGAGAAGGTGAAGTACCCTTTTATAAGAGAGTTGATGAACACATTAGGAAAAGATGGAAATATTATTTTATAATAAAATCATTTTCGGTTTATAATGGAACCAAAATAATTTATTTCAAGGATAATGTGGGCATGGGTTAAAAAACCTTATTACCATAGGGTTTAGACATGTTTAGGTTACCATTTTAACCTTTTCATTTACATTTAACTCTTAGTTAAATAGTTTACCTTTTACTATGTCTTCTTGTATTTGTTTACTATATGGTTAATAAACTTACTCTAAACATCCAAGAGAACCTTATGTTGTTTATTAATGAAATATATAATATTATTTATGCCCTTTGGTCAAAATTTATATTTTTAAGAATATTATATCGACAAATTATATAGCATTTGTTTTAAAATATTAATTTATGTTAGTTTTGACACTATTTGGTATTTTGTTTTTCTGAAAGTCAAAGGAATGTATCAATTAGAAAAAAAATATCTAATCAACCCTAAGATGTAATACTAACCTAAGAAAAGTAATTCAACCAATAATATAGAATTTTTTTACAAGCACAAGTCTCTATGGCTGGGATCAGTTTCCAACTTTCCCACTGCAAAAAATCATTGTCCGCTTCCGCTCATCCAAAGAACATTCAACCACAATGGTCCTCTATAACACCAAATCATATGTAGAAATTCATAGTGGAATATTTATGGATCATATGTACCTATAAACACTTCTCTCATTGTTTTGAGACTTGAATCACTTATCGTATTGTATTCATTGACTACATGGGATGGTCGGTACGCCTCGATGAATACTCCGCTACCGACATGCCATCCTGCCGAAGCTATAGAAGCTCTTGGGAACACTCATCCCTTAGATCTTTATAGAAAGAGACCCCCCGTATCTGAGGAAGGTTCTCAATAATTTCCACAAAAAATTTCAAGTCATCATAATTTTAGGGTAATCTAAACCTTGTCATCATCATGTTGAGCCATGTAGAAGGCTCTCTACAAGGACCTCCATTTGATCGAATGGTTCCCTTGCAAGATAGAAACTCATCCACCTCCTCAAGATAGTACTCAGCCGCATTTGAGTCATGATCACTTCATAACCCGAGGGGTATCTTATGCTGAAACACGTGTAAGGAACTAAGCCCACGTGGGACCTCTACAAGAACCACCAATTGTAACTGCTGACTAATGGGCGGTGATATAACTGACATACTACTCAAAGGTACTATCTCCGAAAAAAGTCCACTTACCGAGGCCTCATCACTATATGGACCATCCTCATGGACACTCACTAGAAAAAGAATTGAATATAAGTTAACAATATACTCTATTGGTGTCTCAAAAGGGAATAAAACTCTAGCCACAACCTCTATCCAGTCCTCAGCCGCCTGCGGGTCCATCTCGCCTCGAAACCTCTGTTGTTGAAATTGGTAAAACATGCTCAGTCGACGTGCACCCGTAGATGGTGGGATGGTGGCAATGGCTGCCCAACGGGTAGTGCAGTTGCTCGTACACCACCTGAAGTGCTCACTCCGTAAGAGGGCCCTGCACCGAGGCCTCATCGCTTGGTGGTCCATCATCTTGTACTCTCTCGAGAATCCCAGCTGGCTGTCTACGCAGCGACATCATGATAAAGAATAAGTGATCCACGTTCATTAAGTTATAACTTGGGACCTGACCCAGACAAACCAATGAAAAACATTTCCAAAACGCACACAATCAGAGTTTTTGTGCACCATGTTGGAAAATAGATATCAGGGTCCTAGTGTATGGATACGTCGGCCAATGCAACAATAATGGACTCCCTGAACTAAAAACCACACTCATAACACTGGATACAATTGCCACACCGAAAATATCAGAGTCCAAGTATTTCGGTATAACCAACTCTTTTGATACGAATTTATAACGAACCGTCCCCCAGGGCCCATGTCCTGACTCCCCCAAGCCCGCCTTCCATATTCTAGGGGTTGGTGACTATCACCGAAAGGTGTATTATATAATACAAGAAAGAATTGCCTTTAAACCTGTACAAACACATAGTTAGAGAACACAACAAGAAACAACAATGAAGTAATCTACTATAGAAAAAGTGTGATGAATGTAAATGGGCCATAATAAAAGACCAACTAGAAGAGTACAGGTTCAACTGAAAAGTACAGACAACTGAAAATGTGAAAATAAGCTCTTGGATCATCCACCATATATCCTACCTGAAGGGTAGGTACAACTCATGATCAGTAGTCCCTGCATCATGTCACACCAAACGGTCCACCCAGGATCCTACCTGAAGGGTAGGTAAAGATCCCCTCCTCAGTAATCCATTTCTATCCGTATCCTCCACATACCACTAGGTCCTGACTCCCTCAAACCTCATCCCAGCTGCTCGTCGTCCGCAAAAGACACAAAAAGGTGCTCGTGAATCCCGTGTAGGGATGAGTAAAACGATACTCAGTAGGGACCCAGAGACCCTGAATATTTACTAGAATTCCAAAAAGAAAAACCACAGAGTAACACCATTAAGGTAAACTGCCACACAAGTAAATTACCACATAGGCTAATTTCAATCACAAGAACAAAGTATATACAACTCACACCGAGATTCATTCTAGGGGTAGTAACACGTAACATCCTGAGTCACATTGTCAAACACCTTGATGGCTGGAGAACTCCTCCTCTATTGAGTACTGTAGGCCTGCCTCGTCACCTAGAGGCACCTTCCACTAACCTTGAACTGCTGAGGTATTGATCACCATCGTGTACCATGGTTTTTTCGGGTCACACAGAGTGTTTACTCCCCAATGTGGTCTGCTAAGGTACTCCTCTCCATCGTGTACCATGACCGCTCCCCACCATGTCCTGCTGAAGTACTCCCCCCATTGCATATCATGGGTCTTCTATGTCACACAGATCCATACATCCCCAACGCAGTCTACTTAGGTACTCATCCTAATCACGTATCGTGTTTGCTCCCCACCATGGTCGTCGAGTCACTCTGAGTCGAAAAGGCAGCAGTCTCCAAGTCTCAGTTAGTCACAGGCTTCCGTACGTAGTGTGCTTGGGAAAACTGCTCGCCAAGACATAATTCATATCCCAACAAGCATGAAGTCTCAAAATAAATTAACCTAATGACCAGCCTTGTTATAAGGGTTCCAACTCAACAGACGACGCGTTAGTCAGATGCCCGGTCTGTGCGTTATTGGCATTTTAGTGTAGAGGGCCCGGTTGGATTCAGGTACGATCCAACCTGGTAGAACTCTATGTTTCTCCAAAACTCTAATAGAGTAATTCAAAAGTACTGTATCGCCGCATGGGTCCCAACTCCCTAGATTGTTCATCAAAAAAGAATCTGGTTCCCAAGATAATGTTATTTGAGTGTTTTTGGGCCTGGGTCCGGTCTGACCTGGTCAGACTAACCCCGCCTGACCCTGTTTGGGCTGGGCTGAGGTGGTCTTGGCACAGTATAAAAATTTTTGTTTCTAACATCAAGTGGGCCAGCCCACAATTTCGGCCCGGTCATAATTGGACGGCCCCCAAGGGGGTGGTCCGACCCGCATGGGGCAACGATCTGGTTCGGGGCTGGCGGCCGGTTGGGGTGGCTGACCGGTCCGAGGGTGGTGACCTGCTCTGAGGGAGGTAGCTCGGTGCAAGGGTGGGGGCCTGGTGCAAGGGTGGTGGCCTGGTGCAATCATGGTGGCCCGATGCGAGGGTGGTAGCACAGTTCGGTCCAATGTGCGGGCGTGTAACCCCCTGGTCTCTTGGATTCCCGAACAGCCTAGAGTTCGTTTTTTTTTGTGAGGTGGCAGTGCCGCGTGGGCACTGCTCAATCGACATGGAACCCGCTAAAGACGATTTTGTCCTCAGTCACAGATTCTGTTCATTGGCGGTGCGGAGGTCGGGCCACCTCCCTTCCTGCAATCGGTCATCGTGCTGACCTCCTCATTCGTTCTCCACGGATGATGAGTCATGACCCTCCTCTTATGTCATGCATCGACATGCTCATTTTCTTCCATGGTGGCGCATAGATAGCTAGATAGTGGATGTTTCAGGATAGGATTTTTAGGCCCGCGCCCTACACGTTATCTCGTAATATGGATTATATTAAGGGGATGAATAATCAATTGAATTTATCAACAAGATAAACCCCATAATGATACCCTGCAACATCCTCCCACAAAATAAGAAAGAATTTCGGGTCAAACCGTTAGTTGGTTGACCTGTGTTCTTTTTATTATTCATGAACGGGGAAGAAGAAATCAATTAAAATTCATAAACAAATAAACCCATACCTCAAATCATCGGAGAAATGTCTGTTCTTGATGGTGTATCGAGTTCTTCGTTCCCCCAACTTGTTCCCAATGACGCCACTTGTACGTCACCCTTCATTTCATGGTTCAGTGTCACACATCACATCCTTCTAGGATCAGACCCATCATCTAAGGCTTCGGCATCATGACTCTCCTTCTGCACTTCGTTTCATGATGAAAATGTGCTGATACCCCTCCCCATGCTCCATAATTATTTGAGAGGGGGAGGGTAAGTAACGAAATGGGAAATTAATAGGGGCTCATAAATTAAGAACCTTGCTAATTCCCCAACAACATCGTTACATAGGATTGGAAAGTCAAGAAATTTAATGGCTTGACAAGGTGTTGGCCCCACACACCACTTGTCCGCAGGAAGATATGAAATAAAATAACAAATTTTTTTTATTTCATTTCATTTAAAATGTCGCAAAACTTTACCTTTTCTATGGACCAACTGTGGTCAATGTAAATCCTCCCTTAAGAAAATTTCAGTGTTTTGGATTCAACGGTGCCATTAGATCATTCATTCAAGAAACGGATAAATAGTTAGAAAACGCTGCTCACACGTTTACTGAACATACCTGAAAAAAATTATGAAAAATTAATAACAGTCACCCTCGACCCACACCGGTCATGGTTAGACTTTCCCTAAGGGAAACATGGCCTCAAGAACCAAACAATAATCTCATATTTTTTATACGAGTAACCATTTAGATGTTATGGATTTTTTTATAAAATAATTGTTAGTTAATTATTTTATTTAAGACTAAAAACAAACTTTAAAGGGTGGCCCACGCCGGCCAATGTTAGTATCTTCCTAAAGAAAGCATACCCTCACGAGTTCAAGGATGGACTCATATCTTTAATCTGAGTCACTTTTCATGAGTTATAAGCAATTCAAAAATAATATAACATTATTTTATTATTTTATTTACAGTTTTTCCATTTTTGGGTTTTCCTACACGAGGCCCGTGCCAACTAAACATAAGTCGCGCCTAGGTTAAACCCATCATCCTAAGAATAATGGTACCATTAGACTTCTGATCCGGGAAACCGTTTAAGAGTTATTCTACTTTTTCAGGAAAACTATTCATGCACTCTATTTAATGTCTAACAAAACTTTGAGAGATCATTCTGGGAACTCCAGACCGTGGAATCACGGGTCGTTAGATTTCACCGTCTCAAAATAATTCTTTATAATTAATAAAAATATACAGAAATTCCAGGAAAATACAAGGGGAATCTTTTTGTCTTCATTTCCTCATCCACTATTTCATTAATTAGAGATTTACCTCACCAAACATGAATAATTACTTCCCATCCCTTTGGTACATTTCAACCCCCCCCCAATAACGCATTCTAAATTAGACATAAGTTATTGGTGTTTGATCCACTTGAGCCATCGATGAAGCCAATGGGATCCAGACTTCCTGAATGGAGGTGGAATTGGAAACCATGTTGTTCAGGATGGGGGAGAGAATCCATACAAAAAAAATCAATTATGCTATAGAGTTTAGCTTAAGATAAGAATTTTTCAATACTATCATTGACCATGAGGCGTTAAAGAGTAGGGTTAGATCCATATAATTAAATCATTTTAGTGGCATGTGATGAGTCAATTTTATGGTACATACACATTAAATTTGATGTATTTACATTCTTCAAAAATTAATTGGATAAGGATTCTAATATTTTAAATATGAAATTATATTTTACATAATATTTTTTAAATCTATAAAAATAAGAGAAGACATAATGAAGGAAAAAAGGGGATTGAGATTGATATTTTTTAATAATATATATATTGATGATTGAGAAATAATATTTTTAAAAATATAGAATATATAGTTCTAATAAAAGGATGAGGGGGAGTAGTAGGTGAGCCACATGAGGATTCTATTGACAATATTCAGGTCTGTGGAATGAAGAAGGCTCAAAGGAAGATGGAGTACCCGAAAAACATCAAAAAAATTAAGGAAGAGTGAAATAGGTTAATTCTATGGAAGAATTATCCTCATCTAAAGAATATGTGTTTTTTTATATTTGTGGAAGACCCAGATTAATCCTATATACATAGAGGACACTCCCATCAGGTTTGAAGAATAGGGGGAGCAATAAATAAAATGATAAATAGAGCATCTACCTAGAGTTGAAGATGAAAAAAACAAGGCTATAATTATTAATCATGAAGGTACAGAAATTTATATAAGTTATTTAATATCTTTATATAGTGGTGTTAGAAATATGGGATAAGAAAAATATCCTTGGGTGTAACACTTGAGAATTAATTATAGATAGTAAACATTTAATTATAATGAAACTACAACATATTTCACGGTGATTTATTGAAGATAGTTATTGAAAACCCAATTGAAAAAATTTATAAATTTAATTTTAAGAAATTAATTTCATTTTTGAGTTCATCTTTTCAAAATTATATAGAATAAATATTTTATATTTTTTAAAAATTGGTTATTTCTACATTGAATATTGAATACAATAATTTTACAAATACTTTCACTTTCATGACATTATAAATACATAATAATAAATTGAAAATTTATGAAATATTTTTATAAACCACATATATATTTAATAAGTAATATAATTCATATTAAAATATAATGTTGAACTTATAAACATATTCCTAAAATTTCATTTAGTTAAGTATTGTTTTTGTAAAAAAAATGTTTTGGTTATTATCTCTAAATCAATTAATCAAAAATTTACATTCAGTTTAGGTTTGGATTGAATGAAAAAATACTACATTTATTTAACATAATATAAATAATTTCATTATAATCAACAATATAATTTATATTGTGGGAAAATCATTTTTCTTAAAATAATATTCACTACATTTTATGAAATTTTTTTAAAAGTGTTTGTTTCCACTTAAGGAAATAAACTCTTCTAAAATTTGTTCATTTGTTGAAACAAGAATAAATAATATTATTCAGTATTTTCAAATTTACTTTTGGTCATAATGAATAGTAGCCATGGAAAATATTTATCTCCCAACAGAATGGTAAAATGGGTTTAAAGGGTAAAAAATAAATGGATAATGCATCAAGATAATTTAAAACACATGCTCAAATCCATTGGTTGGTATAATTTCATCCTTAAGATTATCATCTCTGATTCTATGATCATTTTTATCCCCTTAACATGGGTATGACAAATATGATATAACAATGTTTAATGTATTTAGATTTTTTCCTCTTACCACACATTTAAAATGGAACCTTATATCATATCTTATCCACCCTAAAAGACCCACTTATCTTGACCCATACATACCCAAATATCTTTCCAAATCCCTTCACTATGTCTTATAGTTACTGACCTCTCCAAAATACATCTTCAATATGTCATAATGTATAATCTATGAGGTTACCAAAAGAAGTGTATATGTTCTTACAGTGGGTTTTCAGGTCCCTTTTTTCCAAAACCCCCCCTTAAAAATATTAAACAACCATATTAACATAATTAAATATGTATATAATACATATTGATAAGTCTTTAACTTTATTTAACATCCATTTTATATAATATTTCCATCCAATGAAAAATGAAAACAAGCCTCTTATGTACATATGAACTACCATCTCCATGTATCGTTGTGATTATTTTTTTGTCCCCAAATTACATGAATGGTTATAAAGATGGATATAATTAATATATATATGTAATTTTAGGATGTAATTATGATTTTATTAATATAATATATTATTTACCTTCATAACCATACAATATTTGGGGAATGATAATGTTGTTCATGCATACATCAGATTACCACCTCCAAAAAGCTTTGTGATTTGTTCTTCTAGAACACCCTTGCATGGATGATTATATAATTATATGCAATGATAAAAATTATATTAATGAAATTATTATCATTATTGAGACTATGGAACCATTTCATTACATATTTAACCATGGCCAATATACCAAAGTAATCTTGACGAAATTGACCCAATAACCTTAAGTGGCCAATGTAAACAATTACAATTCAATGAAAGAATGAAAAATGATTATAAAAGGAAGTAAAAAAGTTAAATATAGTTGAAAATTATTATTTAAAAAGTTGTCAGTAAATTTAAATGAATTTTTAAGGAGGATATAAGTCATCTGATCAAACAAGAATACTAGGTAAGAGTTTTTCATCTCAAGTCCACTCCATTGAGACTTATATTGTATTATGCACCTAATTTCATTAATATTGTGTATATAATAACCATTTTGAATATTATAATATTAACTAAACATTATTCAGGTTATCTAAAATTTTAATTCATTTTTAATCATATTATGGGTTCTTATTCAAGAAGTTATTAAATTCATAATGGTTTATATTACAATGTCATTGTTATTCGTGATTTTTGAATTTTAAAATTTTGATAGAAGGATTATATTATCATTATCTTATTAAAAATCATCTAATTTTTATCCCAATTTTTTTTGTTTCTACGTTTTTTCATTGAATAATGGAAGACTATTTATAAACGATACTAACAATAATTTTTTCAATTTGAAATATTTTTCTCCCATATCCATTTTCTTAAATTAATTTAATGGATGTTTTTATATACTATTAAATTATTGTAAACTTAAATTGTAAAATACCATTAAATTTATTTGAAATATATAAAAGGAATATATTTATATTTTTCCTGAAAATTCAATTTGACTATTTATAATGTGTGAAAGAAATATTCTTTTGAACCTGTACATCAAGAATAGATTTTATTGTCTCCCGGAATGTTATACTATATTTAGATTCCTCTTTAATTTTATATAATTTTTAAAATAAAACCATTTTCCTATCATTTTATGAATTTTTTATTCTCATATAAAAATAATGAAAAAACAATTTTCTAAAAGGGTCAAATGAATTTTAAAAATGATTTATACCATTTTTTACAAAAAAATGTAAAAATGTATTGAGGAATGATATTTTTAATGTTTTACTTCCATTTTACAGTATAATTATCATAATAATTTTATTAAAACCATAATTTTGTAAATTTTGATCGTATTCAATTGTTATTTACTTATTTATAAATTATACCTTATTTTTAGATTGTTAAATTTCTTGTTGTCATGTTATCAATCTCTCTCCAATATTAACTGGTCATTATTTTTCTATTTTACATTTTTATTTTTAGTATCATGGATATATAAAGTATATAATTAATTTTATGTCATTTCAGAATAAAAAATAAATCAAATGAAGGATATTTATTTAATTTACTAGGTAAATAATGATGTTCCATATTCTGAATTCAATACAAATATTTACTGATTGATAAGGTATTCTGAGAATATATTATATTGATCATTCAATATATGAGTAATGGATTGGATTTGAAATTTTCCGGTGGGTTCCAATTATAGATATCCCCTTGATGTATAGACTTATCGAATGAGACAAAATAGTAGGACATATTAATTTGGTAATTGGTGTATACCTAACCATATAATGAATGTGTTTTGGGAATTGCCATGACTATAAGATTCAAGGTGTCTTGGTCAATTCTTGGAGGGTAAGATCATAAATGGTGGCATTAATCATTTCCTTCACTGAGAATTTAGTTATCATTATCTATTGGTTTACATTCATCTATGTGTAAATTTCATGATCAATTTATTGATTAAATTGTATTTATTTTCATTATTGACTTTTCAATATTATTATGTCTTAAATACTGATGATATATTATGTTATATGTATTGCCCTACTGTGAATTTCATCCCACCCTTATTTATATTCTCTTTTCCTTGGGATATGAAGAAGGAATACCTGAATGTTCCTTAGGGATACAGTAATGTTTTTCATTGTATGCCTTATTTTTTCAATATAATATGGAAATCACATATGTATATAACATCCCAAGACTACTAAACTGTTAGATAATTCATGGTGAGATCCCTTGTATCTTATATCAATTTAATTATGTATATATATTATCATGGTTACTAGAGTTGTAGTCATTACAATTGGTATCAAATGATGTTTATAAAGATTCTTGAGAACATGATTTTATAAGAACCTCTCTAGTTGGAGCCTAATATAACCCAAAAGAATGTTTAATAAATATTAGGTTTTTTTATGTCATAATTGAATATTAAAGATATTATGAGCTAATTAGGTGTATTCCATTGTTTAGATTTGTATTCTAATTAATTAAAATGAAATCATGTCTACACCTATAGTAAATGTATGGATATACTTTATGATAAAGTAAATACAATAGGTGCTAGAGCGATGAGAATCATAGACATATTTGGGTAGTTTTCCAATATTGTTATTAGACTACTAATTTTTATCAATCATATCTTATTTAATTTAGGTTTTTATGATCTCAATTACCCTTCATACACTACATATGATTTTTTTATCTGTGTTCATCAGGTTTTATAATTATTTCAAAAGTTTTTGCTGCTAAAAACCTTATGTTTTCAATTAAGGATGTTTTTGGTTGAATGTTTCCTAAGTATTGGAAAATAGGCCACAAAAGGCATTTTGATACATGTATAATTGACGAATTTGTATTTTAGCTATGTAAATATCATAATTGAAGGTCTATCCTATGTAAATCTTCTTCATTTTAGAATCTACTATGTGTAAATTTCCTCTACTGATGAGATTAATTATGTGATAAAAAATATGTATATTTATTGGTTATGTGAATCAGATATATGGAATAATCAGTTACATAATTATAATAATCTATGAATGTTTTTTCTACGTGATTAATAATCCTATGCAAATAAATCCTTCTATGTAAAAAAAATCATCTACATGGATAAATCAGCTACATAAAGATGTCCTACATAAAATCCACTACATGAATTTAAATATGAAATTCAACTATGTGATGATATTTAATTGGTTAAATCATGATTCACTCTATATTTATTACCATTGGGTCACATGAGTGAGCTTCTAATGGTTCAATGGAAACATTAATTATTGGATTAACTATACGGTAAAAATGGTTATAATAAGAAGAATTTAACAAGACACGAGAAAAGTAAAATGATAATTTAAATGTATTTATTGTCCCTGAGGAATTTTCAAAGAAACTGAAGTGTATCTGATCCGTGATTCTATTGAAAATTTGATTTGAGTTTAATTGATAAGATCCGCATTCATTTTAGAAGCATTGAAAAAAACAATATCTCATAAGAATATATGAATGAGAGATTCATAGAATAATAATAGAGTCTGCATATATTCTAGAACACTATCTTAATTCTCTTCAACAATACATTGTTTTATATGAAAAAATATGAAGAAGATTTTTGATCCATATCGATTGAAATAATTCAATATTTCTATTATTTTATAAGACTCTACTCAAGAAACATTCATTTTGAAATCATTTCCCCAAGATATATATTCTTCCAATCAGTTGGTCTTACAACTATATTATAAACCTGTAAACATGTTGTGTTCTAATCTATCACTATAAAAGTTTGACTACTAGATATTAAATCTATAGAAACAGATTTATATCCCTAGTTTTATTAGTCTGTGTCTATATCTCTATAATTACCATAGTTTAATTTAATAACCCTGGCTACACCGCATGTTTTCCTATTTGGTATTGGGGTCCCCTGATTCACAACTCTCATGCCCCTCGAGACTTATTCTCCTCCAAGATTTTTCTCCTCCCAATAAGTTCTCCTCCTAGACATCGCCAGACTGTGAAGCCCTCCTCCCCGACCTCGCTTGACTACGGCGCCCTACTCCCCCAATCCTCCCCAACGTTTTCTCGTCACCGCGACACCCTCCTCCCCGACGAATTCTCCTTATTGACCCCTCCTCACCACGGTGCCCTCCTCTCCAACGAACTCTCTCACCACGGATCCCTCCTCCCTACAACCTCTCTCACAGCCACACCCTCCTCCCTAGAGACCTCTTTCACCGTGGCACCGTCCTCTTCGACGACTTGTCACTGCGGAACCCTCCTCCTGGATTCCAATCAACACATGTATTTTATACCATATTATTTAATCAATGTTCTGATTTTAATGTTGTACTATAATATGAATTTTATGTGATGGATATTTAGATCTCCCTTTATCTTCTATTGATTAAATAAATGGGTAGAGTATGAGCATAAATTTATGGAATAATGATGTGATGATGTCGAACATTAAAGGTAACCATACACAGTGATGGAGATATAAGAATTATTGATAATAAAATATATGGGATTGGAGTCCTGGGATGTTTTATGATTTTTAATGTACGTATTCATTAATTTTTTGGATTTAGAATAGGTTCACATAGGTTTGAAGATGTTTAGAGAAGGAAAAGTCATGCCTTGGAAGCATTTATTGTGTTTTTATGATTAAACTACTATTTAAATAGGATGTGAATCATCAAAATTCTTTTTCTACTATATATGTATGAGTAAATTATAATTATAGGAGAAAATCGGATTCAAATTGTATAAAGGGTAAATAAAAAATAATACCAAGTTTCTATAGTTATATATATAAATAAGGTCGTAGTTTTAGGAATAGAATAACGATTGTGTCAAAATTAAAGGAATATTTACATGAAATAATGGAATACTAAGATATTTTAATACAATAATAAAACTATTTAATTGGGTGTTGTGAAGCACATGGTGGGTGAAAGATGTATTAAAACATGGAGAAGATGAGTAACACATCATATTAGAAGATTTTTTATGATTATATAATATATATACATAAAGGAGTGACCCAAAACATGAGTTTTAAAGTCTGTTATGAACTACATGTAAGAATGACTAAAAAGGGAAATCAATGAATCCCCACAACATGTAAGAAGTAGTTTTGAGTGTTTTATTTTTTGGAGTTCAACAATAAACATGTAGATAAGAATGTAGAAATCAAATTTATACTTTTTAAAGGAATTTTATTACTATTCCATGATTAGTCTAAATGTAATCTCAAAGTAGACATTTTATATAGAGGCTATATTATAGAAGTTTTAAAAATATTGGTTCAGCCAAAATTTACTAGTTTTACCTTTATAACTATTTATTAGTTTTAACCTAAACATAACCAACCTAAATGTAGTTCACCAACAGAAATTTAAACAAATGTATAAGACTAAAACATAAGACTTTTAATCTTAATCTACCACATAATATATAAAATATATATCAAATAATGTCATTTATTTATTCACATGGATATTCTAATAGTTGATTTCATAATGAGGGAATTCGTAATGCCATACTTTATAACAACATAGTCAGGGCCTTGTTCCTAGAATACAAATATAATTTGGTCAAAGCCCTGTTTGATGACACTAGTTTGTGTCATGTGACCCATCAATACCTTATCCATAAACCATGAATTGTGTAAAAATAACACATCCATAGTCAAACATATCACAAAAACATCAATAAAATATGGAAGAATTGTATAATAAATCATCCTGGATCAA
>CAUJRU010000369.1:600000-824267 GCA_963277665.1 Viscum album
CTTCAGCCCACCAAAGAAGCGGTCAACCTTCCATTCAGGGGTAACTACAAAGCCGGAGGCGTACTGTGCAAGACTTGTGACGTTTTCCTCGTACGCTCCAAAATATTCTTTATCTTTTTGCTTAAGTGAATGGATGTCCCTTTCCATCTTAATCCGGAGGGTGCTTGGAAAATATTTAACGAAAAAAATCTTCCAGAAATCCTTCCATTCCAATGCCTCGATCTCCTCCTCAGGCTACATATTTTTTATCAATTTCCACCACTTATTAACTTCACCCTCCATACGATAAGCCGCCAGGAGAACATTCTCTTGTTCAGAACATTGAAGGATGGAGAAGATATTTTCAATGGAGTTGATCCATTGCTCAGCGATCATGGGATCAGATGATCCACTAAAAGTAGGAGGCCTTTGTCTCATGAAGCTCTCGATAGCGACTTGTTCTTTCTTAGGGGGGTTTGGATGTTCCTCTTGACCCATGTTTCTATTCAATGCTTCACTAAGCTGAGAGAGAAGCGTGACAAAGTTCGTGATTCCTGCTCCCATTGGATTGGGCATCTCATTAGTACAATCATCACACTAATCTTCACAACGGTTGTTAGCCCGAGTCCTCCTATTACCAGCCATTGGCTAGAATAAAAGGAAAGTTAGGGGTAACACATAATGAGTAATCCAAAGAAAAAAGTTGATGACTTATAAATAAACTTTTATTTCCTTACTCATGAGTCTATAGACTTCAATCTAGGCTTTTCATGATCTAATTTCTAAGATATATTCTAAGGGGATTTTTTTAATTCCCATAATAAGGGTTCATACTAAGCTTGTGAATTTATCAAAACATATCCCCCGGGAGTGTCGTAACCAAGAGTGCAGCAAGGCCTATTGTCGTGCAGCAGTTCCCATTCGAGTCTACCTCAAAGAGGTGTTTTCGGGTATTACCCCTAGGATAAATATGTGCCAGAGCCGCCTCTACATGCTCGTATCCAGACAGGGATGTAATTGTCTGATAAACCACTTACTCAGTACATACCAAAACATAGGGATGTTTTTATTATACTTATTCTTGTATCTATGGCTTTACTAGGGTTTCTTAATCCCAAAAATAAGTAAACCTATCCTCTGATACCAACTATGACAACCCTGCTTTTTATTACAACTAAAACATGATTTATTACATAATACTTCAGTTGATACAACAAAGAAGATCAAGTTGTTTAGTGTCTTTGGGGATTAAGATCATTACATAAAAACATAAAACATTAAATACAACATCTTTATTGAAAATGTCCTTTACATGACCACTACATTCCCTCGTACTTAGCATTGCATGGGATAACCTGAGGACATGCATAAGAAAAGGGTGAGCTATAATGCCCAGTAAGGGAGTACACATGGAATAACATGAGGAGTACAATAAATGTTAGACAATAGGCATATCAATATAGCATAAAAGAATCATGAACATAAAGGCATGATAAATCATGATAATCATAACATGGAAATGTTGCAACAACACTTAACATGGAATTAGCATGAACCAAGGCTCATTGCACATGGATCATTAGTAAATACTCATTGCACATAAATCACGAGTAAACCCTTTTTACAATTGAATTATATTGATTAAACACTCATTTCACATGAAGTATCATGATACTATACTTTACCAAATGCATTGGAGCGCTATAAGGCCGCACCCTTCTTAAACATTTCATTTCATGCATAAGTGTGCCACATGGATCATAAAACATGGATTCATAAAACATAATCATTTATTCCATGATAAAGGAATGTGGAATTCATACATGAAACTTTGTAATAAATATGTAAAGGTGGATACCCTTGATGGAGAAATGGGCATGATATCCACTACACATTGGCATTGGCTTAAATGTCGGTGCGATTTTGGCAGCGTAACAGTGTGACATAAGAATTCATAAAAAAGGTTTATGAGAGAAAAAGGTGTTCCTCGTCATATTTAAATGTAATGGAAAGTAAGGAGGTCATATATATACATGTCCCAACAATTTTAATGGAATTTAGATTCATGATACAAAATTATTACTTGAATGTAAAAGAATAGAGATAAGTTCCTTTCGGAATTTCAGCATAGTAACGAGTGTACATGGGAGGAATTTAATGAGAGATAAAGGGGTCTCCCATCATCCAAACAATAATAGAGAAGTATGGGGCAGGTGAGAAACCATACACCAACATTCGTATTTGAAATTAAAAGGGAAATACAACATAAAGAAAATTGATAAAAATGAGAAAGGAAGGAAAAACCCTTACTTGGAAGTGTGATGCCAAAGGATAGAGAGAGGCTTCTGAGAGGCTTCTTGGGAACATGGGGAACCTTGGGAGGATTCTAGAGAGGGTAGGGAAGAGTTTGGACGAACTAAAAGGGCTTTGAGTGAGAAGGAAGTGGGATCTTGGGTGAGTTTATATAGGAAAGGTGAGGGTATTCTTTATTATTTAGGATTGGGTCCCTTTACATTAAATGAATCCATACCACAAACCATCCAATGGTTTTTGCCCATGGTTTTTGTAAAAAGGAAAAGAAAAACAATATTTTATATGTCCAAAGTCCGAACATCTTAAAATAATGAGTTTGTTTATGTGGAGGTGAGTCACACTCCTAGGGAAATTAATTTAAAAAGAAAAGGTGTTTAATAAGTCTTGAGGGGTCCATTAATGCTTTGAAAAGTAAGTCAATAAAACCCAAAATCACATTATTTTAATGTTAAAACATATATTGCCCGAACATAAAGATTATAGTATTTTATTACATCACTATTTGGTCATTATGATGTCATAAAACACATTATATATTTAAACGGAAATTAATTTTTACCCAAAAATTTGATTGTCTCAGAAAATTATGAAAAATTCACCGTTGGATAATTTCGACATCCTGATTCCAGAAATAACATTTATTTTATCTAAATAATTTTTTAAATATGTTAATTTTCACTTTTAAAATAAAAACTGACATTTATCGAAAATTTACTAGTTTTGACAGAAATGGATTTCAAACCTTAATAAAAATTATAATTGCATTCATAAAATTATAAGATCATTTATATTTAATAAAAATTAATTTAATAATAATATATTATTAAAATATTATTTAATTAAAAAATACCTTAATTTAATAAAATATAATTCTTAATTAAATAATAACTAAAAACACAATTTGTACTTTAAAAACTATTTACAATGTCTCAAAAATGACTAGAACTTATATTAATTATTATATAAAAAAATAATGTAAATGAACATAGTACTAATTATTTGATACATAACCCTTTAAAAAAGCCACGTAAGACCTAAGGGTAAGGTTTTCGATGGTGACAGACTCTAGGGGTGGCTCTGATAACATCGCTCGAGTGGTAATTTCAATCAACTTCCACTTTTCCCGTAGACAGTAACGTTCGAGCTTGACATGATGAAGCTCAGCTTGGGCGTGGTCAAGGGAAAATCCCAAAGACGCCACCTATTTTCCGAGCTCCGACAAATGGGATTTTTATGGGGAAATTCTACTGGAAGAGGCCATCCCTTTGTCTGAGTAAATTGGATTTTTTAAAGTCTTATATTTGTACTAATCATGTGATCACTGTTCAATGGCTATAAAAGTAATAGTCACAATTCTTATCATAAAACCAAAGAAGTTGACATTTTATAAAAATATTTTATATAAAGAGACATTTAATAAGATCAAGAGAGATTTTATATTAATGAAACATTGGGTCGTTACAATGATAATCTCACATCATTTATTCCCTATTACAATTTTGTATGTAGACCACCGAAAATATAAATATGATTATTTTCATAGTATCAATAGGCTCCCTTTAAAGACTAGGAACTACTATTACCTTTTGATATGACATGTAAAGTATGGAATTACCATATAAATACTAGACATAGAATTATTGACATAATTCTTGTAAGAATATATAATTCATTACTCACTGTATAAATGATATGTAAATAAAAAATTGTTTTCTATGATATGTAAAGGGAACCCACTTTGATAAAACTATTGGCCCATGGTGAAAGCTTGAAGACATGTCTATGGTGGAATGATCCTCCTCAGCGTAGTACTAACCAACATTGTTCTTATAACATCATGGTCATTAAAAGTTATAATTCATCATAAAAAATCCATCATAAGTTAGAGAGACCCCTCTATGTTATTGAAACGATATTTAGGGTTCAATCCCATTATAGATTTATATTGTAATTTTTGTCATACCATAATTATTTTTGGGCTGTAATTTTGGCTAATCATTTGTATTTTGGGAATTGTGCCATTACTATTCGAAATATTTTCTGTCACACATTTTACTCAAGCTAATGGCGATATAATTTGGTTTCTAATAAAAATGTATTCTTTCATAATAATAAATAAATCTTTTACCCACCAAGAATTTTCCATTTATATGTTTTTTCTTAATGATTTATCAGTGGTACCTCTAAATATAGAGGCCTCATATTGAACTGAATTTCTATTATATTTAGAGAGAATATCTACTATATTTTATACTATGGATCCATTCAATTTTTTTCAAATATAATTATTTCATTAGATGATGAATTATATGTCATTATCATACAATGTGTCTCTCCAGAGGGAACTCTATTTCTATTCACGAATAAAAATGTTCATATATTAATATCATGTGTAGATTTACTGATATTGAACTAAATATCAATCCAGAAATAATATGAACATCCTTAGATTTCTGGTCTATTTGATCAGTTGGGGGTAGACAACTTCCATTATAATATTGAGTTGAAAAAAAATTATCATCATCCAAATATTTGATCTAAGAACACTCTATATATGTATTTCAATGGATGGTATGACCAGTATAAGATTTTAAGGATGATATTAATTTGGGATAGGATTATACTATATATTCACCTAGGGGGGGTAAAATATGCCTTTTAAAAATTCATAGGGAGATCAGAATCTATCCTTTTAACAATATCAGAATAGTTAAGTGGCAGAAAATAAATAACAATGGACGAACGATGTATAGTGTCTTGGGGAATATAGGGACTCTTGTCCACTCCACCAATGATCTACTCCTTGAGAATGATGATTTTCACTATCTGGTCCTCTTATCAATAGAGTATTCAACAACTTAGTGTAGACAGTTGACACCATTACTAAATTTAGGCAAAACAGACCCTTTTGGTTAATACATAGAACCAAACACACAACATAGTACATGAAGATGGTCCATCAATGTAAAAGCGTAATTGTTCATTGAAATACATTCCAATTGTTCATCACATTTTCAGTAGCATGCAATTGACAGTAGATGGATCATCATCTTCAGAAAGAATAATCTCCTGGTAGAAGTAGTTCTAAGCCAATCTGGTTGTAGTTGATCTTGAAATTAATTCATAATCCTCAACAAGAGTTTATACACATAATATATTTGATGTATAATTAAGGAATCTTTGACATGTTTATTCATCTTCAGAAAATAGAGCTTTTTTGCTCTTCGTAACAACAAATCTGTAAATCTCAATTGTTTTTGTACATTGTAGAAGTGAAAAATAATGAGGAATTTATTTCCTTATTCTCAAAATATCTTGATCGTTCAAAACATCACAAATATATAGGTAATAATGATGTGTTCTTCCTCTGTAAACTTAGATCCACAAAAGCCACCTTCTGACTCACGATATTCATGTGTTTGAATAATAGAGCAGTTATAACATCCCATAATATTCTCCATGAAATGCTACACTTAAATATATCTATTGAATCATAAATAAAAGGCTTCGATTCAATGAATGATGGATTTATATTCGGTCTTTTAATCTAGCCTGAAGTCCACTGGATAATCTGCATAAAGTCTGTTGCTCGATAAAATTGTATATTAAAATATCTGACGTCTAACGTAGGGTTGAACATCTTTGCATGCATTCTCTTAATGTAAGGTTGACAACGTATGTTTTATAACATAAGGTTGATCATGAAATTAATATTGATGATTCAACCTTCAAACGTAAGGTTGATATCAAACGTATGGTTGATCATCCATACTTTTCTCTTAAACTCTCAAACATAGAGTATTTGATTTGTACATTTCTCTACATTCAAATATATATAATATGATAGATATATTTCAATAAAACATAGGGTTCATTTCAAAAGTAATGTTGATGAACTATACTTTTGGGAAACAAATGTAAAATTCCATACTTACATAATGTTCTTCTTCCATACTTTTTGAATATCTCAAACGTAATGTTCCTTCCAAACATAGGGTTCCCATAACCATACTTTTCTAATATCTTCGAAAGTAAAGGAATAATTCCATCCTTACACTAGACTCCTCATCATAGGGTATGAACAATGATTCCAGAACACACAAACAAGCTAAAATGATTTCCGAACAATTAGAGATTGAACAGTGTTTCCAGAACACTTCATCAAATATTCTATATGGATTAAACACATTAATATAATTCCAAAGTAGAAAAACAAAGATCATTAATTTCCCGAAATATACTCAATGTAAAAACATTAGAATAACAAAAAAGGATATTTGTAAACATCAGAATCATCATAAAGATATAGAGTATTGTTCTCAACAATTTTCCCTTAATAATAATAAAATATAGTCTGTTGAAAACAACACCTGCTCGAAAATATTCCCCTTTTTTGTTATTACAAAACCCGAGAAATTATATTTCACCAAGATATTAACTTATTAAATAAATCACAAATAATATAGATTTTTCAAGAGTAAAAACACTATTTATTTTTACCAAAATTATTTCCCCCCTTTATAATTTAAAATAAAATAATACTTTTCCCATAAAAAAATTTTCTAAAATTTTTCCCCCATAGTAAAACATTTAAAAAAATAAAATCTTAAAAAGACATTTGGGTTTATCCAAATTACAAATGTTTTACTTAAAATAAATTTTTAATACTTAATATAAAATGATGAGTTTATCTAAATTTCACCTCCTTTTTGTGATATAAAAAACAATGATAGTATAAGGAATAGAAGACATTTTAATGTAGAACTAAACTGAAGTAAATTCTATATAAATGTTTTTTCTATAAGTAAATTTAGATTACTATCATTCTAAATTTGGATGTACAATAAAAATAAATCAAAACATACAAAAATGAGATGAGAAAAATGAAGGAAAAAATCATCAATACAATTATATGTATAGCAATGAGAACATGAATCAAGGATGGGTGTAAGGTTTGTGTCAGGTTTCATCTTATTTGAACAAACTACATGATTTCTTCCAACAAATTCCTCATTCATTTAATTAGTCTGTCATCTAATTAAACTATGAAATCTCTTCCTTCCTGAGTCAGATGAATATTTTCAATCAAATTAACTCTGAAGAACTCATGTAATTGTTCTTACTTCTCTATAAAAAGTGTTAACTTACCCATGAATGGATTCAACAACACTCTAATACCTGGTTCATTTCATTTAAGCTGGTCAACAAGATACTTTTGATTTTCCAGTAGAATAGATAATGGAGCAGAGATAAACTATAAGGCATGCAATATATCATTCATATTCACCATTACTACTGTAATGGCTTGAAATATCCTTATCATATTAGGTGGAATACCTAATGTTCTGGCTCCACTGGTATTGAAAGTTGAAAATTATTTTTACAAGATATATTTAAACTCCATTAAATCTGATATCATCATCATTTCAGATTTCAAATTGGATGCGTCATCCAACATCTCCTTTTTCAAAATCTCAACATCCTGTTTAGATACAGAACAACCTTTCAATCTTTAAAATCATAGATTTTCCGTTTCAAATTTTTTTATTAAAGTATAATTTTATAAGTAATCTATATTTAACCTTCTATAGAGTTCTTTTACGTCTTCATTCTCAGAATTAGAGGCACTGTTTGATTGATTCTATGTTTGAGCTTCAACTTGATGAATTTGTAAAAAATGAAAACATTGTGCATCAGATTTTTCTTCATCCTCTCTTTGTACAGGTTTTCTATAGTTTTTTTCTCAGAGCCCTTCCCTGGATCATCCACAAGAAAAATATTCATTCAACAGTTCAATGTGTATTTCAGAAAGATTTTTTTCTGGAATCTCAGAATTAGGAGGTTGCTCAGATTGAGAATCGTCTTCAATGAATTCCTCCAAGAATGGATTCTCTAAAACTAATTCCAATTGATCCAATTTCTCACAAATAATGTCAGTAGGATGAGCATATTGTTCTTGAATAGTCTCTGTTTTAGTCTGAGTTTGATCCACTTCTCCAACTCCAAGATCTTCTTCTACCTTTTTTACTATGTGAGGAACATTATCTTTCTGCACTAGAGGAGTCATCGCAATCTGATAAACTGTTAGTTTTGAAATGTCATATACCATATATTCTCTATAAAATTTGTAACTCAGAAAAGGGTCAGTTCCATATGCATTTGATTGAGTAGGCTCCTCTCCAACTTGAGAAACTCATTGCCTTTTCATTTAAAGACCTTCTGGACTTCCCTCATCTACAGGGGAATCAACAGCTTCAAATATGATTCTCCTTGAAACTCCACTTGATCTATACTCTGCAACTCCTTCTTTGATTTGGTAGGTTGATCTTGAGCACTCTCATAATCTTCTTCTACTCCAATAGTATTGATCATTCCACTAATTTAACTCCAAAAGAAACTAATATTTCTCAATGTTCGTGCATTACAAATGTTTTTGTGGTGGAATCTCACTCTGGCATCAAATAGCCTTATCATATATTTCTTAAATAAAATATTCGAAATGGATCTTCCAAAGGTATATAAGTACATCATTGCCTGTGGTTGATGTCAATAATTGATCAATCTTACGATATATCATGGAAAATTCAAGATAATTTCACTCATAAATAGAAACATGATATACATGTCGGGGTAATGAATTTTTTCCATCTCCGGCATTCTTGGTGTAATGCCTATTTGAAAAAATTTCACTAAACATTTTTATCTCGGCTCTAGATATTTCACAAAAATATTTCTCACATTTTTAGCGCCAAAAAGGAATGACATAATGTCCCCAGACAAATGTACATTATCACCAAAATTCTTTTAATAGAAATGAAAAACTCCCTCATGAGTGAAGTTTAGAATCTTGGATATTTCCACATATGAAATCAAAAAATCACAGTACTATATCTTAGCTATTATAGTATCCTTGTTTTCACCTAGGCAGAACTGAATAGACGTAAAAATGGAACGAAGTTCAGACTCATATAAAAACATTGTATAATCTCTATTTAAGGATATCCCCATGTTTCGAAATGCTAGATCTTGCCTCAACATTAGATTCGTCTGATATAACCATTCCATATCAATCAATTTTCCCTCTAATATCATTCTTCCTACTGTACGATGCTGCCTGGCGTTACTGGTCTCTAGATCATCTGTCCTCTTGGTTTTGACCATTTCATTACTTATTTCTGAAGGTTCCAAATGCTAGGGTTTCAAAGGATCAGTTTCTAGTTGAGAAGAGCGGTAAAAGATTTCTACATTTTGAGAAAATGAATGGGTTTGGAATATAAAAAGGTTTCTCATAGACTTGATTCCCATGTAATTTATATACATAATGATCAGTACATAAATTTTAAAACAAATTAAAATTATTCTCTCCAAAATAATATTGAAGAAAGCATGAAATTTTAAACTAAAAAGAATTTAATAAATTTTAAATAGTGTAAATCTAAAATAAAATTGAAATAAATTTTAAAATTATAATTATAAAAAAACTATTTAAAATTAAATAAACCTAACTCCCATGTAATAATATCAATCATTGCACTGGTAAGTGGTTTAGTAAAAATATCAGCTTAATGAATTTCATTATTTCAAACTTCAAAAAATATATCATTTATAAGAACCCGGTCTCTTAGAAAATGATGTCTGATATCAATATGTTTAGTCCCTAAATGATTAATAAGTTTTTTCGGAAATATTTATAGTTGTTTTATTATCACATAAATTAGGGGTATTATTAAAATTTATTCCAAAGTCCATAAGAGTGTTTTTCATCCACAAAACATGTGCACAACAACTACTTGCAGAAACATAATATACCTCGGCTTTTGATAGGTAAATGAGTGTTGTTTCATTCTAGACCACGGCACTAAGGATTTTCCTAAAAAGTGACAAGTCCCTATGGTTCTATTTCTATATAATTGACAAATTCTCAAGTTAGTATCTATGTAACACCGTGAGATTTTATGAAAAATAGTCTTTTTAATTTCATTAATGTCTTGTGTTGTACGGTACACTAAAAGGATCTTGCACAACACGCATCCCCGACATGCCTTGCATTACACGCAATCACGACCTTCCTCGATAGTGTGTGTAGTACTTAATACTATGTTTCACTAAACAGCGATATGCTATTAAAATATTATTAAAACTAGCCATTATGAATAGTAATAACCACCTTTTGAAATTTTGTAAATTTTATTTTTAAAAAGGACTTCATTTTTGGATTCTTAATGTCAAAATTATCCTAGGGTAAAATTCTGGTATTTTTCTGGTAACTTTCAATTTTTTATGAATAGTGAAAACACTAGGTTACCATTTAAAAATCGAAATTTTATTTAAATAATTATTTATTTTATTTACATTTATTTTAGGTCAAAATTGATACATAATACCTATATATGTTCAATGCAATTCATTGAAGTCATTTTATAATAATTATAGATATATAAAAAGTTTATTGAACTTTTCACCGTCATTTACCCACCTCCTAGGAGAATTTGAAAATTTACCTAAAACATAATTTTACCACTTATGTGAGAGGAATTTCACAAATCTGAGAGACACGGTTGATGTTAGTAAGTAAAAAAAATTTCAATGAGATGATCATAATTTTTGGTGAAAAGTATCTTTTTACTTTTTTTACCACGGTTAAAAGTAAATATGGTAATTAAGGGTAAAAATGATGTTATTATTACACTAACACATGTACTAATTCTATTGGATAAGTGTAATTCTTCCAAAAACAACCTTAGGAATAAAATATGACCATTTAGTCCCACTTGGAATAGATTATGACATTTATTATTAATTTATTTAAAGAAGGGTTAAAATAGTTAAAATCAAAGATTAATAAGTAAATAATTTTTAATATAGGGTTATACATAAGATAAATTCGACTATAAATGTTATATAGAAAGATAAAAATATTTCCTATATAATGGTACTTTATTTGTAATTTTTAGACTTTAAATAATTTAATTTATTTATGACACAATGATGATGCAGTAATTATCTTATTAATGAAATATTGACATAATTGATGTTATAAATACCCAAATAAATGTAATTTGAGACTTTTTATGAATTACAACAATTTTCTGTGTTAATATGACATTTTATTATGGATTTAATTAACTTCTTTTGAAATAATATTTCTGTAATGATTTTCACAAAAATCATTTACCAGATAGTGTCAAAATTGACATACAATAGTTTTTAAAACAAATTTTATATTATTAATTGTTATTTTATACATAAAAATCTGAGGTTTGGAAAAATGACTTAGATAAGGTTATATAAATTAATCATAAACTACTCTGGGTTCTTTTGGCTTGTTATAGTAAGTTTATTAACCTTATAGTGTAAGAAAACAAGAAGACACGGTAAAAGAAACATTATTTAACTTAAAGTTAGTTCGAGATGATAAGGTTAAAATAGAAACCTAAACCTGTCTAAATTCTATTAGATGTGGATATTTCGACCCATCCCCAAGTTAGCTTTGAAATAACTCAATTTGGAGCTATTAAAAACCGAATATGACTTTATAATAAAATAATATTTTTAGTTATTCCAAAGGTGCCCCTCTCCTCCCTTATAAAAGGGCACATCCTCCCTCTCTTCCTCACACCACTTTGAGCCTTCAAGCTCGGCCAACCCCTACCAATTTCTCTTTTACAATTCCCTATAAACATCCTAGAGGTCCTGGTCTTCTTCAAAGTCCAATTTTAGTTCCCTAAAAGGAGGTCACAAAGAGGCGCTTCAAAGAAGATGTAATGTTCGTTACCGATTCATTCAAATTTATTTCTCCTTAGACTTCTTATTAATAGGTTGTTTCATTATGAAGTAATAACATCAATATCATGCATATACCGATATGTTATTATAAGTATGAAAGAACCCTATATCACCATCTATCCATCCTACGGAAAACTAAATCACCGCGCGTCCGTACGTACGGAATATCGTCTCCACGCCGTGGTGTAATCTATTTTCCACCACCACCTTACTTGGATGGGTATACTGGTGTTAATGATAACTATATATGATTATTGTAAAGTGATATTGATTCTGTAACAGTTTACATACACTCCAATAAAATACCACGATCATGGGAACGATATCACCGCTCGTGCGTACGTACGGAATACCATCTCCATGACGCGATGAGATTCATTCTCAATGATTAACCATTCATAAATGATTGTAAAGTATATATAACAAGTAATCATGAAATATATGACATAATAATGATACTGGATTTATGTATATATATATGTATGTCATCCAATTAATTCCATTCAATTCAATGATGAAACGAAAACAACATTCATGCGTACGTACGGCCTACCGTCTCCACGAACGGTGTATTTCCTTCCATTTATCGATCTATTATATATATGTATATTCTGAATACATATTATATATAAATAATGTATTATATTCTGGAATTAATTAATCATGATCCATGTAATAATATGAATAATTACAAGTCAAAACACCGACGACAAATGAAACGATTTTACCCAAAACGCTCTTTAACATGGAATTTACAAAATAACGGGTAACATAAAGTCATAAGTGAACCATATATGAGATCATAAAAATGAATATGATTCTGTAATAATTCAATGACATTATTTAAATCATTATACAAGAGGTTCGGATACATATGAAGCATATCAGACGTAAGGTAAGGGATAATTTTGCAAATCTCATATTAATCAGAAATTACTTATACGTAAGTATTTACTAGGGTTATTGTTATCATCCATGTACATATTTTCTAAAAGTGTTTTTATGTATGTTTAATGCCATTTTTACCCGTTTAGAATTTTACTACATGGTATGTATGGAATCATTCTTTTGTTTACGTTATGAGGTACTTTTTGACTTCTCCTACAAAAGTACGAGGAGAATGTTTTTTTAACTCATACGGCAAGAAAGGATTTTTAAGGTTTTATAAAGCCCTATTTTCATGAAACTTCTTCCAAAATATTTCATGACTATTTTAAACAAAATATTTTTCTTTTAAAATTTCATGATTTTTTGTGAAAAGAAATTGATTTTGAAGAAGAAAGGATATTTTTCTCAAGAATTCATTTCAAGTGTTTTATCGAAACCATTTTCTATCTAAGATGACATTATTTCATATGTGTATGTTTCAAGTATCATTTCTCTATCATTTACATTGTTTCACTTTTCTTATTATGAAATGATATCCATTTCATTTATATGGATTATGTGATGATGGAATGATGTTTATGAAACCCATTTTATTTATTGGATTTTTATGAATGATGTGTGTTTATTTTGTGGCACAAGTAAGAATGATTTCATTATGAGATGGGTGGGACCTATATCTCCTTCCAATGCATTGGGTAAAGATTTATATCTCATTAGATAGACATGGATGGAACGACAAGTTAAACTGATTCAGTAATACAGGACTGGAACGAGGAGTGAACTCGATTCAGAAAGGGACTTTGTCCACTAAGATAGTCTTGGCAGCAATGCCTTGGCTACTATGGATATCATATCATGTGTTGAATAGTTTCCACAATTACATGTTTTATTCCCATGCTATTTTATCATTATTTATGTTCTATTGTGATCTATGCCTTATGTACTTCCCGGTTTTATGTCGTTGTTCAAGATTTTGATGTTTAAACATTATGTTCATGTTTTTAAGTTCAAATGTATATGGTATGTTTTATTTTATCCATGATTACCCTTACTGAGCATTTGAGCTCAGCCTTTTTATGTTTTCTTTTCCCTTGGATTAAAATAAATGTTTTAGGTAAAGAAACAAAAAGTGGAAGATCTTTATGGGAGATGTTTAAGATCTTTCACCACGATTAGAAGATTACGTTCCATGTTTCCAAAGACACTAAGATATTATGGTCCTTGTGTGTCTATTTTTGTTATGTATTAAGTATTCCGCAAAAGTAATGTAATGTCCATGTACGTCAAGCTTTGGGTCTCTACAGTTGATATCAAAGTAATGGTTTAGTCAACATTTGGAAACTAGGATGCGATAACTTTAGTGAGATCCCCAGAGATATTTCTATGGTATGTCTAGGGATGTCCCTAAGGTTAAGTATAAGTATAGGTTATAGTCCTAGAATTACAGTAAAGATCTTAGAATTAAACCTATTATGTTAGATATTTAATGTAACACCCCAAGATTTTATAGTGTGTTATTTCTTAAAAATAATTCAATAACTTTCACTACACGCAACACCAAGTTCAATCACACCATGACTTACCAAACAAGATGTTCAAAAGAGGTTATGAATAGTGTTATCTAAATTTTAAACTTTATATAATCCTTATAAATTTAGAATCCATATTATGAGTTTCTTAGACATAATGTAAGAACAAATTCATTTTCAGTATTGCACTTTTACCAAATTTTAATAGTGAACCCTTTTTAGATACTATATTTTAAACTTTTTGACTAAATGGGGACATCAAAAAATTTAAAATGAAACATCCCAAGCTTCTATGGTACGCTTCTCATTGAATAAAGTGATAGCGTGTGTTGTACGCAACACCGAGTTCTAACACACCATAACCAATCAAACTAGCCATTATGAATAGTAATACCTACTTTTTGAAATTATATATATTTTATATTTGAAAATGGACTTCATTTTTGGATTCGGAATATCGAATTTAGCCTAAGGTGAAATTTTGGTACATTTCGGATAACTTTCATATTTTGATGAATAGTGAAAATTACTAAATTTTAATTAAAAACAATTTTTTTAATCAAAATAATTAACAGTGATAAATTGTGAATTTGAGTGGTTTTAAAGTATATTTAGAATATATTTTTACCATTTAATATAATATTGGTCATTGGACATAATTTTACAATTAAACCGAACATAAACAAGTGTCAATCTTTTGATAGTTATTACCTCTTAAAAACACGCTTTTTGTTTTGACAGCGGGAATTAATTTTAAATTAATTTCTGCCACTTCTGTGTTTTGAATTTAGAAAAATGGATTCCATATTTGGAATCCGGATGTCCAAATTATGTAAATAGGTAACTTTTATTTTTACACATTTTGAATAATTACTGCGGTAAATATTTTATTTACCATGGTTAAAGGGTAAATCCGGTAAATAAGGGTTAAAAAATAATATTATAATAATACAAAATTACCCTAAAACGTGTCCTAACCTTATTGGTGGACACATACCCGACCATGAGCATCCTTGGGTCAATTTGGGGACCCCTTGGAGCCACTTGTATGTGGTAGGGACACTTTATATTAATAAAGTTAAAATAAAAATAAAAATGGCATAAGCTTACATATTTTAGAAGAACAATTTTTACATAGGGTTATACATGTTGGATTTTCGATTATAAATATTCATTAGAAAGCTAAAACGATTTCCTACATAATGATATTTTATTTATAATTTTTAGACATCAAATAATTTAAATTATTAATGACACAATAATGATGCAATGTTTACCTCATTAATAAATCATTTAAATAAATAAGATTATAATGATTAAAATATTATCTAAAACCTTTCCAATTCTTATTGGTTGATGATATTTAGAAAATTGGTCATCGTATCTTCGACCTCAATGATTTTTTTACCATTATAAACCGAATATAATTATATTATAAAGTAATACTTTCACTCTTTCCTAAAGAGCCCCTCCTCTCCCTTATAAAAGGAGACCACTTCTACTCATTCCTCACACCTCTCAAGCCACTTGGATCGTCCAAACTCTGCCCAACTAAGCTCCCCACATCCCTCTCCTCCTCCTTGAAGCTTCCCCTTAGGCAGAAAGCATTTCAAGAAGTCCTTTGGTTCCAACCAAAGTGAGTTACCTAAATTAAAGGTAACGATTTCTCTTAAATTCTTTTCATTTATTTTGCTTCTCCAACCCCCAAACTCTTTTTATTTCCTTTCTTTTGTAACAACAACAGTATCCTCAATATACTAGGATATTGTTATAAGAAGGATTTAAACTACACATACACACAAATCCATCTAATGGATGATGAACATAATGTTTCTGTGGATGGCAAACTAACGCCTCACGAAACGATGATTGTTCAAATACATCTTACCGCCTCTCATGGTGGCCATTATGATGGAACTGTAATTAAATATGATATTAATGATATATATTTTATATATATGCTTCTGTAATTCCATTTTATTTCATACCATTATTCGTTTCATGTTGTATATACAAACGATAATTTCATTTGAGGAAGTGCGGACTACCGCCCCCTTAAAATGATATGACTCGTTCATAGCACACATGGAACGTATAAAGGATGGTATTAATGAACTTAAGTAACATATATAAAATATTATATTATACTGGAATAGTAATATACCTATGTATCATTTGGATTCAATTCTTTTAAAATAAAAATTAAATGGAAGTAGTGTTCGTGCGTACGTACGGACTACCGTCTCCACGAACGCGATGAGATTCATTCTCCATCGTATCCATTCAAGTATAATTATCATTTGATGATTTAAAAATGATGTTTAAGGACTTGATATCATTCTGGATATGAATAATATACAACCTATCCTTTACAAACATGTCTTACGTAACAAAACATATAAAAGAAAACAAGTAAGTTAACACCCGAAACGACGATAATTCTAAGATATTATTAACAAATCAATGTTAAAAGATCATATATGATATCATATTAATATATATGATTCTTGTATAATTTAATAACAATTATTTCACAATTATACAGGAGGTTAACCTACCCCAACCAAGGAAAAGTACAAGGTAAGGGTTATTTCACAATCTCTTCATTATCCGAGGTTGTATTATACGTAATAATCTACTGGGATCTCTTTATCATCCACATCCATGTTTCTTCGAAATGTATTTCAAAACATTTTTACTATTTACAAGAATATGGGTTAAAGTCATTTATACCTTTGTTTGACTTTTTATAAGAGGTTTATAAAGGAATCTTTCCGTCGTTTTCAAAACAAGGTCCTTTTTAACCTTTTCGACAAAATTGAGGTAAGAATGTTTTTTTTAACTTATACGGCGGGTGTGGTTAATTTCCGCCGTTATAAAATCATCGAAGCTTTCCTTAAAAGCTTATAAGAATATTTTCAATGAAAATGTTTTATTTTATATGGATCTTAAATGATTTCAAAATAAAAGGATATACTTCTTTTAAAAGAATTTTGATTTCATCTATGTCAACATCCTTTGATGGATTTTAAGATTATTTGAAGTTGATTTATTATAATACAAAACTTCTATATTGTATTGAAGGTTTTGTGATATGTTTGACTGTGGATGTGCTATTTTATACCATTCATATTTTATGGTGAAACTATTGACATTTCGTATGCTAGTTTTAATCCGAATGTTTATGTTATATTTCAAACTTTTCTTCAGATGAATGTGCTAAACAAGTATGTTCCGGGTTGGGGACCGGTAAAAGTAAGCCCTCCAGGTTGGGGAATGGTTAAAGTAAGCCCTCCAGGTTAGGGACTGGTAAAAGTAAGCCCTCCGGTTTGGTCTCCGGTTATTAGAGGTACTCCGGGTTGGTGTCCGGTTATTAGAGGCACTCCGGGTTGGTGTCCGGTTATTAGAGGCACTCCGGGTTGGGTTCAGGTTAGAAGTATCCCCTAGGTCTTGGGATGAGGCCTAGACAATGAAATTAACGTTTGACATTATGCATTTCATAATTATGAAAGTGGTTATTGATTTTTGCATGTGATTATTCGATTAGTAGAATATCCATGTGAATAAGTAAATGGCATTATTTCATTTTACTTTTGCCATACTTTGTTGAAGTTCAAGTTTAAAATGCTTTTGTTTTAGTAATGCATTGCCTTAAATGTCTATGCTTATTTTGAATGTTCCGCTATATTGTTATCCTTACTGGGAATTTGAGCTCACCCCTTTTCTATGTTTTATTTTTCCCAGGACGTGAAGAAGTAAGTTATGAATGACCTGCAGGGATATTATGAGGGGATATAGTGTGGACTGTGAAAACATTATGTTGTTGTAGTAGTTTTTCATTTTATGATTTAATGTAAAACTTATGAATATATCTAGTGTTTCCGAGGCTACTAAACCAATCGGTCTTTCGAGATTTGATCTTTCTTGTGATCATGCCAATGTTACGAAGTAATGCACCGACTCTGGGTAGCTGGGGTCGGGGCGTTACAGTTGGTATCAGAGGAAGTTTAGTACAATACTTGGAAGCTAGATTTAGATAAACTCTGATTAGAGAACGTAGACCTAAGATGAACTTTGAGGATTAGTATAGAAGAACTTCTTAGAATTTTGGTATTGTAGCGATTTTGTGAGTTTTCCGAGCAATACATCCCTGTCTGGATACGAGCAGGTAGAGGCGGCTCTGGCACAGATGTACCTAGGGGTAAAACCCGAAAACACCGCTTTGAGCTTGACTCGAACGGGAACTGGTGCACGACAACGGGCCTTGCTGCACTCTTGGTTACGACACTCCCGGGGGATATGCTTAGGATAACTCTCATTTTCTTTACAAATCATTATGAAGGGTTTATGAGAATATACGTCCTCAAAGAAAACATTTTTATGATTATGGATTATATCCATAAATAGTTCAATTTATGTTAAGTGTTTTATAAATATGGGATTATGTATTTTGATTCATAAACTGATCTAGTGTATGCCATTGTTTAGAAATGGCACCCAGTAGAAGGAATGAGAACTCCAGAAATGCACATGATCCAAAGAGAAGAAAGGATCATATCTTTCATGGTCTTAAGCTAGAATTTATAAGAGAAATAGTCTCCCATGTATTATCATCATATGAAGAAATAATATCATGTGTTGATAAGATAAGTAAAGAGTTTACCGAGTCCTATGGCTTTGAAGGGAAGCAAGAGAAGAAAAGGATGGAAGAGAGAAAGATGGATAAAGGGAAGAGGGAAAAGAAGAATTTTCCCATGTGTGGTAACTGTGGAAAGAAACACCCTGGAACTTGCCTGAAAGGAATGGGAGTTTGTTATAAGTGTAGAGGAAAAGGGCACAAAGTACGTGACTGCAAGGGTAAGAAAATGGTTTTAAATGTACAATGCTTCATTTGCAAGGAGTTTGGACACTACGCGAACCTATGTCCCAGTCATCAGACTATGCCGAAAATGATGTTATTGGATAATAATCAAGTTATGATACTACCACAGATGAAGAGGAATGATTAGAGTTCTCATGTTGATTATGTCAATTGAGTGTTGTATCAACAATGTACTTGTTACAATAATCATGGAGTATATAAGGATTGTACTGCAGTACTATTTCATTAAGGACTTGAGATTGTGTGGAACAAAGAAAAGTGACTCAATAGCAGGATAAATTTTTGGAAAATATATGGTTGAGATAATGATAAACCATAATATAGTTCTGATACTGAAGTAGTGATTTTGGAATAATACATGAATTTTTTGGATAAATTATATTGGATATTCTTAACTACCTTCGAACTGATTAATGATTTGTATATTCCATCATTTTTGGGGTTTAAAACATTTTTTGGATTAATGAAGTATATCCAGCTTTCTATATGGAATAAGGGAGCATGAATGTAATCAATAAGGAATATGGTAATTCAGGATGTCTCAGTGTATTAAAAGAATACATGCTGAAGGTATTCATATGCTATTACGGGGTAAAAAGGTTCTACATTATGTTTACCTTACTTATAAATGTTGGACTGTGAGTTTGGATAGAAGTATTTTGGATAGTTCTAGTTTGGATTATTTTGGATTTCCATAAAAGGACAACCCGGAGGTCGGGCGGCAACCCGTCGCGTCCGGCAAGGCTGCGAGACTTGAACCCACAACCGAAGGGCGACAAGGGTGTATCACCTACCACTGGCCCACGAGATGTCCTGGATTAAATAATGTAGTTTTTATTAAAAGATCTTGTAGATGAATTATAAATTCGTTTATTTTGGAACCCTATACGAATAGTGTAAATAGAATTTTTTTACATTCTATTATCTTTTAGAGTGAAAGATGAGTTTGTGGTAGAAATTTAGTAATGGATAAAACTCTAATTATAAAGTAAGTATATCTCCTTATGATCTTAGCCAATCTCATAAATAAATTCCTCAATATTAAGAAAAGCAACTTAGAACAAAAATGTTTTCCTAGATGGTACCTTAAATCATCACTAATTTATGGCTTTGGGATTGTTGGCCTTTTCATAGCCATGTTCTCTACCAATCTCCATCAGATAATTGATGGTTAGATTTCTCTTCCATATCCATATTTTCCTACATGGAACCCTAGTATGTGTTATTTTCGGTAATCTTCATACTTTCGACTCTTTATTTTAAATAGAGGCCTCGTTAATTCATTTTTCGATGTGGGATTTCAAGTAAGATATTTTGAAACGTCAAAAATGTGTTATCCCAATACCCTATATTTTGTTGAACCGATGGTACTTCAAATCATCATACATTGATGAGTTTAAGGACCTCAATTATACACTTGTTTGTGATTGATGACCTCAATCACTACCTATAAATATTTACGTTTTTCCTCCGATTATATGTCTCTAATTGCCACCAATGTTCTCCTAATCAAGATCATAATTTGGTGGTGACCCTTTCATTTCTCTTTTCCTCATATTAAGACTAAATTTTAGTAACCCAATTTCCGATGTGGGTTTTCCCACAAAGATATTTTAAATTTTCAAACTTTTATTTTCGAAAAACAATTTCAAATTGCGAGGACGCAATTTATTGAAGGAGGGGAGAATGTAACACCCCAAGATTTTATAGTGTGTTATTTCTTCAAAATAATTCAATAACTTTCACTACACGCAACACCAAGTTCACTCACACCATGACTTACCAAACAAGCTGTTCAAAAGAGGTTATGAATAGTGTTATCTAAATTTTAAACTTTATATAATCCTTATAAATTTAGAATCCATATTATGAGTTTCTTAGACATAATGTAAGAACAAATTCATTTTCAGTATTGCACTTTTACCAAATTTTAATAGTGAACCCTTTTTAGATACTATATTTTAAACTTTTTGACTAAATGGGGACATCAAAAAATTTAAAATGAAACATCCCAAGCTTCTATGGTACGCTTCTCATTGAATAAATTTATAGCGTGTGTTGTACGCAACACCGAGTTCTAACACACCATAACCAATCAAACTAGCCATTATGAATAGTAATACCTACTTTTTGAAATTATATATATTTTATATTTGAAAATGGACTTCATTTTTGGATTCGGAATATCGAATTTATCCTAAGGTGAAATTTTGGTACATTTCGGATAACTTTCATATTTTGATGAATAGTGAAAATTACTAAATTTTAATTAAAAACAACTTTTTTAATCAAAATAATTAACAGTGATAAATTGTGAATTTGAGTGGTTTTAAAGTATATTTAGAATATAGTTTTACCATTTAATATAATGTTGGTCATTGGACATAATTTTACAATTAAACCGAACATAAACAAGTGTCAATCTTTTGATAGTTATTACCTCTTAAAAACACGCTTTTTGTTTTGACAGCGGGAATTAATTTTAAATTAATTTCTTCCACTTCTGTGTTTTGAATTTAGAAAAATGGATTCCATATTTGGAATCAGGATGTCCAAATTATGTAAATAGGTAACTTTTATTTTTACACATTTTGAATAATTACTGCGGTAAATATTTTATTTACCATGGTTAAAGGGTAAATCCGGTAAATAAGGGTTAAAAAATAATATTATAATAATACAAAATTACCCTAAAACGTGTCCTAACCTTATTGGTGGACACATACCTGACCATGAGCATCCTTGGGTCAATTTTGGGACCCCTTGGAGCCACTTGTATGTGGTAGGGACACTTTATATTAATAAAGTTAAAATAAAAATAAAAATGGCATAAGCTTACATATTTTAGAAGAACAATTTTTACATAGGGTTATACATGTTGGATTTTCGATTATAAATATTCATTAGAAATCTAAAATGATTTCCTACATAATGATATTTTATTTATAATTTTTAGACATCAAATAATTTAAATTATTAATTACACAATAATGATGCAATGTTTACCTCATTAATAAATCATTTAAATAAATAAGATTATAATGATTAAAATATTATCTAAAACCTTTCCAATTCTTATTGGTTGATGATATTTAGAAAATTAGTCATCTTATCTTCGACCGCAATGATTTTTGGACCATTATAAACCGAATATAATTATATTATAAAGTAATACTTTCACTCTTTCCTAAAGAGCCCCTCCTCTCCCTTATAAAAGGAGACCACTTCTACTCATTCCTCACACCTCTCAAGCCACTTGGCTCGTCCAAACTCTGCCCAAATAAGCTCCCCACATCCCTCTACTCCTCCTTGAAGCTTCCCCTTAGGCATAAAGCATTTCAAGAAGTCCTTTGGATCCAACCAAAGTGAGTTACCTAAATTAAAGGTAACGATTTCCCTTAAATTATTTTCATTTATTTTGCTTCTCCAACCCCCAAACTCTTTTTATTTCCTTTCTTTTGTAACAACACCAGTATCCTCAATATACTAGGATTTTGTTATAAGAAGGATTTAAACTACACATACACACAAATCCATCTAATGGATGATGAACATAATGTTTCTGTGGATGGAAAACTAACGCCTCACGAAACGATGATTGTTCAAATACATCTTACCGCCTCTCATGGTGGCCATTATGATGGAACTGTAATTAAATATGATATTAATGATATATATTTTATATATAAGCTTCTGTAATTCCATTTTATTTCATACCATTATTCGTTTCATGTTGTATATACAAACGATAATTTCATTTGAGGAAGTGCGGACTACCGCCCCCTTAAAATGATATGACTCATTCATACCACACATGGAACGTATAAAGGATGGTATTACTGAACTTAAGTAACATATATAAAATATTATATTATACTGGAATAGTAATATACCTATGTATCATTTGGATTCAATTCTTTTAAAATAAAAATTAAATGGAAGTAGTGTTCGTGCGTACGTACGGACTACCGTCTCCACGAACGCGATGATATTCATTCTCCATCGTATCCATTCAAGTATAATTATCATTTGATGATTTAAAAATGATGTTTAAGGACTTGATATCATTCTGTATATGAATAATCTACAACCTATCCTTTACAAACATGTCTTACATAACAAAACATATAAAAGAAAACAAGTAAGTTAACACTCGAAACGACGATAATTCTAAGATATTATTAACAAATCAATGTTAAAAGATCATATATGATATCATATTAATATATATGATTCTTTTATAATTTAATAACAATTATTTCACAATTATACAGGAGGTTAACCTACCCCAACCAAGGAAAAGTACAAGGTAAGGGTTATTTCACAATCTCTTCATTATCCGAGGTTGTATTATACGTAATAATCTACTGGGATCTCTTTATCATCCACATCCATGTTTCTTCGAAATGTATTTCAAAACATTTTTACTATTTACAAGAATATGGGTTAAAGTCATTTATACCTTTGTTTGACTTTTTATAATAGGTTTATAAAGGAATCTTTCCGTCGTTTTCAAAACAAGGTCCTTTTTAACCTTTTCGACAGAATTGAGGTAAGAATGTTTTTTTTAACTTATACGGCGGGTGTGGTTATTTTCCGCCGTTATAAAATCATCGAAGCTTTCCTTAAAAGCTTATAAGAATATTTTAAAATAAAATGTTTTATTTTATATGGATCTTAAATGATTTCAAAATAAAAGGAGATACTTCTTTTAAAAGAATTTTGATTTCATCTATGTCAACATCCTTTGATGGATTTTAAGATTATTTGAAGTTGATTTATTATAATACAAAACTTCTATATTGTATTGAAGGTTTTGTGATATGTTTGACTGTGGATGTGCTATTTTATACCATTCATATTTTATGGTGAAACTATTGACATTTCGTATGCTAGTTTTAATCCGAATGTTTATGTTATATTTCAAACTTTTCTTCAGATGAATGTGCTAAACAAGTATGTTCCGGGTTGGGGACCGGTAAAAGTAAGCCCTCCAGGTTGGGGACTGGTTAAAGTAAGCCCTCCAGGTTAGGGACTGGTAAAAGTAAGCCCTCCGGTTTGGTCTCCGGTTATTAGAGGTAGTCCGGGTTGGTGTCCGGTTATTAGAGGCACTCCGGGTTGGTGTCCGGTTATTAGAGGCACTCCGGGTTGGGTTCCGGTTAGAAGTAACCCCTAGGTCTTGGGATGAGGCCTAGACAATGAAATTAACGTTTGACATTATGCATTTCATAATTATGAAAGTGGTTATTGATTTTTTCATGTGATTATTCGATTAGTAGAATATCCATGTGAATAAGTAAATGGCATTATTTCATTTTACTTTTGCCATACTTTGTTGAAGTTCAAGTTTAAAAGGCTTTTGTTTTAGTAATACATTGCCTTAAATGTCTATGCTTATTTTGAATGTTCCGCTATATTGTTATCCTTACTGGGCATTTGAGCTCACCCCTTTTCTATGTTTTATTTTTCCCAGGATGTGAAGAAGTAAGTTATGAATGACCTGCAGGGATATTATGAGGGGATATAGTGTGGACTGTGAAAACATTATGTTGTTGTAGTAGTTTTTCATTTTATGATTTAATGTAAAACTTATGAATATATCTAGTGTTTCCGAGGCTACTAAACCAATCGGTCTTTCGAGATTTGATCTTTCTTGTGATCATGCCAATGTTACGAAGTAATGCACCGACTCTGGGTAGCTGGGGTCGGGGCGTTACATTTAAGGTACTCCCCCTTTATTATGTTGTTTTCCCTAGCATGATTTTTGCCTCTCACACTATTGTTTTTGGGTTTTAGACGATGGATGGAACCCAATGGAAACATGTTGATCAATGCAATGGACAATGCAATGATTGTCCTCCTGAACAAACAAATTTTATGGGAGATGGAGTGCAAAATCTTATTGCTATACTTACACAAGCTATGAATCATTCTGGACTTCCAAATGAGCAGAGAAGGGAACAATATTCTATTGATTCCCTCATGAGGCAACGTCCACCTTCTTTCAGTGGGTCTTCTAATCCACTTGTTGCTGAACCATGGATCAGTACCACTGAAAAGATATTTTCAGTTCTTCAATGTTCTGAACATGATAATGTCATCTTTGCAGCATATCGTTTGGAAGGTGAAGCTGATCAATGGTGGAATCTTATCAAGAATATGAGGCCAAGAGATTAAATTGAGTCCATGGAATGGGACGAGTTAAAGAACTTATTTTTCAATAAGTACTTCCCTCTTATTCTTCGAACAAAGATGGAGAAGGAGTTTCTTGAACTAAAGCAAAAGGATGATGAATCTGTTGGTGTATACGAAGCGAATTTTACAAGGCTTGCAAGGTATGCATCTAGCTTTATCATCCAACCTAAATGTAAAGTTGATCGATTCTTCTGTGGCTTAAAACCAAATCTTCGAAGGGCATTAGATATATGAGACTTCAGTAGCTATGAAGAAATTTTGCGTTGTGCTATCAAGGTAGAAATGGATGTTGGTGTTACTTATCCATCTCATAGTTTTTACAAGAAACGAAAGAGGGAGTTCAAGGAGAAATCTCATAATAATGGTGAAAAGAATATGAATTTTTCCTTATGCTCAAAGCGTGGAAAGAAGAATGGTGGAGATTGTCTTAAAGGGACTAGAAAATGTTTTAAGTGTGGAAAAGAAGGTCATCAAGTAGCTGAGTGTCTAAGTAAAAGAAAAAGTGTTTCTAATGATATGAATAAAGAAAATACTGCAGAGAACGCACCACAAACACTTCAATGCTTCATGTTGAAGGAAATGGGGAATTATGCTAATAAATGCCCTAATCCAAGGTTTTGTGATGATTGACATGAGCAACCACTTAAGGCAATGGACAAAGGGAAGTCACATGTGATCACTATTGAAAACGATGTGGTGGAATGATTAAGTGTTAATGTAATGGGATTCCAAAATAATGTTGTATATAATATCGTGGAATATTTGAATATTTATGTATTGGTCTATTGTGGTTCTTAATAATTTTATGGGACCGGGAAACATGGAAAGTGATTGAGATAGTATTGGAAGAAAGATGATATGCACATAATGAAGGGATAAGGAGAAAATTAAATGTTTGACAGTATTCATGAGCTCATGACTGATATAAGGAAATAGTTATATCATGGTTTGAGGTTTTGGTATGTGAAAAGAGTTAACTTTTGAAAGCACTCTTGTTTTCACTAAGATTCAATGGGTATTCATTTTTCTAGAGAATACATTATTAAGGACTTTAAATGTTTGTAATGTGACCAATAAGACATATCTCATGATATATGAGGATCAATGATGGTATTAACATTCTTGTCATATGAACTCTTTGGTAACCGTTTTCACTATAAAATGATATTGGACTGCAGTATTTTGGATAATCCTAAAGATTGGAATGGATTATGTTGGACATAAATTAGTATTGTTTAAGGCTAGATCATTTTAGATATTATTGATGGAATGTTATAATTATGTAGTTTTATAAAAAGGACAACCTGCAGGACGGGCGACAACACGTCGCGTCGGACAAGGTTGCGGGAATCGAACCCACGACCGAAGTGCGACAGGCCTTTATCACCTACCACTAGCCTACAGGAAGTCCCAGTTAGTAAAAATGTGCATTTATTTATTAATTGGTATGATATATGAGGTATACGTCCATTTTAGGAAACATATATGATTAATCTCACTATATATAGACTTATGTATTTTTTGATAACTTTTCTAACCTTTGTTTGAGATAGATGGAATGACCCATAATTCTATCATGTGATCTGATAACACATCACGAATGAAAAATTCAACTTCATTTCTTTAAGAGATGAAGTGGAAATTGTCCAAAGAACGACCAATGGTGACATTGTACCAAATTCACGAAAGTATTTCTTCTAATTCCAATTTCATCAACTTTAGGGAAATGATCTTGAAAACCAAAAATGTTGTCCTAGTGCTCTTAAATATGATGAATAAGATGGTACCTTAGATCATCACAAATTTATGGCTTCGTGATTGTTGGCTTTTTCATAGCCATGTACTCTACCACTCTCCATCAGAACATGATGGTTATATTTTTCTTCCATATCCATATTTTCACCCATGTTCTCCTACGTGGAAACCTCGTGATGAGTTATTTTGGGTAACCATTACATTTCATACTTTAGTTTTTAAATCCAAGTTTTGGTATTCCTTTCTTACGATGTGGGTTTCTATTAAAGAAACTTTTGAGTAGTAAACCATTTATAACCCCGATGAATTTCGAGGGCGAAATTAATTTTAAGGGGGGTAGAATGTAACACCTCGAGATTTTATTGAAATTATTCTTTTTAATTTCATTAATGTCTTGTGTTGTACGCTACACTAAAGGGATCTTTCACAACACACATCTCTAACTTTCCTTGCATTACATGCAATCGCGACCTTCCTCGATAGCGTGTGTAGTACGCAATACCGAGTTTCAGTAAACAATGATATGCTATTAAAATATTATTAAAAATAGCCGTTATGAATAGTAATAACAACTATTTGAAATTTTTTAAATTTTATTTTTCAAAATGAACTTCATTTTTAGATTCAGAATATCGAAATTAGCCTAGGGTGAAATTTTGGTATTTTTTGGGAAACTTTCAATTTTTGATGAATAGTGAAAACACTGGGTTACTATTTAAAAATTGAATTTTTATTTAAATAATTATTTAATTTATTTAAATTTATTTTACGTCAAAATTGATACATAATACCTATATATGTTCAATTCAATTCATTGGAGACATTTTATAATAATTTTAGATATATAAAAATTTTATTGAACTTTTCACCGTCTTTTACCCACCTCCTAGGAGAATTTGCAAATTTACAAAAAACATAATTTTACCACTTCTGTGAGTGGAATTTCAAAAATAAGAGAGACACGGTTGATGTTAGTAAGTAAAATGTGGTTCAATGAGATGAAAATAATTTTTGGTGAATAGTCACTTTTTACTTTTTTTTACCACGGTTAAAAGTAAATAGGGTAATTAAGGTTAAAAATGATATTATTGTTACTCTAACACATGTACTAATTCTATTGGATAAGTTTAATTCGGCCAAAAACAACCTTAGGAATAAAATATGACCATTTAGGCCCACTTGGATTAGATTAGGACATTTATTATTAATTTATTAAAAGAAGGGTTAAAATAGTTAAAATCAATGTTTAATAAGTAAAAATTTTTTAATATAGGGTTATACATAATATAAATTCTGCTATAAATATTGAATATAAAGATAAAAATATTTCCTACATAATGGTATTTTATTTTTAATTTTTATACTTTAAATAATTTAACTTATTTATGACACAATGATGATGCAGTAATTATCTTATTAATGAAATATTGACATAATTGATGTTATAAATACCCAAATAAATGTAATTTGAAACTTTCTCTGATTTCCAATAATTTTATATCATAATATGACATGTTAGTATTGATTTAATTAACTGTTTTCGAACTAATCTTTCTGTTATGATTTTCAAAAAAATCAATTACCAAATAGTGTCAAAATTTACATAAACTAGTTTTTAAAAAACCTGTTATATTATTAATTGTTATTTTATTCCTAAAAATATATGGTTTGGCCAAATGACTTATATAATGTTATATATATTAATCATAAACAACTTGGGGTTCGTTTGGGTTGTTATAGTAAGTTTATTAACCTAATAGTGTAAGAAAACAAGAAGACACGGTAAAAGAAAAATTATTTAACTTAAAGTTAAATCTAAATGATAAGTTTAAAATAGAAACCTAAACTTCTCTAAATTCTATGCGATGAGAGGATTTCGACCCATCCCTACCTTAGCTTCTAAATAACTAAATTTGGAGCTATTAAAAACCGAATATGACTTTATAATAAAATAATATTTTTAGTTATTCCAAAGGTGCCCCTCTCTTCCCTTATAAAAGGGAACCTCCTCCCTCTCTTCCTCACACCACTATGAGCCTTTAAGATCAGCCAAACCCTAAAAATTTCGCTTTTCCACTTCCCTAGAAACATCCTAGAGGTCTTTTTCATCTTGAACGACCAATTTTAGTGCCCTAAGAGGAGGTCTCAAAGAGGCGCTTCAAAGAAGATGTAATGTCTGTTACTGATTATTTCAACATTATTTCTTCTTCCACTTCTTCTTCTTAGGTTGTTTCATTATGATGTAATAAAATCAGTATCACTAATATAATGATATTTTATTATATGTATGAATCAACCCTATTTCACCATCTATCCATCCTACGGAAAACGAAATCACCGCGCGTGCGTACGTACGGAATACCGTCTCCACGCCGTGGTGTCATCTATTGTCCACCACCACCTTACTTGGATGGGTATAATGATGTAATTAATAACTATATATGATTATTGTAAAGTGATATTGATTCTTTAATAGTATAAATACACTCCAATAAAATTCCACGATCATGGGAATGATATCCTCACTTGTGTGTACGTACGGAATACCATCACCACGACGCGATGAGATTCATTCTCAATGATTAACCATTCATAAATGATTATAAAGTAAATATAATAAGTAATCATGAAATATATGACATAATAATGATACTATATTTATGAATATATATATTTATGTCATCCAATTAATTCCATTCAATTCAATGAGGAAACGAAAACAACGTTCATGCGTACGTACGGCGTACCGTCTCCATGAACGATGTATTTCTTTCCATTTATCGATCAATTATATATATGTATATTCTGAATATATATTATATATAAATCATGTTTTATATTCTGTAATTAAGTAATCATGTTCTATGTAATCATATGAATAATTAAAAGTCAAAACATGGAAAACAAATGAAACGATTTTACCCAAAACGCTATTTAACATGGAATTTATAAAATAACGGGTAATATAAAGTCATAAGTGAACCATATATGATATCATAACAATGAATATGATTCTTTAATAAGTCAATGACATTATTTATATAATTATATAGGAGGTTCGGATACATATGAAGCATATCGGATGTAAGGTAAGGGATAATTAGGAAAATCTCATTTTTATCCGAGATTGCTTATACGTAAGTATTTACTGGGGTTATTGTTATCATCCATGTACATATTTTATAAAAGTGTTTTTATGTATGTATAATTTCCTTTTTATCCATTTTTACTTTTACTACATGGTATGTACATAATCTTTCCTTTGTTTACATTATGAGGTACTTTTTGACTTTTCCGACGAAAGTACGTGGAGAATGTTTTTTTTATCTTATTCGGCATGAATGGATTTTTACAGTTTTATAAAGCCTTATTTTCATGAAGCTTCCTCCAAATGATTTCATGACTATTTTAAAAAGAATCGTTTTCTTTTAATATTTCATGATGCTTTCTGAAAAGAAATTGATTTTGAAGAAGAAAGGATATTTTCCTCAAGAATTCATTTCAAGTGTTTTATCAAAACCATTTTCCATCTAAGATGAAATTATTTCATATGTGTTTGTTTCAAGTATCATGTCTCTATGATTTACAAGGTTTCACTTTTCTTATTATGAAATGATATCCATTTATTTTATATGGATTATGTGATGATGTGATGATGTTTATGAAACCCATTTTATATATAAGATTTTCATGAATGATGTATGTTTTTTTTGGCACAAGTAAGAATTACTTCATTATGAGATGGGTGGGACCTATATATCCCTCCTATGCAATGGGTAAACATTTATATCTCATGACATAGACATGGCTGGAATGGAAAGTTAAACATGTTCAGTAATACAGGGCTGGAATGAGGAGTAAACTCGATTCAGAAAGGGACTTTGTCCACTAACATGGTCTTGGCATCAATGCCTTGGCTACTGTGGAAATCATATCATGTGCTGAATGGTTTCCACAATTACATGTTTTACTCCCATGCTATTTTATCATGATTTATGTTCCATTATGATCTATGGATCATGTACTTCCATGTTTTATGTCGTTTTTCAAGATTTTGATGATTAAACATTATGTTCAAGTTTTTATGTTCAAATGTATATGGTATGTTTTATTTTATCCATTCATACCCTTACTAAGCATTTGAACTCACCCTTTTTATGTTTTCTTTCCCCCAGGATTAAAAGAAAGGTTTTAGGTAATGAAACAAAAAGTGGAAGATCTTTATGGGAGATGTTTAAGATCTCTCACCACGAATAGAAGATTACATTCCATGTTTCAAAAGACACTAAACTATTACGGTACTTGTGTGTCTGTTTTTGTTATGTATTAAGTATTCCGCAAAATTAATGTAATGTCCATGTACGTCAATCTTTGGGTCTCTACAATATGAATATGAAATTAAATTAAAATCAGAAGATTTTAAATAAATAAGAGATTAAAAAATAGTTCCTTTTAAATATCTAAAAATCATTTTAACATCACATAAATGAGATTCTTTATGATTTGATTGAAATCATACAAAAAGACAAAATTACGACATTATATCTTGCCTGCTCATAGTAATATATAATAAACTTCCAATAATACCACTCTATAACATGTTGTCAACTGATTTTCCAGTTTCATCCAAGTCACGTTTTATATTTGTACACATATGAGTTGTATATTCCTTGATGTTTTCATGTATAAATTTCATTATTAAATAAATAATGTATTTTCTTTGATTTGAAACATATCCAAAATCTATTTGATAAATTTGAAGTCCGAAAAAGAAATTTAATTCTCCCATCATACTCATTTCAAATTCCTTTTGCATTAGATTTGAAAAATCATGACAATGTTATAAACTTGTTTATCCAAAAATTAAATCATCTACATAAATTTGAACCAAAAAATATTAGATTTCATTTTTTTCTTAAATAATTTTTGATATGATATTCTAATAGTAAAATAATTTTTTAATTGAAAATAACTTATTCATTCACACCAATCTATAGGTCCTTGTTTAAGGCCATAAGATCTTTAGTGTGTTTAAATATAGTATCTTGTTTTTGTGAATTTTCAAAATCAGGAGGTTTCTCAACATAAACTTCTTCTATTAAATAACCATTTCGAAAAGGTCTACATAACATCCATCTGAAATAATTAAAAGTTCATATGTGATGCATAGGCTAAAAGGATCATAAGGGCTTCTAATCTAGCTATAGGAGAAAATGTGTCATCATTATCTATACCTTCTTCCTTGATATATCCTTTAGCTAATAATGATTCTGTATTTCTTGTTATTATTCCTTGATCCTCATCTTTATTTCTAAAAACCCATATAATACCTATAAATTCAGAATTTTCTGGTCTTTCAACTAATTTTCAAACTTCATTTCTTTTGAACTGGTTTAGTTCTTATTTCATTTCCATCATAAAACATTCATCAATCATGGCTTATTCAATAGACTTAGGGTTTAATGGGGAAATAAAGGTAGATAATTCAATAAGATTTCCTATTTTCCATCTAATTTTTATTCCTATGTACAGGTCTCCTATTACATTTTATAAAGGGTGATTCTTTAAGTTTATAGACTGTCTTGGTAGTACACTATTAGGTTCATCTGTGTAATGTTCTTATGAACTAATATGAATTTCATTTATATCTTTTTTCAAAGACATCTTTTAAGTACTCAAGTCTCATGTTATCATTAGAGTTAGTTTCATCCATTTGACCTTTCATTTTCTCAAAGGGGTCAGATTCCAAAAATTTCTCATGAACTGATTCATCAAAAATAATTGACTTTTTATTAAAAACTCAATAATATTTGGATGTATTAGAATATCCTAAGAAAATTCCTTCTTCAGATTTTGGATCAAACATTCCATGATTGTATTTGGTGTTTAAGGTGTAAACCTTATATCCAAAAACATTAATGTAATTTACTCTAGGTTTTTTTATTCCAGAGTTCTGGGGGTTTCTTTTTAAGAATTGTTCATATTATAACTATATTAATTATATAATAGTCTATTCTTTCAGATTATTCCCCAAAATAGGTAGGAATATTATATTCCTTCTGCATAGTCCTATCCATTTCATGAATATTCTTATTTCTTCTTTCAACAATTCCATTTTGTTAAGGTGTTCTTGGTGTAGAGAAGGTGTATTTATTACCCATATTTGAGAAAATGGATTTAAATTCAAGATTCTCAAATTCTCCACCATCATCACAACTCAATGATATTATTCTAATTCCATTTTCATTTTGAATAGCTTTGCAACAACATTCAAATATGTAAAATCATCGTTTTGTATTTCAAAAAATGAATCCAAGTAAATCTAAAATAGTAATCAACTAAAACATAGACATATAATTCACCAGCCAAACTTTTTACCATTGAAGGTCCATAAAATCCATGTGGATAAGTTCGATAGGTTTAGATGTATCAATTATTTTAACATGTTTGAATGATGATTTGTGCTGCTTGCCAAGTTGACATGCATTACAAAATATATTACTTTCAAATATGAGACAAAGAAAATCAGACAGTAGATGTTTCTTAGATTACATATTTAATGCATATATATTATAATGTCCAAGTCTTCTATGCCAGATCAAAGATTCATTTATCTTAGTAGATTAGATGTTTAGTTTTTGGTTAAACATGGAATTTAAATCCAGGGTATACACATTATTAGTTCTTGGTGCTCAAATTTTTAGCAATTTATCTTTAAAAATAAAATAGAAATTTTTAGAAGAGTCCACAACATAACCATCATCAAAGAGTTGTGAGATACTTATCAGGTTATGATTCAATCCTTGTACATAGAGTAAATTATTATTTAAGACATCTTCTAGATATACAACTATTCCAATTCCAATAATTTTACCTTTGGCATTGTAACCAAATGAGACTAGTCCACCATCATTTTGACTTAGTGTTTTGAAATTTAATGAGTTTCCACTCATATTCCTAGAGCGGCCACTATCCATATTCCCATATAGCAGTTCGGATTCTTATCCATCTTTCCTGCAGAGTCATTTAATGAAATGTTTATTTTGGTGCCCATAATCTATTGGGTCCAACAGTGTTAGCTAGCATGGTTTTGGGAATCCATATTAGCTTTGTTTTTCAAAAATCTGCAGAATCATATAGATTATTTGAAACTAAGGATTTCTTTATTCCACTTATTTAAGGCTAACTTATTTTAAAATTTTTACATATGTTTCCTTCTGTACCATAATAATTATTGATTTCTTTTCAAGTAGATGTAACAAAGTAATTATTATATTCTTTGGTTTTCTCACCCTTACTGCCTATTCTATATCTTTCCTTCTAAATCACATTCTTTCCAAGAATTTAATTTAATAAATTTTATCCATTACTAAAAATAATAGCTTCAATCTTATATGAATATACATTTATTTATAGTTTCTTTATTATAAATTCACTATATATATAGTTTTTGATAATTGAATTATATTTCTCTAGTAATTCTTGATGTTGTTTCAGTAGATTGTCTTTCTCATCTAAAACATCATTATGAATATTCTTTAAGAATTTGTATTTGTCGAATAAAGAATCAAAATTTTCATCCAAAATGTTGCAATAGGGTGAATGTATATCATTTGAGCAGCTTTAATTCGAATTAGAGTCAGGTGATTAATAGGATTGTATCTCATCTATTTCGCCCATAAAGGACATATTGGCTTTCAGATTTGATTCCACTTTTTCTGAGTCATACATTGATGAGCTGCTAGATTCTTCAGATACCCTCCTAGTAGATTCCATTTCCTTCGTATTTTTCTATTAATTTTCATTTCTTTAGATGAATTTCTTATTATTTTATACCGTTAGTTGAGGACATTTAGGTCTGATATGACCCACCTTCTTTCATTCGTAGCATCTGACATCCTTGTAGTCCTTTTTGAAATATTTTCATAATCCTTTCTTCATTCTTTAGAATTTTCTAAATTTCTTGGATAGCTGAGCCAGTTTCACATTGTAATTAAGAGAATTTTAACTCCCTAATTTTATTGATATTCCATCCTTCATTTTTCAGATTTTCTTTAGAGATGTTACCTTTATCTTGATTAAGACTTTATACTCATTTGCTTCATCCTACATCTCATCCTCATTCATAATAAGAGATCCAATTAACTCTCTCATTGTTAAATCATTGAAAAGAGATGATTTTCTAATAGCCGCAGAAATTCCATTTAATCTAGATGGTAGTACTATTAGTACTTTCAGGGCTTGATCAGCTTTTTTTATCATATCTCCCAAGGCAGTGATATTTTTGACAATCTGTGTCAACCTTATCTTCATTTGGGTGATGATTTCTCCTATAAAAATTCTGAATGTTTCAAATTTAAATTTAGTAGTGACGCACCTCATCTGTCTTACATTTATGGTTCCTTCACAAGAAACTGCAATTATCTTCTACATCTCATAAGTCGTTGGGAACTAAGATACTCTATTGAATTCATCTAGTCCAAGATAACTGATGATTTTGTTCATTGCATTCGAGTTTATGTCATACTCTGCTTCTATATTAGCACTCCTTGTCTCAGGTTTTTCGGGAATTGCATGGAGAGTTAGAATTTTGGAATGGACTCTGTATCCAATGTTCTTAAAATAAATTATCATCTATGATTTCTAGCATCTGTAGTTTCCACATTTGATATTGGGAGCTCGAACCATTGGAATACCCTATCATGTATCAGCAATTGTGATCGGTATAATCCAAAACATTCTTCTTGTAGAAGCTTTGACAAATGCTCCTCCTCTGAAATCCATTGTTGGATTAGATTGTACTAAATATGCACAAGAGGGGGGTGAATTGTTTCATTAAAAAATTCTTAGTGAGATCATAATATGTCCATTTAACTATATCATAATAGTTAAACCACAGAAAATAAATACCAAAGGACGCACATTGTATAGTGGTTCAGGGAATAGAAGGACCTTAGTCCACTCCACCAATTCTCTACTCAACAAGCACAGTTATTTTCACTATCTGGTCCTCTAATCAATTGACCATTGAAGAACTGACTGCAGGCTATTGACACCTTTACAACATTAAGGCGGAACCAAGATTTTCTGTTCATATATGTAACCTAACACACAACATAGTATGAGAATTTGATCACTATGTTTAAAAGAGTATTTGTTCATTGAAATAATTTCTAGTTGTTCTTCACAATTCCAACCACACACAATTTACAATAGATAGATCGCCCTCACCAGAAAGAATTATCTTCATGTATAAGTAGTTCTAAGCCTATCCGGTTGTAGTAGATCTTGAAATTAATTCAACAACATCAACAAGATTACATTCACAATGGATATTTGATGTAGAATCGGCAAATCTTTAATGTGTTTCTTCTTCAAAAAAAATCTTTGTTGCTCTTCGTAAAAGCCGATCTGTAAATCTCAAATGCTTCTGTAAATTATTGATGTGAATAATATTGTCAAAATTATTTTTTTGTACTCTTGATCTCTTGATGAGTCAATGTTGCACAAATATATTGGGAATAACAATGAGCGCTTCCACTATAAAGTTTTATCCACAGAAGTTTCCTTCTGACTCACGATATTCAAATGTTTTAATAACGGAGTAGTTATAAAAAACCATAACATTCACCCTAAAAATATCCTCTTAAATTGATCCGTTGAATCATAAATAAAATGATTTGATTCTGTAAAATACGCACTTTATATTCGTGATTTTAATCTGGCCTGATGTCAGCCTGATAATCTGCCAAAAGATTGATGCTCGATAAAATCATATATTAAAATACCGAACATCAAATGTTGGGTGGAACTACTCAGCATGAATTCTATGAACATAATTTAAAAAATGTAATGCTGATAACATATGGTTGATCCCGAAAGTAAGATTGATGATTCCACCTTCAAATGTAATGTTGATATCAAACATATGATTGATCATCCATACTTTTCTCTTCAACTCTCAAACATATGGTATTTGATTCATACATTTATCTTCTCTCAAACATATCGAATTTTATCTATACTATTCAATAATATGTAGGGTTTATTAAAATAGTAAGATTGATGAACCATACTTTTGAGAAACAAATGTAACATTCTATACATACGTAATGTTCTTCTTCCATACTTTTCTAATGTCTCAAACGTAGAGTTCCTTCTAAACATAGGTTTCCATTAAATATAATTTTTTATTAACTTGTAAATTAAAGGGAAAATTCCATCCTTACACTACGCTCCTCAGTGTAGGGTTTGAATAGTGTTTCCAGAACACACTAACATGGTAAATTGATTTCTGAATACATAGAGCACGAATAGTGTTTCCAGAACATTTCATCAAATATTCAACACATATTAAATACTTTATTTTTATTACAATTTATAGAAACAAAGAACATTAATTTTTGGAAATATACTCAATTTAAACTCATTATAATAACAAATAATGGTATTTCTAAACATAAAAATCATCATAAAGAGGTAGAGTATTGTTCTCAACAGTATTCCCTTAATAATAATAAAATAAATTATTATTGAAAACATAACTTGCTCAACAATTCATACTGATGCGCACCCATGTATTCTTTAATACTGTAAAGGACAATATATTAAAGCATTCATAAATTAATTATTCTTAATTCTTGTTGATTATAAATAATCATGTTAATGATTAAAATAATAATATAGAAGTAATGTGGAGATTTTACAAGGAATACTATGAGAGTATCAATTTTGGGACAGAATCTCAATTTATAACTCCTAGATAGATGATTTAAGTGGACATGCACAAAGCCTATGATAAAATGTAATGGAACATTATCATTAAAGTGCTAAGGAATATGAGATTTCCCAAATGCTTTATTGACCTATTATTTATAATTCTCAATTCTCCATGGATGGTTATATCATTCATGGGGATGCAACACAGGTTTTTGAAACCCACCCATAGATTGAAAAGGTGAGATCCTATGTCTCCTATCCTCTTCAGTTTAGTGTAGGGTACCCATAGAAGATTTCATAATGGAAATGTTCTTAGTGGTGTTGAGTCAATAAGGTTTTGCTTATGACTTTTCCATTCCTTCTTATTTTGAAAATCACAAACACCTTATCTTTAAGGAAAATTGCTTTTATAAGGAAGATTGCTTTTATATGAAAAATAACTTTTATAAGGAAAATTGCTTTTATAATGAAGATAGCTTTTATAAGGAAAATTTCTTTTATAAGGAAAATCACTTTCATAATGAAAATCGCTTTTATAAGGAAAATTATCCTTATCATATTTTCATTCTCTATATCCATATATTTCTTAAGTATAAGAATCGGTTTCATTTCTATATTCTTGGAATTGTTTAAAACATTGATATGAAGCATTCTGTTTTAGGTTCCGAATTCTGGATGAGAACTGTAATTAAGTTCCACTCTGAATTTTGGATACGAACTCTATTAAAGTTCCACTCCAAATTCTGGATACGAACTCTCATGAAGTTCGACACTGAAATCTAATGACGAATTCTGATTAAAAATTCTCATTACAAATTCTGATGAAGAATTGTCATTCCAAATTCTCATTCCGAATTCACCTATTAAATAGAATCTGATCATCTTTTCTTTATACACTCCAAATTTATTTAGACTCCAAATATTATTTTTTCTTAGATTCTGAACTTTCATTTTGCTTACACTTGTATATTTTGTCTACACTTTAATATTTTTCTTACACTCTGAATCTTCACTCCTAACTTTTGAGTTAGACTTAAAAAGATGTCGTACATTCTATTACACTTGTTTTGTTACAAAACAATGTCGTCTATTCCATTATAAACTAATAATTGGTTAAGTGACATGTGTACAGGTCCCTCCGATTTTTAAGGAAAATATGACCGTTGGAATGGAGGTCGACCGAGCCTATAAATAGGAGCTCATTTGAAAGAGCTCGATACTGAAAAACAACTTCTTCGACATTGTTCACACATGCTGTTGAAGTAATTTCTAGTGAGAGAGTCCCTTATTAACTCTCAAAGCTTCATGCAACTCCGAATGTTGGTGATTACATTCGAGGACTTTCGGGGATTGGAAGACAGAAGTGCTGACTACCTTGAAGTTTGAGGGCTTCCTTGCTGATGAAGATAGAGGTTTCCAACTACCTTGAAGTTGAGGGCTTGTGGGGATAGCAAGACAGAGATTCCGATCTTCGTATCGAGGGCTTACCCTGGTGTGGGTAAGATAGACTTGCATGAATGTATAAATCAAGGGACCTTTATCAAAGGTTGTTGGATACCCTTCTCTTTGGGTTAAAATACTTATATCTTGTTACTTTTAGTTTTACTACTTGTTGTTTCCACTGAATATTTTATTATAAGGAAAGCATAACTTTATTATACTTCCTTACTTGTACTCTGTTTCATTTAGATAATATATGCTTTAATGTAAAATCTCATATTTTAATCTTTAGTTAAGTTTCAATTTCCAGATCCATATTTCTAGAACCTACATTCAGAATCTCTTTCCAGTTTTAATCAAGTACATAGAACTTGAAGTTTATAACTTCATTCCTTATTCCATGTTTTCAATTGGAGATAGAGGTGTTGTGAATTTTCTTAGGTTAACTTTGTTAAACTTAGAACTTTTCTTATCTAAGGAAAACATAGTTATCTGTAACCAAATTTAAAGGTTCCAAAGGAATTTTTAAAGTGTACAATTCACCCCCCCTCTTGTATATTGTGGATCTACATAATTTTCTCGATTCTGCAATTGGTATCAGAGGAGGTCTCAAAAATTATTCTACTCACGTATAAGTTTTTCTTGCTCACTTTATCATTCCGAACTTCCTCACTCCAAACATTGTGATTACGAACTTTCTCTACTAACATGTTTGTGTGCCAAAGGTTGTTTTAAGTATGGCTTGAATCAATGTTGGTTCCATTGATAATCTAAATCCTAAAAGACCAACAATCTTAGACGGTAATGACTATGAATATTGGAGAGATCGAATGAAGACTTTTGTTATCAACACTGGAGTGGAAAATTTCCTTATGCTTACTGGTGATTATAAAATTCCTGATAAGGAAGTTAGAACTTGGACTAACCAGAAAAATCAAGAGTATCAACTCAATTCTAAGGTACGCAATACCTTACATTGTTCAATGACTAGAAATATATATAGCCAAATTTCTTCTTGTGAAGCAGCTAATTGTATTTGTTAGAAGTTAGAAGTTACACACTTTGGAACTTCTAAAGTAATTGAGACTAGGAGAGCTATGCTTATAGTTGAATACCATGGATTCAATTTTCCTTATGGTGAACCAATTTGTAAAGTTCAATAAAGGTTTATGACTGTCATCAACATTTTACAGTCTATGGAAGAGTAGGGTTAGATGATTATGCACTTGTGGATAAGATAATTGATATCATTCCCAATGAGTGGAAATCCAAAAGAACTGCTATAGATCAGAACAGGAAAGTCACTAAAATTTCTCTTGATGAGTTATTTGGAACTCTTCTCCAATATGAATCAATAATGAAGAGAGATGTTGAAAACATCAAAAATAAGAATGGGAATGGTACTGTTGCTTTTAAAAAACATCAAATCATATAAAATCAATGACTCCTGAGAGAGTAACAAGATCCAAGTATAAGAAGGTAGTCATTCAATCAGATTCTAGTTAAAGTGAAATCTCAGAAAATGAGTTAGCAAATCTTGCTCGAAGGCTGAACAAGACAGCTGGCCAAAGAAATCTCCAATCCATGTATAAGAAAAAGGACAAGAAAGATAAGAAAGATGGAGAAGTCACATATTAGGAGTGCAAGAGAGCTGGACATATTAGACCAGATTGCCCTTTTCTCAAAAAGAAAGAAAGGAAACAAAGGCATTCAGACAAGAATAGAAAGAAGTATTATAAACCGAAAGATAAGAAAGTTATGAAAGCAAATGATACCTGGAGTTCCAGTGGTGGTGACTCTTCAGATGAATCTTCTGATTATGAATCATCAGGACAGAAGAATCTTGGTCTTATAGCCAGAATACCTATTGACAATCATTGTTTTATGGATAATGTACAAAATGCTAAATCATTGACCAATGTATCTTTAAATTCTAATGATAGTAAGTATTATTACTCCTCATATGAAGAATCCTCTTCTGATGAACAAAATACATTACCTACTTATGAAGATGTTTCTAGGTTTGCTAAACTTCTTGAAATTGAGAATTCCAAACTCAATAATAAACTTGATAAGGTAAACTATAGGAATAATGTTCTTACGAAAGAAATATGAGATCTTTCTAAAGATCTTGATAGAAAAAATGCTGATTTTGAAAGTATTTCAAAAAATCTTGAGGAAGTAAGTTCTAAGAAGAACAAACTTTCTAAAGAATTAGAAAAAGTAATTTCTAAGAAAAATGTTTTCGAGCCTATTTCTAGTTCTAAATCTAATGATTTTGAAGATAAAAACTTGGTTATCAAACTCATGTCCGAAATATTTTCCTTAAAGAAGTGTTTATCAAACATTAACCATGGTAAGGACAATTTTGGTAAAATGTATTCCCAAATATGACCTTTAAGAAATAAATCTGGATTTGGTTATACACATACAAAACTAATTTTTAGTAACAATTATCTTGTTCCTCAAAGTGCCCCATCTTGTACCAAGTGTCAATGTGGTGGTCACTGGGCGATGAATTGTTCCTTAAAAAAAACCCAATCTCTTGGATTTCACAAAGCTTATTTTTCTAAGAAGATGTGGGTTCCTACAATTTTGTTGTCTGGAAATCTCGGATCGAAACAAGTTTGGATTCTGAAAGTCTAATTCATTTCTTAATTTCAGTAAAATAAAGGGAGTACCAGCAGTAACACATGGTACATGGATAGTGGATGTTCCCGACACATGACTGGTAACAAAAGCTATTTTGAAAAGATTATCAAAACTAAATGAGGAAAGGTATCTTTCGGAGATAATGCTAAGGGATAGATTGTTGGAATTGGTAATATTGTTCTTCTAGGTAAATCCTTGATTTCAAATGTTCTTTTTGTTAATGGTCTTAATAACAACCTCATTATCATAAGTCAGTTATGTGATAAAGGATACCTTTTGAATTTTATAAATGATAAGTGCTTAGTTCACAATTCCAAGGAAGAATTTATTCTCTCAGCCAATAGGCAGGAGAATGTTTACACCTTAAATTTAGAAGACTATAGGAGCCTGGATTTACCATGCCTAAGTGGAATGGAAGATCATTCCTGGTTCTGGAATAGAAGACTAGGTTATTGTAACCTTAGGAACTTATGCAAACTCTCTAAGAAAAAACTAGTTAAGGATCTACCGAATCATAAATTTGATTCTTCTAAAGTTTTCGATCCGTGTCAATATGGAAAGAAACATAAATCTAGTTTTAAATAAATCGGTGAAGTCTCAACAACTGATGCATTACAGTTAGTGCACATGGATCTTTTTGGTCCAACACAAACTGGAAGTATTGGAGTCAAATTCTATGTGTTTGTTCTAGTTGATGATTACACTATATTTACTTGGGCCTATTTTCTAGAAAAGAAATCTAAAGAATTTTCTTATTTCAAAAGTTTTAGAGCTCAAGTTAAAAATGAGAAAAATCTTCCTTTGAAAACTATTCATAGTGATCATGGAGGAGAATTTCAAAATTCTGATTTTGTAACTTTTTGTAGTAGGAAAGGTATTACTCAAAATTTTTCAGCACCTAGAACTCCTAAAAAAATGGTGCAGTTGAGAGAAGAAATAGAATTTTTCAAGAGATAACTAGAACCATGTTGAGTGAATATTCTATAGCTAGACATTTCTGTGCTAAATCTGTAAGTACTGCTTGCTATACTATAAATCGAGTTTTGATTAGACCTTTTCATAATAAAACTCCTTATGAGTTATGGAATGGTAGAAAACCAGGACTATCCTACTTCAAGTTTTTGGTTGAAAAGTATTCATTTTGAATACCAAAGATGAATTACATAAATTAGAACCAAAATCCGATGAAGGAATTTTCTTATGTTATTCCACAACTTCTAAGGCATATAGATTTTTCAATAAAAATACTTGTACTGTTGAAGAAACAGTGCATGTAAAATTTGATGAGTCTGCTCCTTTTGTTTTTAAACTATCCCAACCTACATCCTCGGATGTGTTTTTCAAAAACTGATTGTCAACCTTTGATAGAAGATCCTTCCGATAAGTAAAATGTTCAAGAAGATACTTTTGAAACATTTACCCCAGAAGATTTTCTACCCAATGTTGATGAACAGGCTTTTTAAAACCCAAATAAGGTGTTTCTTAAAAATCATCCCAGTGATAGTATCATTGGTGATATAAATCAACCTTTATGTACTATAATTTCCTTAAGAAATTAAATATAACATCTAGCATTTATTTCCCAATTAGAACCAAAAAGCACTGATGAAGCTTTAGGTGATGATGATTGGATCAAAGCCAAGCAAGATAGACTAAATGAATTTGAGAGGAACAAAGTCTGGAACTTGGTTGAAAGACCTAAGGAAACTTCTATTATTGGAGTAAAATGGGTTTTTAGAATTAAATGAGATGAAAATGGAGTCATATTAAGAAATAAAGCTAGACTTGTTGCTAATGGCTATAATCAGCAAGAAGGAATAGACTATGAAGAAACCTATGCTCCAGTAGCTAGACTTGAATCTATCTATATTCTACTTTCCTTTGCAGCATTATTTAATTTTATACTTTTTCAAATGGATTTGTAATGTGCTTTTCTTAACGGTTATGTTCCAGAGGAAGTTTTTGTTGAACAACCTCCTGGATTTGAAGATACCAAACATCCTGATCATGTTTTTAGACATACCAAAGCTCTGTATGGTCTTAAACAAGCCCCACAAGCATGGTATGATAAACTCACTGGATTTTTGCTTCAAAATAACTTTGTTAAGGGAAATGCAGATCCAATCCTTTTTATAAACAAAGATAAGAAAAAAAAATTTATTGTTCAAATTTATATTGATGATATCATATTTTGTTCAACTCATCAATCTTTAACCGACTCTTTTGCAAGTCTAATGAAATCTGAGTTGGAAATGAGTATGATGGGTGAGTTAAATTTTTTTCTTGGTTTTCAAATTTCCCAAAAACTAGAAGGAATCTATATATCTCAACATAATTATATTAAAGATTTTCTCAAAAAGTATGGTTATGACAACATTAAGAGTATAAGTACTCCCATTGGTACCTCAAACTCATTAGATCTTCATGAAGCTTGGAAACCAGTATATCAAACATCTTTTAGAGTTATGATAGGAAGTTTACTTTACTTAACAGCTAGTCGGCCAGACTTAATGTTCTTAGTATGCTTATGTGCATGATATCATTCCAATCCTATGGAATCCTACTTAAAGGCAGTAAAAAGAATTTTTTGCTACCTTAAGGGAACCATAGATCTAGGATTATTTTATCCACTTGGAAATGATTTTGTTCTAAAAAGCTGTTCTGATGCTGACTTTGATGGATGTAGAATGGATAGAAAAAGTACATCAGGAACTTTTCATTTCTTAGAAGATCCATTAGTTTATTGGTCTTGCAAGAATCAACATTCTATAGGACATTACACTACTGAAGCCGAATATGTAGCAGCTGGAAGTTGTTGTGCTCATGTGTTGTGGATGAAACACACACTCAAAGACTATGGCTTGAGTTTTACTAAAACTCAAATTTTGTGTGATAACACAAGTGCCATTTCCCTATATAAAAACCCTTAACATCACTCTCGTGCAAAGCACATAGATATTAGGCATTACATTCTTAGGGATCACACACTAAAAAGAGATATTATTCTTCATTTTATCGGAATGCAAGATCCACTTGCTGATATTTTCACAAAATCTTTGCCTTCTGATAGATTTGAATACATTAAATAGAAGTTAGGAATGATTAACGTTAGGTAATCATTCTTCATTAACTTTCTGTTGAGAAATTCTCCTTACAGTAATAAATTCCATTTCATAGGGGGAGTACATTTGATTGTTAGAGTAACTAAATTTTTCAATGTTAGTTTTTCAAACATTTCAGAACTAAATTTCCGGAATGGGAATTTCCGAAACTGAAATTTTCCAGAATAGATATGTTCATATAGAAGACTTCTAGAATGGAAATTTTCATATTGAAAACATCTGGAATGGAAACTTTCGTACAGGTATTTCCATAACGAGATTTTCGTACCGAGACTTTCATAATGACCTCTTCATATTCAAACTTTTGTATTGAAATTTTCATAATGAAATACTTATAATTTTTTTCGTTTTCTTTTCGTACTGATTTTTCTGTACTGAGTTTGTTTTTTCGTAGTTAATTTTTTTCAAATATTACCCATTAAGAATAATCCTCCTAAGCCAATTCGAACGGTATTATTTCCTTACTTATGTTTTCATAATCATATATTACTAGCTGGTATTTTATTATATTTTATTTTCGGACTATAGTCTTCTTAAATCATTTTGTTAACAAAAACCTCAAAAGATTGGATTCAAGTTTTCTTGCGGGGTTGTTCTCAACCGTTAGATCAGATCAATGTTTTTTCAACCGTTAGATGGATTTTGGAAGACCAACGGTCAAATTCGTTGCCTATATAAAGGGGACCCAAAATGGTTGTCCCACATCGGTTTTTCAAGCTCCAGCATCCCGAAGCACTGCCTCTCTGTTTTAAGGCCTTTCTGATATTCAGCAAACTCTGTTCCGAACTTCTCAGAAGTCTTCAGATCCAAATGTCTGTGGAAGCAGCTTCTCAAGACATGTCTTCCTCTAAGTCGATTTCCAAGTGGTTAGTATATCGATAAAGGTTAGTTCATCCTGATTTCTTCAACAAGTATGATTCTCTTATATCTAAGAACATTAAGCTTAACGGATTGGAAGATGTTGCTGTGTCTAAGCACGGAATTCAAGATGATGTTTTTTTGGATTTTCTTATAGAGTTCTATGAGACAGTTTCCTTCTTTAAGGAAGATGGTATGGTGAAATTGTCGTTTAAGTCTTATGGAAAGACTGATAAGTTTTATTATGCCATGGAAGCCAGCTTGGTAGGGCTGAACAATGAAGGAGAAGCCGAGTTCATCACTCATGATTTTCCGGATTCAAAGGGATGCTTTGACAAGGAAAAAGCTTTAGAGACTCTCGGACTGTCAGATGATAAGGCTCTGAAGATTTCTATTCTGTCAATGAATATTCGGATTCTTGAATTATGGGTACAATACTTTATCGTACCGATAAAGGGAGACAAAGAAAGTTTGAAGAAAAGAGAGATCTACATTCTAGATTTTCTGATAAATCCATGGAAGTTTAATCTGATGAAACACATTCTTATTACCATTGAGAATGGTAAGAAAGGGAATCTGAGAGATCAGATCATAATGCATCCAGCAATCATCTCGAAGTTAATTGTTCGGTGCCTTGAGTCTTTCAAGGAGGCTTGCAAGTCTAAGCCCAGAGTTGGAAAATTTTGTTGGTGAGTGATGGTACCCTCAAAAGGATAGATGTTCCCTTCGACAAAAATACTGGTCATTTCGTTGATTTACCAGCTCAAGAAGAAGCGGTTCCGAAAGTTGGCGAACCTAAATCCTCTAAGCCAGTGATGAAGATAAAGTTGAAAGAAGTTGAAGTTGAAGCAGAGAATCCCAAATATAAGGAATTTCATTCTGCACCCGCCAAACCGAAGAAGATGAAAGCTTACCCTAATGAGGTAGTTTCTAGGTGGAGGGGAATCAAAGTGAAGAGAGTGTTAGGGGAGCCTCAGTTTGGCTTGGATCATGCGGAGGCTAAGGTGTTGAAGGAAAAGACATATGATGAGCTATAAAAACAAGTGAAAGAAAAGAATCTTAAGAAGAAGATGTCTGAAGCTGAGGTGGTTCAGAATTTATTGATGTTTAATGAGATGGCCTCCGGAAACATTCCAGTTCCGAGATCTTTTTCTTTGAAATCTCTACCCGATACTCCAGGAAGAAACTATGTCACTCTGGAGAAGGTAAAAGATATGCATGCTGAGGAAGAAGCAGTTGCTGAAGGTAGTGGTGAGACCGAAAATCTATTAAAGCAAGAAGACGATTATAAGGGGACACCTTTAGAACATTTTTCGCTCCGAACTTCAGAAGCTGAGTCTTCTATGTTAGTCTCTCTAGGGAAGGATGAGGAGAAATGAGAACAAGAAGTAGCATATCATGCAGAATAATATCATCTTCTACATGATATTGCTCAAATGGATAATTTAGAGGATGGTGCTCAAAAAGATGCTGATGATGAAGTAAATGTTGTCCATGTGTCTGATAGTGAACAGAAAACTCTGGAACATCAATCCATTCCAAAAAAGGACAAGGGAATGAAACTTGTTGTCGATACCCTGAGCTCAGTGGTTATAAAGAGAAGGGAAGTTGGTGATTTTTCTAAGAAGAAGGATGAGCAATTTGAGGAAGAAAATTCTCCCAGAAAATTCTCCGATTCGGAGTCATCTTCATTGGGGCATGACTTTGTTGTTCAGTCATAAAAGAGGTTAGTAGGTTCTATTCCAACTTTCTCAAGTATTGATTCAAGATTCCAGATGATCCAACATTCTTTGAATCATAAAATAGACTCCGTATCCATGGTTATGGATAAATGTGTTGATATCCAGGCTCAGATCAAAACTTTTTTTGTCAGCTATGAAGCCCGCAAAAGGTCTTGTAAGAAAATGACTAGTTGGTCGAAGAATACTTTAGAAGAGATGAAGATCTAGGATGATTTCCAAGATAATGGTAAAGATGATTTTGAGACAGAAGACATGAAGATAAATGATCTTACTTCTTCCTTTGAAGAAAATTTGATAGATGAAAATAATTTCTAGATTCAAGAAGTCAAAGATCTGAATGGGAAGCTGAATTCTGTTGCTCGAAACTGGAGGAATGAAAGGGATTGTTGGAATGAGATTGAAGAGAAGTTGTTAAAGAAAGAACAAGTTTTGAAATCTCAGGAAGAAAAGCTTGAAGCCCAGGAAGAAAAGATTTAAGTTCAAAGTGCAAGAATAGTTGTGTTAGAGAAGGAAGCCGAGGAAGATCATAAAGACTTGAAGAATATAAATTCTATTCTCAAGGGTCTTATGTCGAAGGAAAAAGATCCAATAGAAAAATCCCATCTTTTGTTGAATCCTAGTTTTCATGTTTTTGAACATTCAAACTTAATGAAAATCTTGCTTGCTCATTTCTTTTGTTGTTGTAACTAATTTTTCAGGTACTTTGTTATATTTTCCATTCCCTCAAATTCTTTTTGAAAATCACAAAGGGAGAGAAGGAAAAATAAACCTAACAAAAGGGGGAAAAGAAAAAGAACCTTAAAAAAGGGGGAGAAAGAAAAAGAACTCTATTAGAGTTTATCTAAGGGGGATTTTTTCATTAAAGAAGACATTCGTATTCTTAATGAAATACCATTCCGGAAATCTGGAATACAATCCTTAGAGTTTCAAAGCCTAAGGGGGAGTTAGTCATATTCATCAACATCTATAAGCAAAGGGAGATAAGCATTAATGTTTTTTTTCTCCATAGTCTTTCTTTTTCGTAAGGATGATTGTGCTTTCCAAAAAGGGGGAGATTGTTGAGTCAATAAGGTTTTCTTTATAACTTTTCCATTCCTTCTTGTTTTTAAAATCACAAACACCTTATCTTTAAGGAAAATTGCTTTATAAGGAAGATTGAATTTATAAGGAAAATCGCTTTTATAAGGAAAATCACCTTTATAAGGAAGATCTCTTTTATAAGGAAAATTGCTTTTATAAGGAAAATCACTTTCATAAGGAAAATCACTTTTATAAAGAAAATTATCCTTATCATATTTTCATTATCTATGTCCATATATTTCATAAGAATAAGAATCGATTTCATTTCTATATTCTCAGAATCGTTTAAATATTTGATATGAAGCATTCTGTTTTATGTTTCAAATTCTGGATGAGAACTTTAATGAAGTTTTACTCTGAATTCTGGATACGAACTCTAATAAAGTTCCACTCCGAATTCTGGATACGAACTCTCATGAAGTTCAACACTGAAATATAATAACGAATCCTGATTACAAATTCTCATTACAAATTCTAATGATTAATTTTCATTCCGAATTCTCATTCTGAATTCACCTATTAAACAGAATCTGATCATCTTTGCTTTATACACTCTGAATTTATTTAGACTCTGAATATTATTTTTTCTTAGATTCCAAACCTTCATTTTTCTTACACTTGTATATTTTGTCTACTCTTTAATATTTTTCTTACACTCCGAATCATCACTCCGAACTTTTCAGTTAGACTTAAAATGATGTTGTACATTCTGTTACACTTGTTTTTTTATAAAACGATGTCGTCTATTCCGTTATAATCTAACCGTTGGTTAAGTGACACGTGTACGGGTACCTCTGATTTTTAAGGAAAATATGACCGTTGGAAAGGAGGTCGACCGAGCCTATAAATAAGATCTCATTTAAAAGATCTCGATATTGAAAAACAACTTCTTCGACATTGTTCGCACATGCTGTTGAATTGATTTCTAGAGAGGGAGGATCTTATTATCTCTCAAAGATTCATGCGACTCCGAATGTTGGTGATTACATTCGAGGACTTCCGGGGATAGGAAGAGAGAGGTTCCAACTACCTTGATGTTCGAGGGCTTCCTTGCTGAGAAAGACATAGGTTGACAACTACCTTGAAGTTGAGGGCTTGCGGGGATAGCAAGACAGAGATTCTGATCATCGTATCGAGGGCTTACCCTAGTGTGGGTAAGACAGACTTTCTTGAAAGTATAAATCAAAGGACCTTTATCCAAGGTTGTTGGATACCCTTCTCTTTTGGTTAAAAGAATTTTATCTTTTTACTTGCAGTTTTACTAATTGTTTGTTTCCGCTGCATATTTTATTATAAGGAAAGTATAACTTTCTTATACTTCCTTACATATACTCTGTCTCATTTAGATTCTATACGGTTTAAGGTAGAATTTCATATTGTAATCTTTAGTTAAGTTTGAATTTCCGGATCCATATTTCCAGAACCTACTTTTGGAATCTCTTTCCAGTTTTAAGCAAGTACATAGAACTTGTAGTTTATAACTTCATTCCTTATTCCAAGGTTTCAATTGGTGATAGAGGTGTTGTGAATTTGTTTAGGTTAACTTTGTTAATCTTAGAACATTCCTTATCTAAGGAAAAAATAGTTATCCGTAACCCACTTTAATGGTTCCAAAGAATTTTTAATGTGTACAATTCACCCCCCCCCCCTCTTGTATATTGAGAATCTACATCATTATTTCGATCCTACAAGTGGAAGTCTTCAACCTTGTCATTGTAGAGCCAATATCAATGATATATCACATATCATTTTGGCTGATGGTGTCTTATATTTCTATAATAGTAAAAGGTGAACCATTAGATAATTTATCAATGTAATGGAAACCTACTGAAATTGAAGTGTTCATGCCATCAATAGAGATAAATGTACCATATTTATATCAAAATAGTGTTTGGAAAGAAGGGGGGAAATATTATGAACACAATGTGAAAACATAAAAAACAACTTTCTATGGATTATTTTGGAGCTCATACTGCAATGAGAAGGGTTCTAATTAACCACTTTGATGTCTTTGTTGGGAAAATTACAACTCGTATTACAAAATAAAAAAATTAGTATTGGACCTCTGGGGGTGACATCATGTTTGTTAATTGTGTTCTTTCCTCGATCCCCATGCACTTTCTTTTATTAATTAATGTTCCAATGGTGGTGCTAAAAAAATAGAGAAAATTTAGTGATGGGATTAAAATGGGGATCACAAAATAAAGGTATTTGTCATTGGAATTCATGGGACAAGATGGATTTGGAGATTTCTTATGGTGGTAGTAAGATATGAAGTGTGAAAGGAAAAATGTTGGGCGTGAAACAAAACTTGCATGGGATTTTCTATAAAATAAATCAATATTGGAAAGATTTATCATCAACTGATATGGAAAATAAATGGATAGTTGTATAGGTATTACCTCTCGACTCTAGATCACGATCTCAATGAATTTACCAGTGCTTCACACTCTTTCGGTGTGGCTTGTGGGCTGTGGGAAAATTATTCTCTAGAAAGGCAACTAGTTTGGCTCTTTGACGACCAATCATTTTTTAAGGGAAATTCCATTCTTATAAATATGTCATAAAATCACATGAAAACAATACATAATGAACTAATAAGTGCTATATAGACTTTAAACATAAGTTTTCCACTTTTGTTTTTGGAGTATCGAAAATCTGACATACACGGTTTCAAGTAGTAAGATATTTTTAGTCTGATAAGAAAAATATAATTTTTTGTGAATATTAACCTACTCTTATGAATAGTAACATACCCTAATGAATACTGATATTCCATAATGAATAGTAACATTACATATGATAATATATAAATAATATTCAAGTTGAATGTATTATATAAACATATTTTAGAATTAGTAGATGAATGAATTAAAATTTGTTTTGATAATAACTTAATTTTTTATTTAAATATGAAAATAAACATATTTAGAAAATTATTTCTGAGAAATGTATTTCATTTATGGATTCTAAACATTGATAAATGGTCTGCATGTTTTTTTGATATTTTTCTGAAATACATGAACTTTTAGTGATATTAACATTCATTAATTTTCCGTATAAGTACACTATAGTGGAGGTTGTGCTAGAACCACTTCCTTAGAAGCTACGATGATGGTATTGATTCATGCCATTGAGTGTTTTCAAAGGAAGCGCTGGAACAACATTTGGATTGAAAGCGACTCTACTTCCTTTGTCCAAGCAATTTGGAAGGGTGTGATCCATCTTTCCTGGACTCTTGCCTCTCATTGGATGAGCTGTATGGACTCTATTTGGGATATCAAATATATTTCCCCTCATTCCTACTAGGAAACAAATATAGTGGCGGATTCTCTCGCAAATAAAGGTATCAACCAGGGCGTTGTGTGGTTTGATAATCTGGCGGCTGACCTTCTGCCTCTTTATGAATGAGATTATAATAAAGTCCCATCTTTCTGACTTTTGTAGATTACATTTTTTTTATAAATAAATTTTGTCTTGGTCTTTGACCAAGACATTACCTTTTAAAAAAATAATTGATGTTCATCGAATACTTACTATTCCTTATATTGTGTGGAAATAATTAATTAATGATTAAAACATTATGAAAACCCTCCTCCCCTCCATTATAAATACCACCAATTCTTACCTCTTCTCTTCACTCTTCTCAAGCCTTCTGTCATGCCAACATTTTTCCAATATCTCTCCCCAAGATACTCTTGAAAATACTAAATCATCTCCCCTGAAGAGGTTCTCTAAAGAAGAAGTCTCATGAGGTAAATTCCACTTTCAAATTCCATATTTTCTTTTATGTTCTTTTCTTGTTTGTTTCTTTTCACACTTCCCATCACTCAAATATTATGATAAATCCTATAAATACATGTAGTTGAATTTTTTTTATGCTAATGGGATATTTCATCATCTTCTCTACTTTCCCAACCTTTTATTTGAAAGATATGAAATCACTATTTGAGATGTACTGATTTAGCATATTCAAAAACAACATTTTAATAATTTCTATTATCATCTTTAATTATGGTCATGATAGCATTTTTGTTTTGGTTGAAAAAGATTATGTATATATGTGTGTGTGTGTCTAATATATTTTAATTTTGGTTATGTAATCCTTTTGTACAAATGGTATTATGTTATAAATAGAAACATGTACTTTTTAATCAAACCCACCAATTATCAAAAATGGATGTCACTTTGGTTTTATATAATAGTTTGACTTCCCTCTAAGTATCCAAATTAAATTTAAAAACATTTAATATCCTGTATATTTTCTAATAGAATATAACTTCAATTCTGTACAACCAATTTCATCTAACATGTTTATCCCAACATAAATATAAGCGAATAGATCATCAAAACTATGTAAACAAACGAGCTCGAATAATGAAATTGAACATAGTAACCAATACAACCAGTTATGAATGAACATAAAAAGATTATAATAAACCAATTAATTATATAGTAAGATCATGAATTACTAATTAATAAACCAAATTTTATTATTTAGGTCTTTAATAACATGTGGAGAACACTAACAGAATTATGGTAACGGACCCTCCCCATTTCACTTTTATTTCCAGATTGTCCTCTATGATATTGCCTTTTACATGTGATCCCTAATGATGGGGTATTATTTTGCACCATCCCCATACTTCCCTCATGGTGAATAAGTTATTTTAAACCCCATTCAATCTCATCATATACCTTTTAGGTACTCTCAATACATTTCCAATAATCCGTAATGAATTCTATAGGAACCTCCTTTACTCTTTTGGGATTCTCTATCGTTCTTTTCCCCAAATGATATTGTCTTTTATTTTTTAGTAAAACATCTACATACTATTTATATTCTCCAAACTCATGTTCTAAGATCCATCCCTCATTCTCCTTCAGGGATAAACATGTTTTTTAGTGATTCCCACCTCGATACTTCCTGCTAAGAAAATCGTCTTTGAAGGGAACTTCCCAAATTTTTACCCCATTTCATCTGCACTTTATCTTTTGTTTTAAGAAACAGTTTTCTTTATAAAATCATTATTTTTTTATGAAAAATATCCCTGTTCACTTCTAGTTTTATATAAAATATTTTTTCCTTTTCTATTTTGAATGCTCTAAAGTATCTTTCATTAAACCGCACGAAATTTTTTTAGTGAAAATGTTTATAAAATATATTTTTTATAGGTTGTCACATTTCTTTGACACCACTTACCATGTTATATTCCCATTTTACCTTATGAATGTACATGTATGTTCTAATCTCTTTCCTTCATTGACACTTTGATGATGCAATCATGGGTTATGATTTATGTCAAAGTTGTTGTACCTAATTCATTCCATGAGTACCCTTATGTTTATGTATAGATTGTTATGTAGATTATTTATTTGGAAAAAATATTCCTGAATATATTGATATGGGTGATCCCATATAGTGATCCAATGCATTGGGTAAAGGTATGTATCGTGAGATGAAATGTGAAACGGAATTTGCGGTTAGCCTTGACCCCTACTCAAATGGGAAATGAGTTTAGCGGTTAGCCTTTTCCCATACTAAAATGGGAATCGATATTGGAGGATAGCCTTAAACCATATTAAAGAAATGTTTTATGATTCTACCACATTTATATGATTACATGTTTATATTATTCCATGCTTATATGATAATATTTTATTATTTTCATTCTTTGGATGACATTATGTCATGACTCCTAACTCATCTTCTTAAGACATATCCTAATGTTCATTCCCATACTAGGCTTTTCAGCTCATCCCTTTTTTCATGTGTTCCCCAGGGTACCCTATGTAGAAGTAAGGGCTCAAAGGAAGGTAGGATATCTTTTTGGAGACTAGAAAAAAAAATTAGCCCCATGTTTTACATTTTATGTACCTAGTCTTCCATGGAACTAGACTTAATGATACTAGGCATATGCTCTATTGTATTATTATCCTTAAAATCTTGTAATGTTATATATAAAAGTCTCATGTCACAATGTTGGTAATAGAGGATTGTCTAGTTTTTTTGGAAATTTGTAATAGAGCACCTTTGTGAGAACCTTAAGGATGATACTGAGTATAATAAAGCATTCCTAAATTATGGTAAGTGTAGTGTGAATTGTTTATCAATAAAATACATCCCTATCTGGATATGACCAGGTAGAGGCAGATCTTGCACAAATGTTACTAGGAGTGAAAACTCCGACAAGGGGTTTTAGGAATTACTCGGGGTATCCTAGTACACAACACCGGGGGTTGCTACACTCTTGGTTACGACACTCCCTGAGGATATGCTTTTGTAGATTCATGAGTTTACTAAAAAAAATTATTAAGGGACAAAAGAGCCCATAAAAATATTAGTCAAGAAATAGATTGAGGATAACCAAGATTTAAACATAAGGTAAAACAAGTTAAGATTTACTACTTACTTATATGTTTATTCTTTTATGTTCAAATATTCATTTTTATGCTAAATAGATAAGTATTCAAGACTTCTAATTATATGTTATTTTTTTAGTTAATGGATGTAAATAGAAGAACACATTCCAACAACAAATTTGATAGGCAATTTGATGATTTCCCAAAAGATATGACTGATATGATGGGAGAATGTGCTAAAATCTTCATGATAGTACTAGATCAAGTGGCTTGAGTTATGAATATTAACATGAATTAGGAGGAAGCCCTTAATCCACAAAGGAAAAAATCAATTATCCATAGAATCCTTCATGCGGAAAAGGCCTCCCATGTTTAGAAGATCATCTGATCCCCTCTTCATGGAACAATGGATTAAATCCATCGAAAAGATATTCTCCATCCTCCAGTTCTCGAAATAACATAAGGTTGTACTAGCGGTCTATCATTATGATGGTGAATAAGATCAAGGCTGGACACTAATCAAGTATAAAATTTCCAAAGAGAAAATTGATTCCATGGAGTGGGAGGAATTTAAGAGGATGTTTTACAACAAATGTTTTCCTCGAACCCTCTATCTCATGATGGAAAGAGAGTTCCTAGGACTCAGGCAGAAGGAAGATGAGTCCATCGGGGCATATGAAGAAAACATTAAAAGGATTTGATGTTATTACTATGGATTTTTCATAAACACTAAATGAAATGTGGATCACCTCTTTAGAAGACTAAATCTGAATCTATGAAAATCATTGGTTATTTTATACTTTGACAGTTATGAGGATATTGTTCGTTGTGCCCGTCAAGGTTGAAATGGATATTAGATACTCTCAGGGGTCTCATGGGCCTAGTGACATGATGTGGAAAAAGGATAACAACATGGGTGGTTCATCAAAACAAATATCATGATTGAATGAAGCATGACTTTTCCCCTTGCAAAATATGTGGGAAGAAGCATCACGGTAACTATCTGAAGGGAACCAAGAATTGCTTCAAATGTGGGATGTTTGGTCATCTGACCAAGAACTGCCAAAGGGATATGAAAATTACCACAAAAGTTGATGAATAAAGGCAGGTTCTGATCAACACTCAGCCTGTAGTGTAGTGTTACAACTGCATGTATCATGGTCATTATGCGAACAATTTCACTATGACGATGGTTGTTAGAGGCAATCAACAACAACCTACAAGGCAAAATGATAGGGATTATTATATCACTACTACTGAGGTAGAGCTAGAAAATGATGTGGTGACCAGTACTCTGGTTATTCATTCAATAATAGCAAATGTACTATTTGATTATGGTTATACTCATTCTTTCATATCAAGCATGTTTACTAGAACTATTTAAGCACAACCTCAAAATTTGGAGGAAAATATTTCCATGAGAATATAAAATGGGAGAATTATAGATTCCATGGTTTATAACTCCTACACAGTTAATTTTTGTGGACTGAAACTCCCAAAATATCTTGTCATACTTTATTAAGTGGAGTTTGACACTATCTTCGGCATGGATTTTCTTTCATTATACAAAGCCAACATCAATAGTCGGGAAAGTGAGATTAGTCTTCAATTCCAAAAGCATCATCTGATTCTTTAAAAATGTAAGGAGCAACATGAATCTCCTTTAGAATCATCATCTCAATTGTGGATATTGATGCGTTGTGAGAATGTATATCTTGCTAAAATTATTGAGAGAAAGGAGAGGATCATGCTTAAAGACATTCCTATCATGAGGGGATACACTAATGTATTCACTAAAGAGTTTCATGGTCTTCATCCTGACTGAGTGGTTGAGTTCCCAATTGAACATATTCATGTATCTCTACCTATCTCAAATACACCATAATGAATGGCCATTGTATAACTAGAAGAGCTGAAGAACGAATTAAAGGATAATATATGGAAGGGTTTTATATGATTGAGTGCTTCACCGTGGGGTGTTCCAGTCTTTTTCGCCAATAAGAAGGATGGATCAATATACCTCTGCATTGATTATTTTGTGCTCAAAAAAATTACTATAAAGAACAAGTTTCACCTACCAAGGATATATGACTTATTATATTAACTTTTTGGGGCCTGTTATTTCTCTAAGGTGGAATTTTGGTCGGGATATCACCAATTAATGATGAGGAAGGAAGATATTCCCAAGACTACCTTTCAAATGATGTGTGGACACTATGAGTTCATAGTGATTCCCAACAGACTCACTAATTCTCTAGAAATATTCTTGTATTTAATGAATAGTGTCTTTAGAGATTAACATAAAAAATTTTGGGTAGTCTTTATTGAAGATATTCTGATATACTCCATGAGAATCGATGAGCATGAGGAGAATTTGAATAATATGTTAAAGACTTTGTCAAGGGAGAATTAGTTTGAAAATTATAGTAAATGTTATTTTAGTATGGAGAAAACATCATTATTGTGTCATGATATCACTAGCAAAGGGATATTTGTGGACCCTTCCAAGATGGAGGCAATAGAAGAGTGGCCCTGGCCAATTTCTATACCGAGATCCGTTGATTTTAGGGTCTAGCTAGTTGTTATTTACAATTTGTGAAGAATCTATCATGATTTTAAAACAAAATTACCAATCTGACACAGAAGGGAGTAATGTTTTTCTAGACAATGGAATGTAAAGACTATTTCACGCAGTTGAAAAAAGGGGCTTATCTCTGCACCCATACTCAGACTCCCTACAAGTGGAGAACTCTTTTTGATTTATAGTGATGATTCTAAAAAGGGGTTAGGCTGTGTGATAATGATTAATAATAATGTGTTTGCCTACACCTCAAGTTAGCTAAAAATCATTGAGAAAAACTATCACACACATGATCTAGAGGTGGCTGCATTGAACTTTGCATTGAAAATATTATGGCATTATCTCATTGGGGAGAAGTGTGAGATATATACTAACAACAAGAGTATAAAATATATATTCACACGAAAGGAGCATAATATGTGCCAGTAAATATGGATAGAGCTCATCAAGGATTATTAATGTTCAATCCACTAAAATCCTAGTAAGGAAAACAAGGTGGAAGATTCTCGAAGTATAATGGATCATGAATCATTATCAATGATGAGAATTGAAAACGATCTGGTATTCTTAGATTTGAAATGGATGGAAATAGAAATAATTAAGGGAGTAATATCATCAATCCTTTCTCGAATTATTGCTCAACCATTCCACTTGGAGAAAATATATGAATCTCAAAGAGTGGATGGGAAAATTCTGAAGCTGTTAAAAATGGTAAATCCTCCGATTTAAAAATTGATGAGGAAGGAGTTGTATGATTTGGGTCACGATTATGGGTACCATCTAATATAGAGATAAAGAAGGAACTTCTGAATGACTCAAATTTATCAACCTTATCTATCCACCCAGTGAGCACAAAGATATATCGAGATCACTGAGAAAACATTTGGAGGAACAATATGAAAAAATAGATTACTGAATATACATCAATGTACCTAGTATGTCAGCAAGAGAATGATGAGAGGAAAAGGTATAAGGGGATGATGCAACAACTTCCCATATATCATGTATGTAGGAGAACATTACAACGGACTTTGTCACTCGACATCTATGTTTATCTAGAGGAAATAATGCTATATGGGTCATTGTGGATCATCTTACAAACACAGCTCACTTTATCATGATTCGAGAGAAAATTTAATTCGATCCACTTTCATGGATTTACATCAAAGAAGTGGTATGGCTATATAGAGTACCACTATTTATTATATCTAATCATGATCTGAGATTCATCTCAATGTTCTGGAAAATTCTCTAACATGCTCTAAGAACTGATTTGAACTTCAGTACAACCTATCCTACTCAAACTGATGGCCAATATAAGAGAACTATTCTGACACTGGAAGACATGTTGAGATCATGTTATATTGAATTCCTTGAAGGATTGGACCATCATATTCCACTGGTTGAAATATCCTAGAACAATTGTTTCCACTCGAGCAACTGAATGGAACCATATGAAGCCATTATTGGAAAAGGTGTAGAACACCAACATGTTGGGATAAAGTCGATGAGCGTAAGCTGGTCGAACGTGAATTGGTGAAAAAAATGGTGGAAAAGGTGAAAACTATTTAGCATCATATCAAGGAAACCTAATGTCGATAGAAATATTATTCAGACAATCGTCAAAGTTACCTGAATTTTAAAGTTGGAGACATGGTATTTCTATGAGTATCTCCATGTTAAAAGGTCATGAGGTTTGGAAAGAAAGGGATGTTATGACCTAGGTACATCGGCCCCTTCAGGATCCCTGATCTATTCGGATCATTGTCCTATAGACTGGGACTTCCACCTACCATGTAGAAAGTACGTGATGTATTTCATGTATACCTCTTAAAAAAGCACATACCAGACCCTTCACATGTACTCTCTTTAGAGGTGGTACAGTTGGATGGTGATATTTTTTATAAGGATTAGCCATTTAAGATCTTGGATCATATAGACAAAGTTCTACACAACAAGCCTACTCATCTTCTCAAGGTACTATGGTGAAACCATAAGTATAAAAATGAAACATGGGAAATGGAGGAATAAATGAAGCAAAAGTGCCACCACTTATTTTTTTGTCTAGAATCTTAAATGAAATTTCGAGGGAAAATTTTCTAAAAGGGGGAAGAATGTAACGACCCAATGTTTTTCAATGGAAAACCTTATCTTATAAAAAACCCTAAAATCACATGAAAACACAACATAATGAACAACTATTTTCTAAGATACCTCGAAACATAAGTTTGTCACTTCTTTGTTTGGAATTTTTAAAATTTGTCATACACAGTTGCAATCAGTAAGTTATTTGGGGGCCAATAATAAAAACATAATTTTTGGTGAACAATAACCTACCATTATGAATACTAACATACCCTTATGAATAGTGATATACCGTAATGAATAGTACCCTTACTTATGAAAATATATAAATAATATTCTAGTTAAAAGTATGATATACCTATATTTTAGAATAAGTAAATGAATATTTTAAAACTGGTTTTTGATAATAAATTATTGTTTTAATTAAATATTAAAATAATCATATTTGGAAAACTATATTTGAAAAATTGATTTAATATTTGGATTTAACACATTGATAAATGGATAGGGAGAATTTTTTAGAATTTTCTGAAATACTATAATTTTTTTGTGAATAGTAAAATACATCAATTTACCTTATAAATACACTATAGTGGAAATCCACTATTCTTGACATCGAAAGGGATGTAAGCACCCAAATCACAAACTCACATGAATTTATTACTCTTATTTTTCATTGAATCCTTACTATTCTTTGTCTTGTGCGGAAATAATAATCTAATGATTGAAAAATTATGAAAAACCTCCTCCCCTCCACTATAAATAAAACCCACTATGACCTTTTCTCTTCACTACGCTCCGGCCTTTTTCCCTGAAAATATTCCAGCTAAATATCTACCCCACCTCTATCCCCACATCCAAAATCTCTTATCCTCTTTGAAATACTGAGACCTATCCCCTTATGAGGTTCTCAAAGGAAGAAGCCTCAAGAGGTAAATTCCCCATTCCAATTTCTTCTTTTCTTTTCAGTTCTTTTCTTTTTTGTTTCTTTCCTCAACTCCCTTCACCCAAATTGTATGATAACTCTAGTAACATACATGTACTATAATTTTATTATTTTAATGGGATATTTCATTATATTATCTTTTCCCGCCCACCTTTTATTTGAAATAAAATAAAGCACCATTTGAGATGTGATAAATTAGCACAATCAGTGACAATGGTTTTTCAATTTCTATTATATTCAATAATTTAGGTAATGAAACCATTTTATATGGCTGAACCATATTATATATATATATTTAATAAATCATATTTTTTGTTCGGTGATCCTTTTGTACAAATAGTATTAATTATAAATCAAAACATGTTCTTTGTAATCAAACCCCCCAATTAACAAAAACAGGTGTCACATTGGTTTTATATAATAATTTGAATTCACTCTAAGAAACAAAATTAAATTTAAAAACCAATTAATCTCTTGGATGTTCACAAAAAGCATATAACATCAACTCTGGACAACCACTTTCATCTTAAATGTCTATCCAAACATATATATAAGCCAACTGGACATTAAAACCAAGTAGTCAAACGAGCCTAAACAATGAAACTGAACCTCATAACCAATAAAAATGGTTATTAATGAACATAAATTTATTATAATAAAAAGATTTCTTATATAAGAGGTTATGGAATTATTAATTAGTATTCGTAATTTATTTATTCAGGTCATTAATAATAAGTGTAGAACTCCAACAAATTTGAGGAAATTGATCCTTCCAATTTCACATTTATTTCAAGATTTTCCTGCATGTAATTCCATTTAACATGTGATTCGTAATGATATGGTATTATTTCTCACCTCCCCCATACTTACCTCATTATTTATAAGTTTTGATAAACCCCATTATCTCTCATAAAATCCCTTTTAGGTACAAACAATACCATGTCTATAGTCCATAATGATTTCTTCTCGAACCTCCTTCACTCCTTCGGGTTTCTCTATCTTTATCTGTACCCAAATTAAGTTGTATTTTATTTTCATTTAGAAATTATAAATACCATTTATATTCTCCAAACTAAATTTCAAAGATCAATACCTCATTTTTTCCAGTTATATACATGTTTTTTATGGATTCCCACCTCAATACTTCCTGATAAGAAAATATTGTTTTATGTGGACTACCCAAATTTTTACCCCATTTAAAGTATACTCTATCCTCTGTTTTAATACCCAATTATATTTATAAAATCAGTATTTTTATTATTGAAAACTTCTTGGTTCACTTCTGGTTTTATTTAAAATATTGTTCCCTTTTCTATTTTGAAATCTCTATAGTATATTTCATAAAACCACAAAAAATGTTTTAATGTTAATGTTTCTCAAATAAATTTTTTATGTGTCCATTTTCTTTGACACCACTTACCTTTTTATCTTCATATTTTACCATATGAATGTCCATTTATCATCTAATCCCTTTCTTTCATGTACACTTTCAGGATATGACCATTGGTTATGATTTATGTCATGGTTGTGGTAGCTAATTCCTTCTATGGGTACCATTATATTTATGTATGGTTGATTATGTATGAGTATTTATGTGGAAATAATATTCATGAAAATTTTGGGATGGGTGAGCCCATATAGCACTCCAATGAATTGGATAAAGTTATGTCTCATGAGATGCGAAGTGAAACAGGATTGGCGGTTATCCTTGACTTGTATTGAAATGGGGAACGGGATTTTCGATCAGCTTTAACCCATACTAAAATGGGAAATGGGATTGGAGGTTAGCCATGACCCATAATAAAGACATGGTTTATTATTCTTCCACATTTATATGATTTCATGGTTATATTATTCCATGCTTATATGATAATATTATATAAGTTCCAAGACTTGGATAACATTATATCATGCATCCTAATTCATGTACATTAGACATATCATTATGTTCATTCCCATAATTTTATTTTTAGCTCATCCCTTTTTTCATGTGTTACCCAGGGGATCCTATGAATATGTAAGGGATCAAAGTAATTTAGGATCTATTTATGGTGATTAAATATAAAGTGTTTTTAGCCCTATGTTTTATTTTTATGTACTTAGTCTTCGAAGACACTAGACTTAATGATCCATTTCTAGTAATCTGATTAATAATTATACTAAAAGTCATGTACTATTATATATTAAAGGCTTGGGTAACTATATGCTCACCGCTTGGGTTCCCCAGTTGTCTGACCCTAATGATTTTCTTTTCCCATGCAAGTAAATTCAATCCCTTTTTTCAATCCATTCTCACGCATGACCAGCTAATGGTTTTTGATGACATCACATTGAATGAGGAACCATACAATCTCATCCCTACGAGGTTGACTTAGGTTTCCTTCTCTTCTATGGGGTTTCACTTGGTGACTATGAACCATGGAATTCTAGATAAATGGAATGAAATGGCTTATTGTTGTGACCTTCGAGTGAAATACAATTTTCTCATTTGGCATCTTCGAATCAACACTATTCCAACAGAAGACTAGTCATGGAACAAAGGGATCTCATTGGCATGTAAATTATTATATTGTATTAATTCCAATGGGAATCAACTGATGTTCTCTTCTTTTCTAGTGACCGGTCATCAACAATCTGGAGTTCCTTGGGTGAGGCCTTCAGGCTTGGAGGTCATGTGTCCATGTTTTTTCTCTTTCCATCTATCGTTGTTTTGGAAAATTAGAAAGAATTCATTTGAACATAAGGAAAGGGAAATTCTACTTGTTGTGGGATGTTGGAGCATCTTTATTACACGAAATCAAAGCTGTCATGGGGGGAAAATCTGTCCACGCCTTTACGTGGTGGTTAGATCCGATTGAATTGTGGATGAATGGGTTTCCTTCATCAAATGATGGGATATCATTCTTATAATGAGAGTGTTCATGGAAGGTAATTCTATTACTCTCATAGTACAAACTATTAACAGGAAAGGTATATTGGTGAATTTGAATACTCTGGTAGCAGATTGAAACACAATGTGGGTGTATTGTGTGTGTCTTGACTTATCAGGGGAGTGCTTTGTGACCCTCAATAATCATTGATATTGGCCTTAAATGATGGATTTGGATTGGGAAAATATCTCATTTTATATGATTCAGTGATGCTAAAAGATATTATGTTACATCATTCATACAAAATTAAGTTACAGTCAGTGGAGATTAAGTCAACAATTCTATATGGATCCCTGTATGAAAAGCTCCAAATCCCTTGGACCATTTTCTATATCATTCATAAGTTCTAATGACTTTGGTACCCAAAATTTATTCTATGTCACACATGGAGTGAGGGAACAAGGTGGATGAATTCTTGTCCTTGGTAATTAGTAATGGTTATGAAAACGTTTTTCTCTGTTCGAGGTCTCTCCCAAAGGTTTGTGGTAACATTTTTAGGGAACATTAATTGGGTCTCCCTTACTTTTGACCTCCTTAGAATTGTTCATTATAAGGAATTTATAATCATGAAATAATAATAAAATTCTAATGTTGGATGGATGTTATAAAACATAATGAGGATCTTTCTGTTAGAATCAATATTTATGTCAACCAAGTTGAGAAATAAATATATTTTATTATATTATTCTTCAATATAAATCATATAATACATAAAATTTTTAATGATACAATTATATTATAATTATATATAAAACATTATCTCCCCAAGAATAATTACTAGATGTATAATCTCAACAAATATTTTATTGTTAATGATATTAAACTTTGGTAACATTTTCAATTTGGAGAGAGTTTTTTCATTTATACTGAATACATTATTATGATGTATTTTTTTCCCACATCGATATTTAGTTTTATACAAGTGATTATTAGGGTAGGTTCAAATTATTATTGAAATTAACAGGTAATATGATCAATGTAATGAAAATGTTGTTTCAATAGTCATTAAAGAGAAATGGTTGAAAGGGTTTATTTGGAAATAAAATAAGTATTAAATATTAATGGTTCTATTCTATTAATAATATCAAAATATTTAAAAAGTGTGGGGATGTGAATACTTGAACTAGTAGGTATTGTTTCATATTTATTAAATTGAATGAATCAAATTTAGGTAATTAGAAATAATTATATCAAGATGTACCACCAGAAGTATAATGTAAGTAACCAATTTTTAATGTATTCAACACATGTAAAGTGTTTGGTTGGTGTATGTGAGGGTTTGGAGATATTTTGGAATGTTTTTAGGGGTTTTATGGAGTTACATAGTTTGAGAATGGATATTTGAAATTGTGAAACACCTATAAGAAACAATGTCAAGCCAGAAAAGGGGCTATAAGAAGGTGCATGGTTAGGCACATTTTTTTATCAAACCATTAGACCACATAGGAGTAACCGTGAAAATTGGAATAGATTAAAAAATATTGATTCATATTTTGTCTAACTATACAATCCAAATATATGAAGGGTGTTGAGAGGAAGTGGATGGCATATTATTTGCCTTACCATGCGACCCAATCATGCATGGTTATATGTTTGATCATAAAAATTTGATCTTACTCATATTTTCCCCAAATACACCAATTTTTCTACTTGGTGACCCTAAATCAGTTGTTTCTTCTCCCAAAGGCTAGGGAGACTTGCCCCTTTGAGCTGGGGGTGGTTTTTCAGATACACTAGGTGTGTTGATGCCCAATCCACTAGTAAAGTCTCTATTCATAGTATTATTTCTTATATTTACTCTTACCTTTATCTTGGATTAATATATATGATGAATTTTTAAGATTTATATATATATATATATATATGATATTTTATTCCAATTTGGCTAATATTCTGATTTTTGGATGTTAGGGAATGATATCTAAGGTGGTTTTTTGGAGATTCAACAGGGGTTTGTTGAATAATTTCTATCATTATTTATTTTTTCCATAATATCTAATGTAGGAGGCTTCACTGTAGAATCCTATTATAATAACATGAAGAATCTGATTTAAATTTTATATTATTACTTGAAATTAATTTTGAAATATTTTTGCTTTATTGGATGGGAACCCACATTATTGACGATTTATGGAATTTTTAAATTGGGTATTTTTATGGAAGGGGAAAGTGGTAACATGATTATAAATTGAATATTTTAAAATATTTTTTATGTTTTGATTAATGGAAATTATTTTTAATAAAGGGTTTTTTTATTGAATTTTTGGAAAATATTTGGTTGGAATTTTATTTTTCAAAATGGTCAGGTGTAAGTTGAATGGTATGAATAATGCTCATGAAGTACCACCATAAAAGGGAATGAGTGTGAACGTGAATCTCCACTATCTAAAATGATTCCATGCTTCATTGGATGAGTGTGTGTTTGGATATATGAAATAAAATGGGTTATGAGGAATTATCATTGAGAAATGGTTGAATGACTTGTTTGGTTTCTTTCCTTAGAAATGGTTTTTGTTTGAAAATAAATTTTGGTATGACAAATTTTATACTTAGATAAATTTTAGCATTGATTTAAACTGAGTGAATTTTATATATAAATTGTTTTTTATAATTTTTATTATATAAAATGTATAACATGTTATATCCTTATGGCATGAGTAAAGAATGCATTTTCGATAAACCATCAATGTTTCATTACTCACCTATTTCTTTTCCACATTGGTAATTTTTTAGATATTGTTTTCTAGGACATAAGTAAGGTGAATTTAAAAACATTAATTAGTGATTCATCATGATACATTTGTTTTTTTGTGGAGTTATAGCATAAGGAATGATGGAAGTTGATGAGTTGGTTAATTTGGACTCTTCTAAGTTTTATTGGTTTTTTCCACTTTGGTAATCTAATATTGGTCATGGTGTTGTTTGATATTTTTGTCTCTTGGTATTACATTGAGTATTATTAAATTGTTATAATGCATCATATATTGGTGTTGGTTATGTTATTTTTGGTTTTGGTTTTTTATTTTCAATTTTAAAATCATCCCCCAATTATATTGATGCCCTTGGAATTTATTTCCTACCTTTGGTGACTTGTGGATGTCACTATCGGCCTAGAAGAAATTATGCCTTGAATCAATCAAATGAGGAGGTGAGGGATGTTATAAATGTTATCATATTGTCCAACCATTATCATTATAAAGGTATCAGTCTCGGTCAGTCCAAATATTGTGTGACTAATGGTATTGGTTTTCATTCATGGAGTTGACATTTTTTCGGATCTATTCCATGAGTTGGGAATAAATAAAGGAGTTATATAATCATAATGTGAAATGTATATCATAAAAATTGGTAGATATCCTATTAATGATGAACATCAAGTTACCACTAATTTGAAAATATTATTGTTTTGGAGACACTTATTGGAGTGTTACCTAATTATCTCAGGTCTAGCCAATGAGAAGACCATGACATGTATTGATAGAAATGACTTCCACTAGGAGTTCATATTTCTTTTTGAGTAATTAATTATGATTTTTTTCAAGAAGTTAATTTATAATATATAATGAATAATTTTTAAATGTGATATTTTGAAAATGAATTGTCGGGGTATTTTGATAATGGTTTTAATTTCCAAATCTTGTTGGAAGTTTCAAAAATTGTTTGAAAAAAAGAATGTTCTAATTTTGGAAAGCATTATTGTGATGTGTAAAATATTATTTGTTAAGCGTTCAATTCCAATAGAGTGATAATTATTGTATTTTTTTTGTTTTTATAAAATTTAACCCAGTAACATTTATATAAACTAGTCGGAAGAGGCTATTGAGAATGTGGTTTCACATTAGCCATAGGCGAATCAATAATTAGTTCATTGTATAGTAAAATTCATTCAATAAATATGTAGAGGAAACATTAGGGATGAACCAAGGAAAGTGAATCATTCCATTAATTTCTAGAAATATAATCCTCCAATCTTTCAGGGTGATCAGGAACCAGAGAATACATTTGTGTGGCTGAATAGGATGAATCAAATCTTTGATTTTCATTGCACACTAGTAGAGTTGAAAGTCAACTTAGATATGTATATGCTAAAGGATCATTCATTACAAAGGTGGGATTTTTCATTACATTCTAAATTAGACCACGTAATTTCATGTGATGATATTGAAGAGTTTTTCAACAAAAAATTTTATCCTCATTTGTTCAGGATTGCAAAAATGAAAACATTATTCATCATGCAGCATAAGAATATCTCAGTGAAATATTATATAGATAAATTTATAAATTTAGGAAACTTTGCACCAAAATTTGATGCTAGTTAATCCTTTAAGGAACACACCATTGAATTATGGATGAGGTAGATGATTTGGTAAAAACAATTCATGCTTCGAATAACAGATTATACTAAGATGGTCAATATTGAGAAAGTGGTATATGGAGACATCCCTAGAGCTATTAGTGGTGGGACCATGGTGATACAAATGGGAAATGGTGCGAACTGTAATGATGGCCATAAGATAAAGAGGGACACCTATTTCCATTGAAGTGTAATGGAAGAGAATCAGATGACTAGATTAGTGAACATTCCCCCAAACCATAATATCATTCTAGGATGTTTCCAATGTTGTTATTTGGACCACATGAATCAATAATGTACAAACCCACCTAGAGCATGCAACAATTGAAACAATATACAGAATCTTCAGTACTATTGTAATTGTACTCCGAGGATGGGTGTCTGGGGCACTTCTCATATTTCATTGAAATTGTATTCTTTGACTAGATCATAGAAGAAAATTAAATATCTTAAATAGATCCAATCATTCCATGTTGATTCCATAAATACCATGACTCATCATGTAGTGAAATATCAACAATGAAATAATGAATAATGTGCATCGAGTTAGCAGTTATATAAGGTTGATAATGATATTGTTGATGATCAATCATGACCATGGATGATGAGAGATATGATTCATTGGAATTTTACTCTTATGTATTATTTTTATATATGATTGTATCCAATTCGTTTATTGCTTCATGTGTTGTTGATCTTGTAGGATTAAATGTTGAGATAATGCCTTCTGTTATAAAAATTCAAACTCCTCTTAGTTAAAGAGAATATTGAGATTTTATGGTAGACATTGTTCAATAACTATTTGTGGATTTAGGTTGATATGGGGTTTCTCTGTGCATCACAATTGGTGTCTATGAGATAATAATAGGTATGGATTGGTTTAATAGATTCAAATATCACATTTATTGTGATTTGTGAATTTTTAGTTTTATGACTGATGATTGTACAGAGCATATCTGTAAAGGATGTAGGGATATAAAGGTAAGCTAAATGAGGTTATTCGAACCAATATTATATGATCACATACCAATTTGAAGCTTTGAACTTGGAATCTATATATGATATCAAGAATAACAGTTTTCCAAATGATGTCGATCAATTTCTTGATATTTTTTGTAAAACATTTTCTGAGTTTCCACCCACAAGAAAAGTGAAGATTATGATTCATCTTCTTCTGGGGACTAATAAAATCTAAAATAAATATTATCCAATGGAACCAATAGAATTGAATTAATTGAATGTGTAGTTGGAAGAGCTGATGAAAAAATATTTTATTCTAATGAGCACTTCCTTGTAGGAAGAACCGATATTGTTTATCAAAAGGTATATGTATATCTTTTGTTGTTTGTTGATTATCATACAATTATCCATGTTATGATAAAAAATCAGTATCCAATTACATGAATTGATGATATATTCAATAAATTGGGGGGATACCGGTGGTTCTCTATAATTCACTTATGATCAAGATATCCCCAATTGTGGGTTCGGAAAGAGAGTACTACTGGGACTTCTATCATAATTAGATAGTGCCATTAAAAGTATGTGGTTATTTTTTATGGTCTTAAAAATTCACCCATAGTATTTATTACATTAATTAATTGGATATTTTAGATATATATGTAATAATTTGTGTTGGTGTTTGTGAGTGACATATTGTTGTATTGAAGGATAAGGGCTGATCATGAGAAACACTTAGCAATAGTGTTAGAATTCTTGTGGGATCCTTGGTTGTAATTTGAAATTACAAAGATTGATTTTTGGATAGAAGATGTATGTTTTCTTGTCAGTGTAATCTATAAGATTTTTATTGGTGAATTCATAAAAGATAGAGGTTGTTATCTCTTAGAAACAACCATATAATTATATTTAGAAATGTAGTTTCATTGGTCTAGCAAGTTGTGACTCATTCTTTGTTCGTTATTTTTCACAATTGACCTCAATAATGACATCATTAACAAGGAAGAATGTTCCATTCCAATGTAATTAGTAATCTCATAAATCTTTTAGAAAGGTTAGAAATAGTTTTACATCTACACAGATCTTTATATGGAAGGAGTCAAGATAAGGGTATGTTGTGTATTTTGATGCTTTAGGATCATGGTTGGGATGTGTTATCATTTAGGTAGATCATGTTGTTTCTTATGGATCAATGAAGTTAGGGTTTCCTAATAAGAACTACCTAACACATGATTTGGAGTTAGTTGTTGTAGTCTATTCATTGAATACTTTCTTCCATTATATATATAGTGATAATTTTAATGTTTTTAGGGATCACTGGATCCTTAAATATATTTTATCATAAATGGAATTTAATATAAGGTAATAAAAATGGATGGAGAATATCCAAACGTTTGAATTTGACCTGATGTGTACACATTGTAACAATAATTTAGTGATAGATTCATTTATATTAATTTCAAATTCCTAGTAGGAACAAGAAAATTATGATCAATGGTAGTTAATGTTGGTTATATCTGACATGCACATGGAATATCAATACTGAGATAATGTTGTGGTTTTATTTTCAGTTTCTTTTGTTCCATATTTTGGATGAGATTGTTAAAGATGAATAGAAGATCGATTAAGAGTGTGTGTCTATGTGGTCAAAACTCAATGGTGGGTAGACCATGAGTGATGTAATCCTGATTGGAGTTGATCATTATGGGTTCAAAATTGGATGGTTATACAATGGCATGTTAGGAATAACTCATGATTCATACAAAAAATCTAGGTGGGCTTTTCATCCTATAATACGAAGGTTATATAAGTCTTGGAAAGCATAGTTTTGGGGGGTTGCCTGGAAAATGATTATGGATGAGTATGTTTCAAGATGATTGACTTATTAGAAAGTTAAGGATGGTCAATAGTGACCAAAATGTAATTTTTATTCTTCACCATTTATTATTTGTAAACAAGAGAAAGTAGCCCTAGATTTTGTAACATGTCTCCCAAAAATAGTTCAAAAACACGATTCTATATGGGTGATAGTGGACCATCGCCCAAATTCGGCCAAATTAATACCTACTCTTAAATCTCTTAGGGTGAAGTAAATATCTAAAATCTATGTCTAATAAGTGGTAAACAGGTATGGAATAGTAGTTTGATGGTATAAATCAATGATCTGAGGATTATATCTCGTTTCTTGAAATCCTTACATCAAGTCCATGGGACTCAGTTGACTGTGAGTATGGAGTATCATCTTCATATGGATAGATAATCAGAAAGGACAATACCAATATTGGAAGACATTATTTTGGCTTGAGTAATGGATTTTGGTGGCTCGTGGGAGGATTATGTGCCATTAGTGGAGTTCTCCTATAACACCATCTATCAGGGCTTGATACATATGGCTACATTGGAAGTATTTTATGTGTGTCCTTATCAGTATCCACATTGTTGGGAGGAAACATGTGATACTTCCATTTTTGTTCCAAGACTTGTCTAAGAGACAATGGAGAAGAATTAGTTTATGAGGAAAATGGTGGAGACATCTCAGATTCACCATAAATCATTTAATTAAAATCATCAATAGTCTTTTCCATTCGAGGTGGGTGATAATGTGTTCCTAATAGTCATCCATGAATTGGTGATAATCAATTTGGAAACCAGGGAATGTTATCTAAAAAAACATTGTCTATTTTGATATACTTGAATTTTTTTGTGAGGCGAAATATATGTTCTCTTTTCCACCATGGTTTTGTGTCATGCATAATGTGTTTCTTGTATCTTAGTTGAAAAAGTTGCAGCCTTATCCTGACTATCTGATTCAATGAAATCATGTTGACATGTATCTAGATACATTGTGGGTTCATATGCCAATATATATTGGGGATATGAATTGGAATGTATTGTGTGTAAATTGTCTTATACAAGTGTCGGTTTTCTAGAAACATGGTCAGATTCAGGAAGAAATATGTGTTTGAGGGAAATAAATGGTCATGAAATGGCCTAAAACCAGTCATGAAAATGGTTGTATTCTATATTTCATGGATGGATAAACCAGTGGTGGGGATAATTTAGCACCCTCCAGTTTCAAGTATGTACCCCTTTATTTAGGTATTTTAAACATATAATGTTTTCGGGTGATGTTTTGGGGGGTTTAAAGAACATTTGAAACGTTTTTCTATTTTTTTTTGAGGAGCATGGTTTTAGAATGGATTGTAGAAACTGTGAAATAGCTATAGAAAATCATTGAATGGAAGACATGGTTCTTTATTTAGGTGCACAGTTAGAAGCATAGATATTCCAAATTATACAACCTCCTAGGAGTCACTGTGAGAATTATAATAGAGGAAAAAACATGGTTAGTGCCAAGTTTGTATAATTGTGCGATTCAACTGTGTGATATGTGTTAAAAGGAAGTGGCTAACACATGTTTGATTTATAGTTTTCCTAACTGTGTGACCCAACCACGCACAATTAAAATTTAGATCCTAAAAAATTAGATCTGAGTAATTTTAGTCCTAAATCAACTTTTTCCCCTTTAGTGACCCTAACCATATTTTTACTCTTCCTAAAGGATATATAGACTATCCATTCATTCTAAAACTGATCCATTAGAAAATAATATTGTGTTGAATTTCAATTCCATTTGTATGTCTCTGTTGTTGGTGGTTTTTCTTATATATACTATTTTCTCAATCTTGTATTTATAGATTTGATCCATTTGGGATAGATCTATGATATTTTATGACAATCATGTAGACAATTGGTTGTGTTTATGTGACGGAACAAGATCTATGGTGGTTTTTATTAGATTCAACCTAGTTTTGGTGAAGAATTGAGGTTGTTCTTCATTTTTACTATAATTTATGAGGTTGGTGGCTTCTATCTCCTATCATCTTATTCTAATGGGAAGGCATTGATTTCAAAAAAAATCTGGAAATTTATTATCAAATGTTTGTGCTATGTTTTATGGAAACCCTCTTTGGTGATGGTTTTTGGAATTGTAAAAATTTGGGGTTTTGGTGGAATGTGAACGAGGAAACATGATTTTAAAATGATGATTATAAAAGGGTTGCATTGTTTTTATTCATAGAAAAATTGGTTCCAATAAAATGTTTTCATTATTGAAATGGTTTGAAAAAAAAATTGGCATGGTTTTTGGATTTAGTTGTTAATCATAAGATGAATGGGATGAATAACGGATGTGAAGTACCTCCAACAAAGGGCCAGAGAATAAATGTGATGTCATACCATCAATGTTAACCCCATGATTTAGATGTTGAGTGTGTGTTTGTTTTTATGAAATAGATTTGATTATTCAACATGATAATTTAGAATGTTATAATGAATTTTTGGTTTCTTTCCTTAGAAATGGATTTGGTTTTAAAAACTATTTTTGTATGATGATTATTGTACATCGATGTGGATTATCTTTGATATAAAATTTTAAATTGTTTTATATAAACTATTTTATATAAATTTGATAACATGTTCTTTCATAGTGGAATGATTAGGGAAGTCATTTGGGGAAAACCTATGTAGTTTCATAACTCACCCCCTTCTTTTGCATGTTGGTGATTTTGTAGTTATTGTCTATCGAGGAATAGTTAAAGGGAAAGTATCACATTTATTTTGTGAAACATCATGATTCATTGGGAAATATTCTGTAGTTGGAGCGTGGAGGATGTTGGAAGATTCTATATTGTTGTATTTAGAGCCTTCTGAGTTTTTTGTTTTTGATTCCTCTTTAGTAATTTGATATTTTTCATGGTGGAGTTTTCTATTTTTTTAATTTGGTATTACATTTTTCTGTATTGCAATATTATCATTCATTATATAGTTGTTTTGGATAAGGAATTCTTGGATGTGGTTGTTTTTATTTTCAATGTGATAATCTTACCCCAGTTGTATTGTATCCCTTGTCATTTATTTCCATCCTTTGGTGTCATTGTGACATCGCCTAAGGCCAAGATGCAATTCTGCCTCAAATCATGCCAATGAGGAAAGGAGGGATGTTACACATGATATGGGATATACTTTCTCGTATGTATCACCAAAAATATTCAACACAGAATGAAAATTATTTCTATACACGTATGGGATGTCAGTGGTAACCAAATAAATGTGTTTGTATGTCATAATGGATTGAAAATACACCCATTTGGTAGTTCATCCATGGATTATCAAGTTGAAACATGATATTTGTAACCAATTATAGTGTCCCAATATGAATATTAATATATCATAGTTATTTTCTATGATTCCATATATGTTATTACTAAATGAAAGAGTATCAAATACATAGTGCTACTTTAAAGATACATCATATTTTGACATGTAAATGGGATGAAGTCAAAATGAACATTATGATATTACATTTAGGATCACTTAAAGGATGACATATTATATGGAATATCATTGATTAACTATCTATAGTATCTCATTTCATAACGATATAGGATATTTAACCTATATATAAAATATGAAATATATTTTATTGAAATAATTAGATTGAATAGTGCGATTATAGGTATTTTTTCTATAGGGACATGAGATTCATATCTCAATTTTAGAAAGGCCTTCAATGCACAATTTTGATTTAATAGAAAATTAAAATAACTCATTATCCATAGAATGAAAAGTAGTTGGATTATACTAAAAATATAACATAAGATATATTATATTCAATAATTATAAAATTTGGTAATAAATTGAAGGATAATTTTCATCAATTAGTTCACATATTATAAAAAATTGCAATATAATTAAAATTTAATTATTTTATCTAATTTATAGTAGACCATGTTGATCATATTTATGATATATGTATTTAGGGGAAACTGTTCTTTATTGGGTTAAGAATTCTGTTGGAGTTTATAAAGAAAGATTAATAATATTTGAAATACCTTGTATGTATTAGAGAAAAAATTGATCATTTGAATATAAGATACATCAATGACTAGAGTTTGACATTGATGGTAAGGTCTTTTTTTATTGTTTTCATGAATGGGACAATATTTATTATGAATACAAAGAGGGATCCCAACAAGTTGTTTTGACCGATTTATGATTCAAAAACAATTGAGGACGGTTGTATAATAGTTCGATTACTTTTCTTGATTCAGAGAAATATTATATATATTTCATATATTAATGTCATTTAATTCGAAAATATATCCTCTACATGTTATTATCTATAATATGGTGATAATAGATGTGGATGTTGTAATCATAAAACATATCATTCATATTTCAGAACAAAATGTAGTAACTATATAACGAATAATGGTATATATAGTTTGGTTGTGGTGGCCTCATAGTTGATTCTAGGAGGATACCATAGAGAGTGAATCCATTATGATATCATAGTGGTCATATTTATTAATTAGATAATCTTAGTGTTAGTACCTAAGGAAAACAAGCCCATTATCAGGAAAATTTTAATAAAATGTGTATTTTGTTTATGATTTAAATTTATTTATGTTATTTTATTTTAAAATTTTTACAATATTTAAATAAAATGTGTGTAATATGAATCTATAATGTGAGGAAAACACAAAATATGGTGATGTTTGTTTTTTATTATAAGGAATAGTCTTATCATAACCACTATATAGGTTCTCTCTTATTATGATGGTTGAGGAAGATTCAATAGAAGGATTTTATTTGCATGAGTTATAATTTTTAGGGTGTCTATACTTCCAATGGATTAATGAACATCTAAGGTGGAAAACTGAACATCAAGTAAGGGATCTAACCATTCACTCTAAAAAATAATAATTTAGATTATTTTAAAAATAATTTAAAAAAAATATAATCATCCACTCTTAGTATCAATTGACAAAGGATATTCCTTTAATTCCCTCAAAAACTATAGTCGTTTATTATAATCTTGTATATTTTATCATTGGATGATTCAATATATAAATATTTTAGTGGACTTCCAACACCAGAGATAAGTAAACCCAATAATATTTTTTGGGTTTCCATCAGCATTCGAATTGGAAGTGTCTAAATCTATGAAACTCTAGTTTTAACTGTTTATTTAATCTTTTGATTACCATGTAATAATTTTTTTATTATAATGATCCTCAAATATGCTAACACTTGGAGGAAAAATATTTCATGGGATCGAATACATTTTTCAAGTGATGGTGTATTTTTTGGAGTTGGAACAATGTTGTCGACGATGTAAAGGGAGCTTTAAGTGTATTAAATTGTATTATTCAATTTATGTTGCATATAGTGGCATATATGGATATTCATCACGCATTATTTTGAGTTTAGATCTAATATATGATTTATCCACTCAATATATCTGTGTTCAAACTTATACGTTATGTTATATGAGAATTGTGATGGTTAAATGGGATATTACTGATGTATGAGATGAATTGAGAATAACCTATAGTTTGTTAGTTTTTAGTTGAAATAATCATTAGTGAAAAAGAAATATGATTAAAATTGTATTTATTTCTATGATAAAATGCTAATTAATTTGTTATATTTTAGTAGAAAAGTGGGGTGTTGAGTTCAATTTTTCTTCTATGTAATATTACTAAATTTTGTAATGTTCATACATGGTAAATTATTATTCTGGGTATATTAATTAAAAATTTATGGTTTTTAGATATGTCTACATTGGGACTGTAGTAATATCTAATCTAATTTTTTCCCTTTTATTTGAAGGTGAAATAGAATGTCATCAAAATATTATTATGTAATCAATCATGTCCTAAGATATATACATTTACATCATTTATTAAAATTAAGATAAGGATATCTATTTTTAATAATTAATTTCAAAGAACCATTATATGTTTAAAGTCTCTTCGATTTTATGTATTTTCATATTTCATATCCAATTGGTTTCCAAAAATCAATCCTCTTCCTTTAGAAATACCGTTGTCAATTATCAATGGAATGATAATCTATTGAGAGAATAATGAGCATGTCTATAAAAACATCATTTTCTCTATGACATTTTTAGAATATAATGATATTTTTTAAAATATATATTTCAATCTCATTCTATTTCAATTGTTTAATTTAATTGTAGATTAATAGTTTTTAAAGAGAAATAAAATAGTTTTTTTAATTAAATATGTTATTGAACTTTTTTTGATGTTGTTGTATTTGTTTAAAATACCTATATATGTGTAATGATTGTACAATTATTCTTGTCCAAGATAACTACGGATGGAATTGACATGTTCTTTAAAATATACAAGAAAAGATATATTCTAATAGTATATTTAGATGATAACAATGGATTTCATTTATAATAATAATGTTGTTAAAGATAAGTGAAGTGACAATCCATTTAAGGGAGATCCCATGAACGTACATTGTTTCTCACATGACTAGTTGAAAATATTTGGAGAAGAGTTAAATAGGTGATGATATAAAATAAATAAAATCCATATATATGTTTATATATTCTCATAAAATTTCCATTATAATTATCATTTTCATGAATCTATGTGTTAATTCAATATATATCTGTGTCATTGGATGTCTATATATGTGTTTTTTGGAATTAGATTTGGATTCATCCAAACCATTGTATGTGTGAAACTCTGATGACAAGAACAATATGACTAATGAATTTCATTCTAAGTGTTATCAGGGTAAGAATAATTTTCATAGAACATAGTTAATTTTCCATCTTCTCCCAAAATATATCTTATTTGACATTTAGATATTTAATGTTAAAATTATAGAATAAATAATTTTTCAGATTTCTCTGAAAAACTATATTTATATATATATCAATTATTATTCTCCATAAAAGGATAATAAATTTGTGTGATAATTTATGTGATGATATTCAAGGATTTAAAATTTCATGATAAAATATGTGATCTGGATTCAAGCTAAAATCATTGGAGGGAAAGAGGAAGAGTTGTTGGATGATGGGTATGTGTTCCATAGTGTAAACAACAATTCCTTGTTAACATGAATATAAAAAGATGTTATAATGTTTTAAAATATACAAAATCAATGGATGATTTTAATTATTAAGAAGCTCAAGATAATAATATTATTGGGAGGTGGAAAATAGTTCAGTCTATAGTCAATAAAAAGGAATAATTAATTGAAGACCACTTCGTTAGTAATACATAATAGAAAGAAATATTTAAGTGATAATAACATTGTATGCATCAAGGATTTCACCATAACCATTATGAAAATAATATTCACATGATATTTGATAAATACAAAATACCATATATAAGGAAATAAAATGTGTTCATGAATTTTAAAAAGGTGGGCTGATATATTATTGTAAAAGGAATAAAGAATTGATAATAGCTATAAGAGATTCTTGTAAAAGGAAAAAAAATAATTAGATCATAGTTTGTCGAGTCCTTATGGATGTCCGGGAATTCATTATTTATACTTATTTTTAATAATTTGTTTGTTATGTTCATTCAAGATTCAAACTAATTCATGGCAAAAGATATATTAATTATTTATTAAAACCTTTCTCATATTCCTTTTGAGAATTATAATGGAGTTCTTTATGTGGGATAATAACCACAAAACATTTGGTTTGTATTCATTCTGCATTATAAAAAAATTTGTTGTTCCCATTTCCCTTTCATCATTAGTAATTATTTTTAAAGATAAGTGTCAAATAAGAATGAGGGTGGAAGGATAATTTAAATCACTATGCATAGTGATTATCCCCTCGTCTATTTCAACCATTGTGTGATCCAAAAATTGTTATCAAATTATGGGATTACTCACTTTTATTTATACCACATGTCTAATATATATCAATATAATTATGGTGATAAAATATATATCCAAATGATTAATGGAAATTTTGTCCACTATTTGAATGGGATAATCGATATTTACAACATCTATCTGGGGCTATATGTTCATGGTTTTATTTAAAATAGTTTCTTAGTACTAGATAAAATAACAGAATGGTCTCTGACTAAAAACATATACATTAAAAATGTTGGAAAGTATAGGAAGGCAAGATTTTCCAATTTATTATTAATGGAGATACCAATGTTCAGGGGCATTATAAAAAATAATGGTATTTAGAAGAAAAATAATAAAATTTATGATGGAAAAAAGGTTGAATATTTAATGTTTCAGACCAGTAGACAACAATTTAAAGATGTTGCAATATATTAGGATGAAACAATTGTTGAATTAGTTACCATGGGTAATCTGATATTCCACAATATTGGAGGGATCAAAAAAACTAATGAATACATGAATGTTTTAAAAAAATATGATGATACTAATATATAAGTTTGACGCAATAATCATTGATATATAAGATATAGATCATAATTAATTCACCATCAATGAACTCTACACAATTCTAATTATTTTTGAAATGAAAATATAAACCACACATAAAATAAATGACAAGAAAGAAAAATAAAATTTGATTAAAATCTTTAAAATGTAATAGATTATAATACAAGAATGATTTATTTCAAGAATTGGAATATTGGTAAAAAAATATTATGATACTCTTTCTCTTAGGTTCATAAGAATCACCATATGGGAAAATGTTTATTTAGAGGTAAAATAACATATAAATTCTTTAATAATTTAAGTCTTGGGAATTTCTCTACTAAGTACCACAAGAGGTTTAGAATATAAAATTTAGGATAATAAGATACCAGTAAAACAACCAATATAAGATATCATTCCATAGTCCATTAAAAGGAAATGAATATTCATTCACCTATTTATGTAAGAAAATACATTATATTAATATATTATGGTTTGTTTTATAGTGATGAAAGTGGTGATGATAATAAGAAATATCTTAGAGGTATCTCTCAATATGTTCTCATGGTACAAGAAAAATGGGATAAAAATCATTGAGATGAAAAGTCATAATACAATAGTGACTATTTCATAGAGGGAAGAGAAACTACTATATAGTATAGAATGTTAATAGAAATGAAAATTCATTTCAATGAAATTTAAAGGATTTGAGAATAAAACACTCATATAAAATGAATATAAGACAAGAAAAATGAAAATATAGATATAAAAAATGATAGTTTTTTTCATATAAATTGATATTTCGCTGCTTGATATTTTATAAAAGGGAAACATTATTGATAGAATTACATCCTCCAATATCTTATGGGATAAACAAGTTAACAATGTCAGAAATTATAATATTTTTAATCAATATATAGTGTGAGAAAATTAAATTTAGTAGTAATAATCATAATAGAGAATATTGGTACTGCTCAATGAAACCTACAAAAAGTAAATATTCTAAATAATATGTATGATATATAAAGGGAATATCTATAAAAGACCTATTACAAAGTGGAATTACATCAAATAAAACAACAATAACAAAATACAATCAATGACATCTAATACGTGAAAAGAAAATGTTAAATTTTGTCTAATATAAAAAAATAATTCAATAAATGGGCCTACATCAGTCATAAATTTATAATTATAATACCATAAAAGGGATCTCTGGTATCTACTCATCTGAGGGATGAAATAAAACAAGTTAATAGCCCATTTAATAGATTAATGTTTTTCATAACAAACTTATTTTCTATTTTTTTTGTGTCTTAGTTATTTTAGAAACAATTAATACATCCTTTTGAATAATATTTAGTGTTTAGTACCAAGAAAAGATCCAGAATCAAGGTGAATAAGAAAAAAAATTAAGAGATATTAGAAAAGTCAACAACTTTGAAAATAGATTGTTAAAAAGAGAAATATGTTTAAAATATTATGATTATTCTATAGAAGATGTGATCATGAAGGGCACAATGAAAAGGTGTGTATTTATTTTATCCAATATTAGTTGAATTTATGTAATAGGTTTCAAAATAATTAAAAATCAAATACATATCAGGTTACATGCTAATGTGGTTACTGTTTCTTTGAAATCATTAAATTTGGAAATACATGGATCATGGATAATCGGTGTTCATCAAACAAGACATGTTATTTCAACAAAATTAAATTGATGATAAATTTGAAATTGGATCTGTGACATTTGGTAATTATTTTTCAATAAATAGAATAGGTATTTATACATTAAATATGGGTCAAAATAAAATTCGTCTATATTGTGTTATATTTTTATGGATAAAATAACAATTTTTAGAGTGTAACACAACAATGCGAGGATATAAATTTGGTTTTATTTTTTTGAAAAAAGTGAGGAATTTTATAAATAATAAAACATTGGTATTTGATATATGGGGTTTCAGAACCTCTAGAATATTATTTTAATATATAAAAGAAAATATAGGTTGCAACTAAAGTAAACATGTAAGAATGAGTTATAACAAAATATTTCTGAATACATTGGTTAAAGTAATATAAAGTAGTTTATCTATGAAAAATATTTGAGGAGTTCCACTTTACTTAAAGAAGAAATCATAAATTTCTTTATAATATGACCACATTTAAAATTGATCAAAATATTAGAGTTAAAATTTGAACATAGATGCCTCATAAAATAATTCACTCTGATGTGGGTGGTTCTATGACTAAAATTTCAGAACTAGATAAATTTATTTCATTACATTGATATATTAATTTAAATTCATGGAATGCATCATATTAATTTCACACAAAATACTATGCTTAAAAATATTTAAGAGTTTTAGAATACTTATATAGAAGATAACTTACTTGTACATAAAAATATTGAGTTCAAATAATAGTAGTGAGTAGACCAACAAAAAATTTACCGAATATCTCAATAAAGATGTAACCTAGAATGAATTCATTTCTCTATGTACGCCTTAAAAACAATAGTTGTTTAAAGGAGGAAAACAATTCCACTTGAGGTTTCAAGAACTACTCCATCAGAGAATGATATTACATTATATTATAGGTTACATGATATCAAATCTTCTAAAAACCTTAAAAATAGAGTCTTCATAAGTAATATCTAAAAATAAACTCTTTCTGAGATGTAGTGTAACATAAATCAAAATTTTGAACACTTTTAGGGTTCTTTTATGTTCATGCTTAATTATGTACAAGTGACGATGTGGTGGAAATTTTGATGAAATAACAATGTCCTCATTCTTGGTAACAGACCTAAGGGGAAATCCTATAGATGTTATAGTAATTAACATAAAAGGATCATTAATATTTATGATATTAATTTCATCGAAAAATAATATAGAATAAGTAATAGTAACTTAGGGAATGTTGGGGATGATTTTGTTTTTCATGAAACTGTTTAAGAAAATATATAATATAAAATTAATTGCATTGATGATATTGATTATACATTCTAAAAGGTGGATGATAAATAATTGGGGTCGAAATTATTTAATTCAAGAATGAGAAACCATATAGATATCAAGAATATTATTGGTGATCAGAATCATTGATCACCAACCAGATTGAATATTATGATAACTAGTTATAAAATTATATTGTCGAAGGATGATCCATGAATAGTTGATGAATAAATTGAACACAAGAATTGATTTCAAGATACAAATGAGGAACATGACTATATTGAAAATATTGAAATTCTATATATTATTACCATACCAAAAACAAATTATTTTATTATAGAAAATTGGATCTTTATAAATAAACATGATGAGAATGGTGACGTGTCTAGAAAAAATGATAGGATGGTATGTCAGGGATACTGAAAAATTTTAGGTGTTTAGATGGATGAAATGTTTTCCTTAGTGACCATATTTTAGTAATTCATAACCTTTCGGGCCATAAAATCTCATAGAATTTAAAAAAATATAAAAATTTATGTTTAATAATATTTATTAAATGGTATGATAGATCAGGGTGTGTATGTGGAATAAACTAAAATATTTGTGAAAGATTCAGATTATAGTAAGGTTTTTATAGTGAATAATTCAATATATTTTACCAATCAATCTCCATGATCATATAATTTTGTGATTAATTAGTATAATAAAGTTATTAAATTTAATAAAGTGTGGGTGGTTAGAAATCTATATTGGGAAAATACCAACACCACATCACACTTGGTGGTTTTTTATATTGATGATATAAAATGTTCTAGTAATGAATAATGTTTATGTTATTAGTTTTCAAGGAACATGAATGAAATGATTTAAATTTTATGTCATTAAGAAATGAAATTCTTCTTAGGGATTGATATTGATCAAGAACAAATTTATATTTTTTTCATAAGTAATCTATTTAAAGGAGATGTTGAAGAATTTTGAAATGTATAAAGCTATAGGGATTTCTACACCTATTTAGGAGGGAACAAAGCAGATAAATGTTGATTCTTGGGGAACTAGTAATGAAAATAAATTTAAAAATGGATATCTTACATACTTGATAGAATCAAGGCCTATCATGGTATATTTTATTACACTTTTTTGTTCAATATCAACACAATCCAAAGGAAATAAATTTTTTGGTAGCAAAGAGGATTCAAAGATAAATCTATAAAACTCTCAATAAGTAGTAGATATCAGAAAATAATGTATAGATAGAACTATAACGGTTTACTAATGACATGAAATCGACATCGTGTTGATTTTTTTCAAAATATGAAGCTATGTTTCTTTGAATTCAATGAAATAGGCATTTGTGACACTAATATCTAATGATTTGGAATGTATGGATGCATCAAAAATAGTTACACAGATAATATGGATGAAGCAATAGTTGATGTACTTGATTGTTGAAGAAATTTATCCTATTATTATAGGTTCTGACTGTAACAACTAAGGTTTTGATGGATTAGCCTTTGAATATTTCTATGTATACATATGAATTTATCCATGGATTTGGTGTGGTGTTTGGGTACCTCAGGACCCCCGAAATAATATATGAAAATTTTAAATCTATTTTAATTTATGTGTGTATAAAGTTTTAGTGTAAATGGATTTTTCTATTGTTTCAGACATTTGACATTAAATATCAGACCATGGTTGATTCCAGAATATGGGGTTTACCCAAAGAGTGGCCTAAGGAATGTTGGCGTTGGATATCTATTTGAGGTGGCCATTACAGGGTTTGTTTAAACAATAAAAATAATATCAATTATTTATTAATATTCAAATTAAATTAATTAAAACCTCTATTAACATGAGATTATGAATTTTTCTTTGGATATCTGCATAACCCTGATAGCTTTTGAGGGTGACTGAAAATTATTCTCTATTGGGAGATTGTAATTGGATAAGGAAGAATGATTAGATGGAGGTTAGATAGGAGGCAGATAATGTATTGGATCATTCTCAATACTAGTGAATGTTTAATTTTCAATAAATCGATCCAAATATGGTAGGGCTCGTCATTTTTTGTTTGTTTCCTTTTGAATAATTGATTGAACATGGATTTAATTATATGCATTTGATATATTATAATTTTATCCTTCTCGTGATCCCATTCCATTATTTGAATTTTTTTGATTAAATTATTCTTTATATTCAATGTTACCACCCTTAGATATCCCTTTTATTAATTTTTTGGCCTATAACACTTGTCCAATGAAATATTAACAATGTTCATTTGTATTTATCTTCAACATTAATTATGTTCTTCACCTTTGACCCATGGGGTCCCTGTTCATCATTTTTGGGATTTGTTTGAGAATGATTAAACCCATATATTGGGTGGTTTAGAAAAAACAATAAGGATGTTCATTTTTTATAAGGATTATTTTCGTGTGATTATTCAAAGATCATTGATTAGAAGTTAGAATGGAAATATAAGTGGAACAATGGTGTTTCAAGGATATTCACAAGTGATTGGGCGGTCAAACTATGGATAAAGGTGAAAGATTAGGCTTCAAAGAGATGAGATCATCAATTCTTGATGCGTTTAAGGGTTAAACTGATGGCAGAAGTGGAACATAGATGCATGAAAATATTTCCCTAGGATTATATGGAAAACCTGACAACAAAGTGTGAAGTCCAGGAGAATAAGTGGTGTACTCCCCCAGCTATGAAAGATATGGTTTTGGGGAAGATTAGGATTGCACGCCATATTTTCAAGCCTAGAAACTATGTGACCTTCCCCAAGAATCCAGGTTATATACCAACTGTGCATGGCTAGGACCCCATGTGGGATGACATGATGAGTAATGAAGAAGTACACATGCAGGCCTAGAGGTATGTATGCATGGACTGGTACCTAAAGATGACTAGGTATATGGGCGTGACCCAATGTCCACAAGAATATCCTAGAGAACAAAAATATTCCTCCAATGGATGAGACACACCGTGCAGTTCCCATAAATGCCATGTAGTACTACATGGCCATCCGAAAAATGTGTAGGTGAGGAAACATTCAGATTTCCATGTGAGGTCACATATCATTTCACACCAACTACAAATCATGTACATTTCTAATTGCCTTCCACCCCACGTATCCCCATATTATGTACTCAGATTGTGGCCTATTAGTATTCTATCTTGATAAATTTCTCATATATTTCAATGGTATCCTTCATAGTGGATTTCAAGGTATGATTTGATTTATCGAAAATGTATCGCTTCTTCAAAAGATTCTAGTCCAATAGAAATGATTAGGTTGGATCATTAGAGACATGCATTGGTTAGTAGCACCACTATCGCACCATAGTGTTGTTCCACCATTCTACATGACCATGTAGAGTGTAACCGCATATAGAAGTAGGGCACAGGTCATCTACCCTTTGATTGGAACCCCAATATGGCACTAGGGTGAAGTTCCTCTACCCTTTCAGTGGAACCCCCTAGGGAACTAGGGTGCATGTCCACTACTCGATGTGTTGAACCCCTTATTATGGTAGGGAATATTCCTCCATGATTTTTTTAGTTCCCACATAATGAATTAGAGATTCGGTACTCAATCTTTTTACAAATTGAAATCCTCATACCATTCAATGGTAGAGTTCTTCTATCTATGGTGTTGAGTCCCCAAATCATACTAGCACATAGGTCCTCTACAAGAGATTCCTAGATAGAAATTGAGTAGTGGTGAGGATAGTGTTATCAACATCAATTTCTAGGAAAGACACAATGAGATACTAGGAATATTTGATGCACCATTAGAGCTACATACAATCTCAACATCAAGGGATAGGTTGTGAGATAAAGATCTACTATCTCTCTTATCTGTGTATATTTTTAGAATATATATATTATTGGGATTAATTTACCTCTTTCATTGGGATGATCTTTCTTTAATCGTATATCATTATTACTCCCTTTTTAGTTTATTTGGGACGTCCTACTGGGTATGTTTATACCCACCCCTGCATGGTATTTTTTGCATGTTTCATATTTTATTATAATTACCGAAAATTTTACAGTGACATTGATGGATAATAGTGATACACGGGTTCATAGGCCACATATGGTGGTCAGACATAGATATATAGAGTTAGACACTCTCATTTTTCTTGTATTCTATTTGTTGAAAGGTTGGCATATCATTTCTGGTTAGGTTTGTATTTTTTCCTTATTCACTTTAGTTTTATCCTAAAATTATCTAATGTATTCCCTAGATGTTATTACATGGATGTATTAAACTAGTTGTTACTATATTTTATTACTCCAATAAACTAACTCATGAAGACAGTTTGGTGTGTTCATACAGGTACACTAATAAATGTCCTATAATTTGTTTATTCATTACCTATGCTTGTCACCACCCCTAGCATATTTATGGTTGTATTTGGATTGTAAAAGCTCAGATTTTCATTGACCATGTAAACTCGGTGCTTAGGGTTGTTGCAATGACAAAAAAAGTTCCATAAACCTATCCAAGAATCCTGTACATATCACTAGGTCAAGGGATAATGAGATAAAGTAATATTTTTGATAGGGAATATTGAAGAGGATATTCTAAGGTGTTAGTTTAATCCTTCTAAATTACATGTTTTATTTATTCCCACAATTTTTTTGGGAAATACGTTTTGGGAAGCTAAAGATGCATGTGGGACTTCATCTGACACCTTAACCTTGAGTTATGTAATTAATAGAGTTCCCTATTCAATTATTTCTTATTAAAATTATTGAAATGTATTTTTTTGTAGGGTAAGAAATACGTTTCCATTGATTATAAAACAAATTAATGCATGTGATGAGTGATGTAGGAAAAGTTGTTTTTTGGTTTTCTATAAAACAAGGATGTATTGATGTTAAGTAAATAATGCAGTATGTATTCAATTACCCTTCTTTTCAATAACTATTTATCTCCTAAATACTTATAGATTATTTATTCATGATTCCTTTACTAATATTAATAAATGTTTAGCCATAACAGTTATTTATTTAGTTTTATTATCAATAAGGGGGTGAATAATGAGTGTGCATTTCCAACCCATACAAATGGGGATTGATGAGGCATTGGTGGGTTTGTTGTATTTGATAGTAATACTAATTTAAATTTGATTTTTAGGCTATTATTCTTGTTAAAGATATGTAATTATAGAATGGAAGTGTTTTCTATAATAGGAAAGTTATTATAGAAAGAGAATATAAAAGTTTATAGCATGTGGTGATGTTGACATTAGATTTCAGGTTTTTTCATTAAATACATGGAGAGATACCATCCATTGAATGAATATCCCTTTGATGAAGTTTTAATAAATGATGAGTGGTTGAGAAGCCTTAAAGATGAGTTTATGACCATTAGAACTTTATCGAGTAAATTCCATACTAATGATGATGTATTAATAAAGGACTACTAGCGTATAAGACTTTTAACTTAATGTATGTTTCATTTCACACTATATGTGTATTATTAAATCTCATTGTATGTGTTTTTGAGAATCGTATTAGGGTTCATTTTGTTCTATTATGTGTGTGACCTCAGTAGACATAAAAAAATTATTGAAAAATAATGTTAGTGTATTTGTGTTTATGTAGAGTGTTGATGTCATCATGTAAGGACACAAAATTTAATGTATGTGGAATCCTATCCAAAAACACATTTGATGTAACAGTTAGTGAATTATGGTAAATTCTACAAAGTGATGAATTATTCAAATTTTTATAAACACATATTTGTAAAAACTATAATTATTATTTTAAATGACTGTTAAATAAATTGAGATGATGCTTTGTGTGATGATATTTATGGATTCTAAATAACATGTTCAAACATGTGATCAGGATCAAAGATGAAATCAATGGAGAATAAATTTACGAAGTTATCGGTTCTGAAATATGTGTACCAAACTAAAAATGATGATGTTATTTATCTATACTTATGAGGATATGTTCAAATTTATTCAAATTTATAGATTCTATAAAGAATTTGAAAATAATATGTAAATAATAATAATTTAAATATCTTGATGAAGTAAAGTGAGAATCTGTAGTGGAATAAAAGGGTTGAATTTATTGAATATCGATTCCTTAGGAGGAACAAAGGTAATTGAAAATTTAAGGGAGAATAACATACTACATATCAGAGAGATTTAAATAACCATTATGGAAATAATATTTATGTGATATTAAATGAATATAAATCACTATAAATATGGAATGAAAAAGTGGTTAGGAATTACAAAAAGGTTAACTAGTATATTTTTTAAGGAAGATGAAGAATATCTATGAATAATATAGGAAGATTTCTATGTAAGGAAGATAAGGAGATCAGATTTTATGGAGGTTAAGTAGAGTCTCATGCATTCATCTGTAATTTATATTATAAAGGATTTATTTGTTCTATTGGTGTAATATTTTAAATATTTCTCACCAATATATATATGAGTTCAAGGTCATACCCTTTCTCAGTTTCCTTTTTATAATAATAAGCGATCCATTTTTGTCTGATAGTACACATTACACACAAGGTACGCATTCATCCTTAATGGTGGAAAACCTTGTTTACAAACATGATGTTTCCCTTTGCATTTCATTATAAGTTAATGCCTTGAGGGATATATATTGAATAATAATGATAGTAAATTGAAAATTTAAATAAGTATACACAATGTTTCAATCCCCACCACCCCACCCACTCAATCTGAATCACCCTTCATGTGATCCAATTTAAGTATTTGGTGATCCCTCTTATTTAAATCTATTTTGGTAAATATTATTATATGATTTTATAAATTCCAATTGAAGTTACATATGAATTTGTTTTAATTGCGTTTAATTGTAGAAAATGTATGTCAACATTTGAATAATACTAAACACATGATAATTAATTTATGAAATAAAAGTGTTAAAGTTTTTCATTAATATAGCTCATAGCAATGAAATTTATTGTAGTAAAATTTTTGGATTTAAAATTTATTAGTATGGAATTCTATTACTGTGTAGTGTTATTGATTCACAATAATGTTATGTGACATAATGTGATTTTATGAAAAAGAAATAAATACAAAATTTCATGTTATGACCTAATTACATCCCTTAGAAAATACAATTTCTACATAATAATGTATGTTTATTATATAAAGGCTTGTGGTTTTTGTTTTAGTTGTTGGATTTATTTATAAAAATTGTAATTTATAAAGTGAAACATTGATTTTTAAGGGTTATTTTTGTATAATTTTCATTCTACAAATTACTTAATGTGTTTGAAAAAATTATTTAATATTAATTTGATTTGTATATTGGATGAATGTCCATTTAATTATAAAAAGTTATTTTTTATGAAATAACCATAACTAAGTAATTAAACTATGGTGTAAATATTTTAAAAAAATTTAGATAAATTATAAAAGTTATATTAATGGTGGATAAATTTATGAAATAAATATGATGTGGTTTATCATTCCATTTTGAAGTGATAATAAAGTGAATATTTAATTTTTACAAAAAAATTTGTAATGTTGATGAATAATGTTTGGAAATTGATTAATTTTTTAATAATTTACAATGTGAATAGATTGTATCTTAATTTACTAATATAAAATAAAAAAATTCAAAGCATAAAAGGTAGTTTATGCATATGTTTTAAAATGTGATGATATTAAATATTGGAATTTTCAAGATTATTACTGTGTTTGAGGATTTTGTTTATTTTGAAAATTTATTTGCCCTTTGATGTTATACTATAATTAATAAAACCATGACGTTATCTACATTGAAATATAAAACATTACATGAGTTTTATTAAAATACAAGGAAGCCTAAAGCTACGATATAATATGATGTAATCCATGGTATTTTGTCATAATTATTTTAGTCCATGATATATATAATTCCCTGAGCTTATAAATGAATTTATCAAGACGGTATATGCATTGTTTTTGGTATATATAATATAAATTCCATGTATTTTGTAGAAATAATATTTATGTGATATATATAAAAATGATATAATATGATCTATTTGTTTTTATATGGCATACATGGAACATATACCTAATGTGCATTGACATTGACAAAATAATGTATTTTTTGGCATCAAGGTGGAATGGTTATAACTCAGCATGGTATGATGCATTCTATTTAGGTGATTATTAAATTGTTAAATCACATTATGCCACTCACAAAAGAAAATTTTTTACTCTAAGGGATGTTTGGTTTCACAGTTGTTTATATTGATGTTTTTTCTCATACCTTATAAGTACACATATCATATACCAAGGAATTCTATATGTAGTGATACATGGAATAGAACAGAACTGTTGTATATGGAAGATTATGTCTAGAGACATAATTCAGTTGTTTTTGTTATTATTTTATAGTATTATATAATAGTATTTTAGTAATTTTTGTTCATTTCTGTTTTATTATTTTATTTCATTTATACTTGGGTCAATGTTTTGTTTGTTTGAATGCATGTTTTAATTGGAATTATAGGGAAATATTATAGACTTCAATGGTAATTTTATTACATTATTTATTTTTATAATTTTTATTAATATTAATATTGATGTATCGTATAATGAATCATTTACGAATAAATTTCTCCTCTTGGGATTCATTTAAACCATCAATAGTACTTCCTTGACACTACTAATATAGAAAAACATTTTAGGCTATATGGTGTTTCACATTGGTGAAACTACTATTTCTATGAGGTATATTCCAAAATAAGATCAATAAAATTTTATTTTCTGTAATTTTTAACTTGTAGAAAATATGATAATGGAATTTTGAGTACGAGCCATGATATAAAAATTATGTTCGTATTCCTGGACAATATAATCATATTAGAACTCCAAATTACAATATCTACACAAGATTCAATAAATATATTAATAAATGGAATTTTTTAAAATTAAATTCCCATTATTTAAGGACAATAGATTGGGTTTGTGAATCGTTTATGTATATAAACATAATTCATATGTGTTCTCCAATTTGAATGAGTTGAATTTATGTTTGTAATTTGGTAACAAATTCTAGTGAGATGACTAATATATAAAAATAAATCATTTTTTCATAATAGATTATTAATAATAGAATAGTTGATGGAAATAAGTGGAAAAAATTTAATGATATAATTGAAATAATCTAATATAATTTATTTCATTATTCACATTAAATGAAAACAAAGGGATTTATATTTATTTTATATGAAATTGTGATATATTATTTACTGATTGGTGTTCTGAATTTTTAAGGTAATGAATCCAAAAACCAATATTAATGATAATAAAGGGAAGAAAGTTGATAATTAAGGATTCAATGATGAGTAGTAATTACTTTAGTTATTATTAATATTATTAATAATTTACTGAAGGTTATTCTATATTTATAGGGGAGAGCATTTGAAGCAGTTTTGATAACAACTGATGTATTTGGGACTTTCAAACACAAAATACATTAATCTATATATGATATGTTTTACCATTGGGTGTAAATTTAATATTTAAAGGTTTGGAAAGAAACTTTCATATCATTGATTGTATATTGAGATAGATGGTGAAACATTCTATTTTCATACATATGAGGCCAACTTGATGCAAGTTTGATATTCTGGTATAAGTAAAAGGATATAAGGGATCACATAGGACCCATTAGGTTATATTATTAATGTTATTTTATAATGATAAATTGAGGAAAGATAAGTTCTATGTTGTTATAGAGATGAAGTATGGTAACATGTTTTTGCTTAATTATTTATACAAATTCAAACATTTTTTCATCTGGAATTTGGTGGCAATAAGTCTACAATGGATTATCATTTTGAGTATAGTTAACATCTAGTTCTTTCTCACGAGTGAGACTATTTTTTTACATAACATTGAAAAAATTGTAAAACATCAATTACTTTATAAATAAATATTTACAATTGATGAATGAAAATAGTGTGTGATGGGGGACAAGAATATAGTAAAAAGGGAAGTTGTTAATTATCATCGAGGTTGTGAAAAACTCATGGTATCAAGGGAATACATTATGTTCTCATTATTCATAAATAAAAAATATATTTAAATTTTACTAGTGTGGATTAAAATGATATATTTTTAATTGTATTCCCTTTTGCACCAATAAAATAAAAGTCTTTTATAAATAATGAATATCATTAAAGGTTTTATCGAATGGGGCTATGAAAAGTGTAGGATAGGATTATACATACACAAAATAATATCATGCATGATATATTTCACACATGTAGTGACTTAAACATATATTTTAGGGAATTAATTTCATGGTGGTGGTTAGATTCTCTAATGTAGAATTGGGGTGGTGATGTGGCATCAGTGAGTCATGAAACATTGCTTTTGGATTACAGATCATTAATATGGAGATTGTTTGTCATGAAACAGTACTGAATGATCCAAAAAATGATCCATGATTATAAATTTTATAATTACAATCACATATAAATAGGATATTTTATATTTTATACATGTTCATTCCATTGATTTTATATTCTATATATTGAATTGAATTTGGAAAAAAAATTATATTTTTAAATTGAATATTGAATATAGATAGTGTATTGTTGAAGAAATTAGATCATATTATGATATTTATAATATATTGAAATATTTAATTTGATATGGTCATCATTGGAAATTATATATTCTACATTATTGTTTTTATGTTATTTTAGTGATGAGCATATAATAAAATTCTGGGATAAGTACCAATTGCTACCATAGATGAGAGATATTTTCCCTTCCATTGGTGGGACATTTATTTTTTTATAGAGTGGGATTACAAATACATAAAGTATTTATTTTATCTGTTTATGCTATGTTAAATTACATATCATATTATCGGGATGCTCATTGGCATAGATTAATGTTGTTTCATTGATTTCATTCCTATAATGATGGGTCGATTTTATAATTTTTTTCAAAATATTATATAAGTTCATCTCTCAAGAGATATGTAATAAGCTTATTGTTGAGTATCATTTTTTTCTACATCATTCATTTTCATAGTTATCTAGATAAAATTTGATTTCTAAATTTGTATATTGATGATCTTTAATCCTATAGATTCATTGGTCAGACTATATCACCATGGTGTGCTCCTATTTTATTCATCAAAATAGATAATGGGAAAATTATGTTATGTGTTAATTTTTAGTAGCTAAATCACATAAATATTATGAAACACTATTTTTTTCATCATTATATAACACACAAAACCATATGATAAGGTCATAATCGTCAGGGAACCGAAATTTGACTAAGGTCTCATCAGATTATGGTTCATGATATGAATATAAATAACACAATGTTTAGGACAAAAAAATTTCATTTTAATTCTTTGGTAATATCCTTAGTGATGAAAAATCATTATCTATTTTTATAGAACCCATGTTTTTATTATTCCACAATTATGTTTACTCATTAATTAATTCATTACACTTTGATATATTGATATATTAATGGTATTCTAAAGATAATTGTTGTAAAAATTTATATATTTTGTACACTCTTTGGATGTATTAACCATGTTCTAAAAAGACATTTTAAATTTTAGGATGCATGGAAGGATGATTTTTGGGGATATAATTTTTGAGTCTATAATATTTTTTCATCTTAAATGTGTAGCTAAAATTATTTTCTAAGAAGTCCCCAATAAAGTTTTGATGATTTTTTTTCTTATAGTTTTCTAGATATCAGTGTCTATTAAATTTAGGCATCTACCATATGACTATACAAATGAAAACATTAACCTAAAATGGTGTATAATAAATATATGTTGGTATATTTGATTTTGAATTTCCTAAGTTGAGGCTGAGATTTACCACTTTTCCCATACTTATAATACCTTGTCAACAAAGCCTCTATAGGGTTTTATATGATATATCTAGATTGGGTCAAGGGTATGTTTTGATGCATGATGGTGGTGTTGGTAAACAAATTATAGAAACATAGGTCATATTTGATGAATTTTTCCACCAATGGTTATGATGAAGATATTTGGTACATATTTATAACTTTTAGGGGAAGTATTATTTTGTGTAGAGGAATTTCAAAATATAATGATCAAAAATGTTTGAAAAATATATTATCCATATTATATTTGAAACATCAACAAATAATATGGGTTAAATATCTACAGTAATTTAACATTGAGAGAGAATATACTCATGGTAAAAGGTAATTTTATTAATAATTCTTTGAGAGTCAAATATCAGGTTGATATATTTAAGTAACTGATGAATGAAAATAAATTTATTACCATTTTTCTCATCTTTACAGTAAATTTACATAACAAGTGGGGTTATGTGGTATTATTACACATCATATAACTTTATATGTAGTGGATATACTAAACTATGGAAAATATTATGATAACAATTTACTCTTTTTACATGAATGAATATATGGGTCTGTTGGTATAGTACTGTAATTTAAAAGGAAATTTTATTCTTTTCATTCAATGATGAAGTAATGTCTTGTTGGAATTACAAGAAGTGGTGATAAGTTATTTTCAATCTTCTTGACCGGTTTTTTATTCCTGATTAACCAATATGTATTGTATTGTTCAATGAAACTTTTACTAACTAATAATGAATTATGATATTATATTATGAGTGTCATGATTTTTTAACTATTAATAAGTAAAGTAGGAGAACTGAAGGTTATTTTGTATGATTTCTTTTCATTTTAATTCATTACTAGAAATGGGATAATGTTACAATTGATTAATTTTTGAATAGTTTTATATGATCTCTGAAAGGAATGGGTATAATATGGGCTGGTGTTGGTTAGTTGACTAAATTTTCATATTTTATACCCATCATATATACTCAAAAAATATACAATTTGTAGAAAATTTATAGTAGTGGGTTCATTACATTTCATAGAGGTCACATTAGTATTTTATATTATTGAGATGTTAGATTCATATCTTAGTTTTAGAATGGGTTTTAAAAGGATCTAGGTACTCAAATTAGATGTATAATGTCTTATGATCATGAAACATATGGATAGTATGAGATTGTGGTGAATATTTTTGTGGATATATTTTTTATGTATTTATTTATTTTTTTGGGTCGTGGTATGATTATATATTGTGAGTAATTTTTCTTATAATAAAATATTCAATGCTTCTTTTTCAGTTTACCTTGTTGAGGCATTATTGTGGATACCGATTTGAACACCTTTATGTTGGCTTGAAAGAAATGTATCATTTTAATTTTTGACTATAATGGAAAAAATTCTTAATGAGTATATTTGAGATTATATATTAGATAAGACAATTTTATTATCATTTATCTTTTCCTTTAATATCTAGATAATTATATGATTTATCTCATGATTTTGAATAATTTAAATATAAAATAGATCAATATAATGTGATCCACTATGATGATAGAGAGACATGATTCCTTAAATGAGATTGTGGTGTATATTAAGGATTGTTATAATAAGATTCCTTATAGAGAGGTTGTTCCAATTTTTTGAAAATAGTGGATACATGGTAAAATATAAGAAGAAACATGATAATGATATGCTAATGTGTGGAATTTGTGTATGGGGATTTTTAATATATATCAATGGGGTTGGTTCATTAAGATTAGAATAATTATGGTGGGTATTATGAATAAAATCAAATCTTTCCATTATTATAGGATTTACACGCTAATTTCTCTCCCTTGTTTACTCTTTATTCTATGCATATATCTTCTTCAATTATTATTGGAATCATTATCCATAGATTGTCTTTAAATTGAGATGATAAGAGGTTATTTAAACTGTGTTTTTAGAAGAAATTTTAGTATTGATTACAGTTATTCTTTAATTTAAACTTTTTGTCGTGTTTATCAATCTTGATGATTCCCAGTGATTAAATATAAATTAGGAATACATTAAGGGTGTGGGTTGATAAAAAAAATAAATAGCTTATATTTTTAATTTATTTATTGTTTAATTAAATATTTTTATTTGAATTGAAAATTCATAAATAGGATTTTTACTAATGATTGAATTGTATGTGATATAAAGGATATGTAATCTAATTTTGAGTAAATTTAAAGGATTTATGAGTCTTAATAATGATTTTTTAATTTGAATAATTACTGATGAATTTCTCCAATGTTGGTTTAATGTTAAATACATGCGTATAAGAGATATTAAATAAGAACAAAATGATAAAATTATTATATATATAACAGTACATGTCCCCCTGGTCTATTACATTCCCCGGTTTTTGGTTGTCAGAGACATTTAGTGGAGGTTATGAGAGTTTTGGCAGGAGTTTGGGGTGCAACAAAGCTGCTTCATAGGTTACACGTTGTGTAACATACTTATATTGTGTGAAGTTTGGATTCATGGATTTTACTATGGGGTTCAAGGCATGTAATTATTCGGGGTTTAAAAAATAAAAATAAACTAAAAGAAAATATGTTTTTTACCAGATGTTGATTGTGTGGAATTACATAATATAAAATGGTATTTTTGGTCATATAATACCTCACTACTGTAATATTTTACACATTTTTATTCTATTTAGATTTTCAAACCCTTTGGTTTTAATGAATCTCCCTCCACCCTAGGAAACCTGGTGACACTAGTTCGGTGTTTTGAGGATTACTTCATCAAAACTTATTCTTAGCTTATCTCCTTCGATCCTTAGTGATATTTCTTTGATCTAAGGTCTGTTAATTCCCTATCCTTGTTGTTTCTTGTGGTATGATCTCCTTCTTCCGTTGATTATTGTAATAATGTAATAGAAAATGATCTCTTATATTTCTAATTGGGATATAATCATTGTTTTTCAATATGGTGGTGTCACGACGTCCTTCGGTGGATGGAGATCTTTTAGGAGAGGTAATCAGTGGACTATTACGTGATTTGTTCTCTTTCAAAGAACTTTTACACCCTTTGAATGCAGTATTTCCTTTCTTTCTATTCAAATGTGCATCATGTGGTAAGGTTTTACTCTTACCTACCTTTAGATTTTTCTTGTTCCAAATTAACCAAAGATGTGAATTTGATTAATGAAATTGAAATCGGTAGAGTGGATTGATTCAAATTCTGTTAAATCCTTATTGTTATTGTAAAATTATGTTATGTATAGCCTAGATTACCACTAATTATCTCATTTGGTGGGGGCCATTGATTGTGTACTATATAAATTGTTGAATGAATATTGTTCGTCCTTGGATGGAATGTTATATACAAAAACTGGCTATTCATGTATATTCGACTATTGAATGGATACCCCAGGATCATATAGTTTCTAGGATAAACCCCTAAATTAACAAGTGGAATAAAATATGGGATCCCTTTATAAATATCAAATTACTTTCAGCATTCGTATTTATGGTGTTTTGATTTGTGTGTGGGTTTGTTCAGGTTGGTGATGTGGTTTTTGTGACAATGGATGTGTAATATGGGATTGCATGGGCATTGTAATGGTATATCATGTTTAGGAACTAATTAATTGAGCAATAGATGATAAATGTGGTGTAGTAGTGCTGTGAAGTTGGTTGTTTGGTAGTGTTTTATTTTTTAGGGTTGTGATTTATGGGTTTGTTATGTTGGTACGTGACCAAAACGGGACAAGTTTTATAGTGAGAAATAGTGATTGAGATGGGTAATTCACCCATAGTTTCTATAAGGACTCGGCCATATTACATTACATAATCTTGATTTTTAGTCAAAAACTATGTTCCATTCATATTGGGGATCTTTTCAAGGTTAGGGTTGTATATAATGGGGATATAATACTTATATAATATTGCAAATTCATATATGTATGATACCATATAAACAGTATCCATTTCTTCTAAAATATAATAATTTTCAAATAAAAAATGATTTCCAAGAAAAATCATGATAACATTTGTCATGGAATCCAACTTTTGTCTAAAACAACCTTATTACCAATGATAATCATTTAAAATAATGGGATGATCGCAAAAATATCAACAAGGGATATAGAATGAATGAATGAAAACATTATTCCACAAATAATTGTAATGTATGAAATCATTTTCAAAAAATACATATGTGTTACCTGTATAAACATACATTAGGAAACATGATATTTCCCTAAGATTTCCACAATATATATATATATATATAAATTATAACCATAAAGGAATCGTGGGGAATTACTTACATATTATTGTATCCCTCTTAGCAACATTATAATTTGTAACCCTCATGACTACCTAACAATTTGTGTAACAATCATAGTTACACATGGAGTAACCATACTACTAACATCCTTCATAGACATAACCAATGTGTTGGAGGGAGATATAGGTCCCACCCTTCATCATAAAAAATTCCAAAGAACTATAACATAATCATTCAAGATGAATATTTTCCTAAAAAATTATTTTAAATTCTATAAAATATAATTTTAAAAGATGATTTGAAAAGAAAAGCCTCGTACAAATATTATATAATTTAAGTGAGACTTAATATAGTGGATAAAATATTTTTGTAAATTGTAAATCAGAATAATTCCACATCATATAAAAAATAATAATGAGAAAAACATTTTTAATACCACATAAATAATGATATAGAAGTTTAACCCATAGAATTTAAATTGGGTTAAGAATTCCCTAAATTCTGGTTTTTATTACATTAAACTAGTTTAAACCACCTATGTAATGGTTAAAATATTGTTACTAATATTTTAAATAAATTTAATAATGTTCATAACAACTTATATGATCATTTCATAACATTATTTCACCCTATAATTTGTAGTATTTTGTTCCTTCTATTGTTTTTGGTGCGTTCTTTACAAGATTTCCATGGCCTGCTAGTATTTGATTTTCTTGTCGTATGGAAATGAAAGTCTAGAAGTGGAATGAAATGATATTAATAGGTTTAAAAATTTTATAATGATACCATAATTCATTTTTTTGTCAAATATTATTATGGATCATTAGTTAAAACATTAATGATGCTTTTTTAGATCATTTTTGGCGGTTCCTCGATAATCAGGAAATTGTTTCTTTATATAATTTAATTTCGTGAATAGAATTTCATTCCAGAACATAATATATATTAAAAAATATATTTTACATTGATTCCCAACCATTAAATTTGTTTTATTATCATCTGTGAAGGATGTAATGGATATTGTAAACACATCATCCAAAATTTTAGTAAAACGACACAACGTGGATGGTTTTTTAACAATAGGGAGTGAAGAGGAAAGAAAGTGATGAATCCTTTACATGAACATGTAATAATATCTAATATAAAAAAAAATAGATTTCATTCCTTCTAGATAGATGGAGGGAAATATATTATAAGAAAATAAAGGCACTGTAAATAAGACACCTGAAAAAATAATAGGATTCTTACCTCTTGATTTCTTCTCCATGATAACTTTGTTAAGGACTTTGGTTTTGACCTTTTCGAGATACCAGAAGATCCTTTACGTGATTGAGATCTGTGGGGAGAATATTTGGTATAACATAGATGATGATCAAGGATTGAGAGTTTTAAGTGGAAGAGGGAAATGACGGTGCTATTTATGGTGGAGGGGAGGATGGACTTTATATTATTTTAAACAGTATTTTAATATTTTGTATCATTACTATGAATAATATTGATTCATGTGACCCAAAATAGTAATAATTTAATGGGTTTTCTAATCAAGGGGTCTAACATCAGCCTTGTATCACATATTATGTTGTAAAACAAGATTTTAACATTTTTTGTAATTTATTGTATTTCACTGTTCATAAAAAATTATGGAATTCCAAAACAAATATCAAAAAATTCTCCATAATAATTTTTCAACATTTAAAATTTAAAAATTGTTTCCATTTTTTGAAAAAAAAGCATAATATTATTAATTATTTAAAAATAAATTCCAAATTTATTCAGAAATAACAACTTTAAATCAAAAACTCATTTTTAACACCTTGAAAAATTAATCAAGATGTAATTATCATTAATCCTTAAGGAAAAAAATTTACTATTCAGCCAGATGATATTACTATTCATATTACTATTCATAAGGGTATGTGACTATTCCCAAAAAACCAATTTAGTTTCATTAGACTCCAAATAACGGACTGATCACACTCGTTGTTGACTATTTATCAAAATAAAAAACATAGTAGTGCAAAAACTATTTTTAAAAGCTAGTTATAAATATTTACGTAAATCAATGTTTCATAAATTTCAATATGTTATTATAAATTTGTAGAGTTATATTATCCCCACGTTCTGTAAATTTCACCATCGTAATCTTATTTACATATTAAATAACTGAGGGTACCTTTACCTCATTGTAATGTCATATTCCCATGTTTCTTCGTCAACCATGTGGTTTCTAACCACAAAATCTGTACCTAGTGGATTACCTTATTCTATAATACTTGTTCCCTTCAATCAAGAACCTAAACTAGTTTCTCTTCATTTGAAATTTTATCTTCCAACAGAACAACTTCTGGTCTGAAAACATGAGATTAATCTGGCGCATACTATCTCAACGTCAAAACATGAAAAACACTCTGTACATGAGATTAAATAAGTGGAAAAACCACACTGTTTGTGACTGGTCGAACTTTCACTAGAATTTCATAAGGTACAATGAACACTGTGCATAGCTATCATTTCTTTCCAAAATTAATAACACTTTTCGAGGGTGAGATTATACGATAAATATGACCACCCACCACAAAATAAAATTCCTTCCTCATGTAGTTTGCATAGCTTTTTTACCTACTCTATGTCGTACTCATGTGTTTTTGGATCATCATCACTTCACAGCCACTTCCTCTACTAATTATGGTCCCATAAACATCATTTCACTTACTTCATCCCATAATCTAGAGTTTACACCACTTCCCTTATAATGCCCCAAAAGGATCCATATGTATATTGGAATAAAAACATTTATTATATGAAAACTCAACTAGAAATATATGTTTGTCCCTACATCCCTAGTTTTCCATTGATCAATCTCTAATCATATCCTCCTAAGAAGGAATATGTCGTTCTGAATTCCCAACTAGTTGAGGATGAAATGATGTACTAAAATTTAATTATGTTCCCAAATACTTCTCAATTTACTTCCAAAATATTTTAGTAAACATGGGATCCTTGTAAGATATAATGGAAAGAAGAACTAAATGTATCCTGAAAATCTCATTGAGTTATAGTCATGAAAAATGATCTCAATATATTGTATCTTTCATAGAAAAAAATGTGTATATTTTATTAACTAATCAACAACATCCCAAATTACATTGTATCCTCATGAAGTCATAGGTTGTCTCACCAAAAATTCCATGGATACCTTCTACCATGTTCACTCTAGAAATGGGAAAGTCTGAAGCATCCCCTTTGACAACTGTCACTCTACTTTCACCTATTGACAAATGAAACATTTTTTTGTAAAATCTGCAACATCACTTTTCATTCTATCCAACCAATAATACACCCAATGGTCTGTTTAAATCTCAGTGACTCCAAGATGAACTTAAAATTGAGAACTATGAGCTTCACACAACAAATATTTCTTCTACTCATAATGACAAGGCACACACAACCTTTTACCAAATCCTAAAACACAATATTTGTCAAGTTCAAATTCTAACAATATACCCAATTTAACCAATTCTACATTTTTAGTACATTATGGTCTTCTTTCTAGAATTGCTTAATTCTATCTGATAACGATGAATACACCAAAACCTGAATCAAATAAGATCTATTTCATTCACCAATAACATCAATGGAAAAATTCATCAAATCATTAATCAAGGGATCATTTTACAAATGTAACAAGGATAATGATGCATGATGTTTTTGAATAAAGTCATCTTATAGTTTTTTTCTTTTCTTGGATGATAATTGATCATCAAATCATAATATTTTATCAATGCTATCCTTATTCTCTACCTCATGTTTAATTTTTTTTTACTGAATACAAACTTCAGACTTTTAGGGTCAGAATATATTTGACATTTTCTATGTATAAATGATACCACTAAATTTTTATAGCCAAAAATTACAATTCTTGTACATGAAAAACTCAACATTTCGGGTATGCAAGGCCAAAACTAGGGCATTCACAATTCTTGTAAGGACTCGGCCTTAAACCTTACATAATATTGAATTAAATGAATAATTCACATTGAGGATCTTTTCAGGTTTAGTGTATTAGTGAATTAAGACCTAAATATTACATCTCAAAAGATTAAAAAGTATACACTTCTACCCAGTATCAATTTTTTTACAAAACATGAACTCTTGAAAAAAGAGAGTCATGTCTAGTTCCATGTTTAAGACAGCATGGTTTTTCCATGATCACATCCATGACACTATTCTACATTATGTCCTGTGAAAAATATTTCAAAAACGTATCTCAGTAAGGGATACAGAAAGAAGTAATACTGTTAGTTTTTCAAAACAACAAGTAAAACATGAATACTTTAACATAAGAAATACTTTTCACATTTATGAAGTAGTAAATACTCTTCACTAAATAAAAGATCATTACTTACCAATTTTTAACCAAAGGATTACCAAAAAACCCATATAAAGAACACATAACATATAAAGGTAACCTGGGACATAAACATACATAAATATAATAACCATACGGTTGACTTTCACACATATCACAAAATGGAATAGCCATACGGCCGACTTCCATAACCAATGCATTGGAGGTTATGACGCAACCACCCATCCTGGTATCCCCACCACCACTCGTCATTTGGTTTATCATCTAACCACCCGAAAAATGTCCATGTGCCATCATTACCCATAAAATATTGCTAATATAAACATTTCAATAAAAAAAATTCATTTTCAATCGTTAGAAATAATTTCAAGATATTGAAATATTCAAACCATTTTCAAAAACCATTTAAAAAATATATTTTTAAATCAAAGTGTCCCCTACAAATTTTAATATTTTAAAAGAATTATCATTTTAAAATATTAATGTCCATATAAATAAATCCTTAAAACCCATTTTCACAACATTGAGATTGAAGAGAAAGATTTAGAATAATAAATCTTTAAAACATTTGAAACTATATTTTGTTTAAAGAGTTTCTAAAAAAATGAGAGACTCTTGAATACAAAAAATTGAAGAGTAACATATAATAATAACTTTATAATATCATGGTTATAAAAGGATTCATGATATAATATGTCAAAGGAAATTATATACACCATATAAAAGACAATTTTTTCATAACATTAAATTAGTATCAATGGAATGTGAATTGAGAAAAATTCCCTTACAAAGATGGTATCCTTAAATTAAGGATAAATCAATTGGATAATTATGTGTGAAAAATATAGATTCACCTAATATAAGTGTATTTTAAGTGTAAAACAATTATACGTCATTCACACATATTCATAGGATGACATAAATAAGAAAGAGAAGATCAACACAAATAATGTGAATTAGGTTAAGAAGTTCTCTTACCGATTTGGTAACATACAAAACATATGCCTAATGAAAGAAAGATCATCCAATAAATATGCAAATACTCAGGAATTAAACTATATTACCCAAATAGTACAATCATTGGTAGTTAATACACCACAAAAAATGATATATTTCCAAATATATCATGAATCTCACGTGAATAAAAACAAGTGACATGAAGACCCCTCACCACGTTGTAATTCAATCGAGTCGTATGACCAAAAGTTAATAACCAAAAAAGTAATCACATAATACCATGAATATAAAGATTATCATTATATTATATATCAATTTTAAGTACAAAATACACCACATGCAATAAATAGTTGGGGAATAATAAAAATATCACTGAAATAAAAGTGAGATAAGAAATCCCTTACCTTGTGTAAGACTTGACTTGATTGTTCTTTAATCTCCTGAATAATAAACTAAAGTTTATTTCAACTTGATTAAGAACCTTTTTCAGGTTTATTTTTCCTTTTATATCACTTATTACCATGTTATAAAAATTATGTAATCGTTTATGTTCAAATTTTTTGTTTTGTCGATATTTGGTACTTGAGTCAAAAATGGACTTCTTATAATTACATGTTATTAATGTGGTCAAGGGATCAATATATCCAGAATGATATTCATGATTTAGATATCATATATATAATATATATCCAGTACATACATGTATTTATAATATTACATAACATTTAGTGGTAAGAAATGAAATGCATCGTTCATGGAGATGGTAAGTCGTACGTACGCATGAACACTACTTTCATTTCTACATCTTATTTTAATGGAATTAAAACATAATTATTCATAGGTATATTAAAATTATAATATAATTTCATGTATAATATCAAATATAATATCATTTACTCCATCCTTTATACGTCCCATGTATGGAATTAACGAGTCATGTCACTTTGAGGGGGCGGTAGTCCACACTTCCTCTAATGAGATTATCGTGTCTAACCGTAATGGAAACCATAAAGGCCTTCTATAAATGAAATTTACAGAAGAATAAAGGAAACATAAACAAAATATATATCATATATAAATATAGTTCCATCAAAATGGCCACTATGAGAGGCGGTAGGAGATATTTAAACAATCATCATTTTGTGAGGCGTTATTTTTCCATCCATAGAAACATTATGGTTTTCATTCATTAGATGGAGGTGTGTGTAAGTGTAGTTCAAATACATATCATAAAAACATCCTAGTATATTTAAGATATTGGTTTTGTTACAAAATAAAGGAATAAAAAGAGTATAGGGGTTAGATAAGTAAAATAAAAGAAAGCAATTTAAGAGAAACGGTTACCTTTAATTTGGGTAACTCCCTTTGGTTTGAACCAAAGGACTACATGAAGTGCCTTATGCCTAATGTATGGATTCTAGAAGGAGTAGAGGTATGTAGGAAGCCTAATTGGGTAGATTTTGGATAAGCCAAAATTCTTGAGAGGTGTGTTGAATTGGTTAGAAATGTACTCCTTTTATAAAGGAGAGGAGGGGCTCTCTAGGAAAGTGTGAAAACATTATTTTATTATATAATGATATTCAGGTTTATAATGGTCCAAAAATAATTATAGTCAAAGGGAATATGACCCATGATCGATATAAAATCATCTAATTGGAATTGGACAGGTTTTGGATAATATTTTAGTCATTATAATCTTATTTATTTAAATAATTTGTTAATGAGGTAAACACTGCATCATTATTTTGTCATAAATAATTTAAATAATTTGATGTCTAAAAATTATAAAAAAATACAATGATATTGGAAATATTTTTATCTTTCCAATTAATATTTATTGTCGAAAAGATAATTTATATAACCCCTTCTAAAAATTATTTTACTTAAAGATTTTTTCTTTTGTCATTTTTTCCATTACTTTATGTTAATTAATCTAAATTGACATTATCACTCTCAAGTGGCTCAATGTGGTCCCAAAATCGACAAAAGTATTACCATGGTCGTAAATGACTCAACCAATAACGTTTGGATAGGTGTTAAGCTAATTTTGAATTATTATAATATTCTTTTTAACTTAAATTACCTTATTTACCTTTAACCGCGGTAAATAAAAGTCAAAAATACTATTCACCAAAAATTATTTTCATCTTATTGAACCACATTTTACTTATTGATAACAAACATGTATGTCAGATTTTCAAAATTAAAATCATAGAAATGGTAAAATTTTATTTAAGTCAAAAAGGTAGTTTTTTAACTACTACAAAGTGGTTTCACTATTAATCAAAAATTGAAGTTTTTCAGAAAAATAACAAAAAATCAGCATAAGAATTATTTGATATTCTGAATTCAAAAATTTTGTTTAATGTTCAAATTCAAAACATAATAGTATCATTAATTAATTATAAAATTAATTCCCGTTGTTAAAACAAATAGCGTGTTTTTAAAAACAATAACTATCAAAAGATCGACACTTGTTTCTGTCCAATTTCAAAGTGAAAGTAATTCCAATGACCAACATTGGATTAAATGGTAAAAATATATTATAATTATACATTAAAACCAATTAAAAGATAATATAACCATATAAATAAATTAGACTAAAAGGTACATTTTAATTAAAATACAATATTTTCCACTATACATTAAAAAATGAACTTTATCTGAAAATACCAAAAAAGTTACAAGAAGTAAAATTTAATGTACCAAATCTTAAGAAGAATTTTATTTGGTCAAATAGAACATATAAAAATGACCAAAACTATATTTAATGAGGGGTTTCCATTAAAAGGCAGTAAATCGACCTTTTAATGTAAATTATGCTAAAAATTAGATTCATTCACATTTTACGCCTCTAGATTTTATTAGATAAAAGTAAATAAATATAACAAACATGTATAATCACATTTTAGTGGGTTTTTTCATTCCCTCCAATACAACAACTAAGTGTTAACTTCCAATTAAAATAATAATATTTTATTATTAGTGTGAAACATAATATTTTAAAGAACCCCGTTGTTACGTATCGGGTACGCTATCGAACATAGAAACCCATTTAAACAAAAATTTATATTTAATTCACAAATATTAATAAATATGAAATATGTATTATTCTTTATTTACCTGGGATGTTACATCCTTCCCCCCTTTTGGGAATTTTTTCATCGCGATTTAAAAAAAGGGATCAAAAACTTCATTGAAAGTCCTACATCGATAAAAGAGTCAATAAAACTATCATTTTAAAAGAATGAAAGAGAAGCACAAAGGTCACCCGAGATAACCTATAATAGGATTCCATGTAGGAAAACATGGATATGGAAGAGAAAACAATGGTCATGTTTTGATGCAGAGTGATAGAAAACATGTTTAGGAGATTGTTAACCATCAGAAAATCACAAACATGTGATGGGTTAAACGGTCTTTGATTACCCAGTAGGAAACGTAAACTGACAACGTTTTTGTTTTACATTCCTTTTCCTAATTTGGTATAATTAATTTACTAAATTGAATAGGAACATAAGGAAAAATCCTTACATTCATGTAGAGTTTCATCCTTTAATAAGTTTCTACCAAAAACTAATCTTTTCTCAAAACAATGAGGATTCAAAAAGACATGGTCACATCAAAAGCACAAGAATCATCTTCTTGACAATCACATAATCCAAAAAAAATTATTTACCTTGTCTTCAGACATTAACCAAAACCAAAATTTATAGTGCGAGATCAGATAATACACAAAATGGATAATATTTTACATGAATAAAAATTTCTCTAAATCTCCATAATTTGTCAAACAAAACCCAAAGATCAACAAAGAACATTCAATAAACAATTTTCCCTAAAATTCTTCGAAAGTAATCCAAACTATGATTGAAACACAAATCTCATAAGGATTTAATTAAATAGTCTTCCAAGATAAATCTTATCATTTATCACCAAATAACATTAGATTCTCATAAAATCTCATATTGAAAAGTAATTAACCTAATCACATATTCTCCAGGATAGGTTAATCAGTTTCATAAATAAACAAAATCATCATATGACCTTAATAAAAACATAGATTCTTCCAAACTAAAATTTCAACCATTATTTCAAAATTAAAATCCCATAGTATTCTATCTTCCATAGGCATATAGTGATTCCTCAAAATATAGAACGCCTTCCACAACAACCTTTATCACTTAATCACTAAATTATTTTTCTATATTATGTATATCCATTTGATAAAACATAAGTTACAAAAATCAACTTATTCTTGTTCTATAAAAACATTTTACTAAAATAATAAGTCATACATTCCAGGGACATCATTTAGGCTAGTGGTAGGAGATGCGCCCTTGTCATCCTTCGGTTGTGGGTTCGATTCCTGCGGTTTTACCAGATGGGACGGGTTGTCACCCATCTTAAGGGATGCCATTTTTATAAAACTCAAAAAATAACCCTAACATGTTTTAACTTCAATGGTTACCTTATACCTCTAATTTTCATCCAAATTCATAATGATCCCAACATATTAATATTTTAAGTCTCATTTCACCAATATATGATAAAATAAAAAGATCCCCAAAATGAAGAACATCATACCTTGATCATGGTGTCCATCTGGTTTCATCGTCATCTTGTTCACGTAGGTAGAAGGTTCGTGCATTTCAAAAATTATTTAATGATCTTTCAAAATAATTTGCCTCCACTATCCAAATACACCTTGTAGAATATGGGTCATATGGGTGTTCATAGAAAAACAGTTTTGGTAAATAATCATGTATGACATATAATTTTAAAACATCTAATAAAACATGATTTCTATAAAATAATCGGACCTAATTTGAGTTAAAACATTAAATTATTGGCCCTTTTAAAATACCATAGGTATGTGAGGATTTACTATATTGTAAAAGAAAATATAAATTGGTTGCACAAGGGTCTCCTTCTTCTGCACCTTTTTTAAAATCATAAAACGCTTCAAAATATTGTGATAAGGTAAAATATTTTAAAATGCATTGATAATATTTACCTTTCTTGAAAATATGAGAATATTGTGACTATAGGATTTGTCTAAATACAACCCAAGATCCACGATGATAATGAGGTATATTGGAGGTGTTTGATATCTCAAACAACTTCTTTCAAGTGTGTTGTATGCTAGAAAAATTTTCATAATCATCCGAACATGACTTTTTAATAATTATTGCAAGTATTTCATCAGGAAGAGATAAAAATTTCGTCTGAGATCCTCCTCCATTCATTTTTAACTAACATTCCTTGATCTAAAAAGTTTATAAAACAAGGATTTAACTAAAATAATAGACAATGGGACTAACCATGTGTGTAACAAAAACTCCCAATCCCTATAGTTGTCTAAACCGACATCTGATACCAACTGTAAGGACCCGGCCTTAAAAATTATTTAATATTGAATTAAATGAATATTTCACATTGAGGAGATTTTAATGGTTATAGTTTTAGAGAATTATGACATAAATATTACATCTCAAAATATTACAAATTTGAATCTTCTACCCAGTATCCATTTTTTTACAAATCATGATCTCTTGAAAAAACGATTCATGTCTACTTCTAGGTTTAAGACAGAATGAGTGTTCTTTAATACCATCCATGACTCCATTCCACATTAAGTCATGTCAAAAACATTTAAAAAACTTGGGATAAGCATAAGAAGATCATTAAGGGAAACACATAGAAGTAAAACAGTTAGTTTTCCAAAACAACAAGTAAATCGTGAATACTTTAACATAGGTAATACTTTTCACCTTTATGATGTTGTAAATACTCTTCACCAAATAAAAGATCATTACATACCATTTTGTTACCAAATGATTACCAAAAAACCCCATATAAAGAACACATAACAAATAAAGGTAACTTGGGACATAAACATACATAAATGGAATAACCATATGGTCGAATTCCACACAAATCACTAAATGGAATAGCCATACGGCTGAATTCCCTACCCATTGTATTGGAGATTATAACATAACAACTCGTCATTGTATTCATGACACCACCCATCATTTGGTTTACCACGTAACCACCCGTCAAATGTCCAAGTACCATCATTACACATAAAATATTGCAAATATAAACATTTCAATAATAACATTTCATTTGAAATCATAAGAAATAATTTCAAGATATTGAAATATTCAATCCATTTTCAAAATCCATTTAAAAAAATAGACATTTGAATCAAAGTTTCACATACCACTTTGAATCTTTTAAAGGAATTATCTTTCTAAAAACTTAATTTCCATATAAATAAATCCTTAAAACCCATTTTCACAACTTGGACATTGAAGAGAAAGATTTAGCGTAATATATCTTTAAAACATTTAAAACTATATTTAATTTATAGAGTTTCTAACAAAATGAGAGACTCTAGAATACAAATAATTGAGGAGTAACATATAATCAGAACTTTTTAATATCATGATAATAAAGGGATTCATGATATAATATGTCAAAGGACATTATATACACCATATAAAAGTGAATTGGTGTATAACAATAAATAAGTCTCAATGGAATGTAAATTGGGAAAAAGTCCCTTAGAAAGATGGTACCCTTAAATTAAGGATAAATCAATTAGAAAATTATGCATGACAAATATAAATACACCCAATATAAGTGGATATTAAGTATAAAACAATCAGATGTCATTCACATATATTCGTAGGACGACATAAATAAGAATGAAAAGATCAACCCAATGAATAAGAATTGGGTTAAGAAGTTCCCTTGCCGATTTAGTAACTTACAAAACATATGCCCCATGAAAGAAGGATCATCCAATGAAGATGAAAATACTCATAAATGCATGTATATTAAACAAAAAGTACAATCATGGGAAGTACATAATCCACACAAAAGGAGATAGTGGAAAATATAGCATGAATCTCATGGGAATAAAAACAAGTGAGATGAAGACCCCGAACCACGCTGTGATTCAATCGAGTCGTATGACCAAAAGTTAATAACCACTAAAATAATCACAGAATACCAACAATATAAAGATAACCATGATATTATATATAAATTTGAAGTACGCAATACACCAATATCAATAAATAGGTGGAAAATAATAAAAAACTCACGGAATTAAAAATGAGATAAGAAATCCCTTACCTCGTGTCCGACTTGACTCGATCGTTCTTTAATCTACTGAATAATAAACTACATTTAATATCTACATGCATAAAAAAATTCCAATTTTATTATTCCTTTTATATCACTTATTACCATTTTATAAACATTATGTAATTATTTATATAAATAATGTTCATTTTGTCGATATTTGGTACTTGAGTCAAAAATGGACTTCTTATATTTACATGTTGTTCATGTGGTCAAAGTTTCATTATATCCAGAATGATATTCATGATTTAGATATTATATCGGTCATATATATCCAGTATATACATGTATTTATAACAGTACATAACATTTAGAGTTAAGAAATGAAATTCACCGTTCATGGGGATGGTAAGCCGTACGTACGCATGAACGCTACTTTCATTTCTATTTATTATTTTAATGGAATTAAAACATAATTATAAATTGGTATATTATAATTCCATTATAATTTAATATATTATATCACATATAATATCATTAAATACATCCTTTATACGTCCTACATATGGAATTAACGAGTCATATCACTTTGAGGGGGTGGTAGTCCACACTTCCTCTAATGAGATTATCGTGTTTACACATAATGGAAACCATAAAGGAATGATATAAATGGAAATTATAGAAGCATAAATGAAACATAAAAATAATATATATCATATTTAAATACACTGCCATCATAATGGCCACCGTGAGAGGCGTTTGGAGATATTTGAACAATCATCGTTTCGTGAGGCGTTAGTTTTCCATCCACATGAACATTATGTTCTTCATCCATTAGATGGAGGTGTGTGTAAGTGTTGTGTGAATACTTCTCATAACAACATCCAAGTATATTTAGGATATTTTTTTTTGTTAAAAACGAGGGGAATAAAAAGTTTTTAGGGGTTGGATATGTAAAATAAAAGAAAACAATTTAAGAGAAACAGTTACCTTTAATTTGGGTAACTCTCTTTGGATTGAACCAAAGGACTTTATGAAGTGCCATCTCCCTAGGCTAAGTATACAAAGATGAGTATAGGGATGTAGGGAGCTTACATAGGAAGATTTTGGACGAGCCCAAGTTCTTGAGAGTTGTGTGGAATTGTTTATAAGTGGTCTCCTTTTATAATGGAGAGGATGGACTCTTTAGGAAAGTGTGAAAACATTATTTTATTATATAGTGATATTCGGTTTCTAATGGTCCAAAAATAATTATATTATAATATAAGATGACTCATGGTAGAAATAAAATCATACAATATGAATTGGATAGGTTTTGAATAATATTTTAATCATTATAATCTTTTTTATTTAAATGATTTGTTAATGAGGTAAACACTGCATCACTATTGTGTCATAATTAATTTAAATTATTTCATGTCTAGAAATAATAAAAAAATTCGAAGATATGGGAAATTTTTTTGGATTTATAGTTAATATTAATAGTCAAAAAGATAATTTATATAACCCCTTATAATAATTAATTTATAAAAAGATATTTTCTTTTGTCATTTTTTCCATAACATTAAGTTAATTAATCTAAATTGCCATTATCACTCCCAAGTGGCTCAATGGGGTCCCAAAATCGAACCAAATATGCCCATGGTCATAAATGACTCAACCAATAAGTTTTGGACATGTTTTAATATAATTTTTAATTATTATAAAATTCTTTTTTACCTTGAATTACCTTATTCACCTTTAACCGCGGCAAATAAAAGTCAAAAGTTACTATTCACCAAAAATTATTTTCATCTTATTGATCCACATTATACTTCTTGATTACAACCATGTATGTCGGATTTTTGAAATTCATTTCATTGAAGTGGTAAATTTTCATTTAATTCAAAAACTCAGTTTTTAACTACTACTATGTTGTTTATCTATTCATCAAAAATTGAAGTTTTTCAGAAAAATACATAACATTCAACATATGATTTATTTGATATTATGAATTTAAAAATAATGTTTAGTTTTCCAAATTCAAAACATAAAAGTTTCATTAATTAATTTTAAAATTATTTCCCGTTTTTAAAACAAATAGCGTGTTTTTAAGAAATAACAACTATCAAAAGATCGACACTTGTTTATGTCCAATTTCGAAGTGAAATTAATTCCAATGACCAACATTGAATTAAATGGTAAAAATATATTCTAATTACAATTTAAATACAATTAAAAGATAATCTATCCATATAAATAAATTATATTAAATGGCACTTTTAAATTAAAATACAATATTTTCCACTATTCATTAAAAAATGAACTTTATCCGAAAAATACCAAAAAAGTTACCCAAAGTAAAATTTCATGTCCCAAATCAAAATAAGAATTTTATTTGTTCAACTATAACATATAAAAATGACCAAAACTAGATTTAATGAGGTTTCTCCATTAAAAGGTTGTAAATCAACCTTTTAATGTAAATTATGCTAAAAATTAGATTCATTCACATTTTAAGCCTCTAAATTTTATTGGGTAAAATTAAATTCATCTAAAAAACTTGTATAATCACATTTTAGTGGGTTCTGTTCATTCCCACCAATATAATGGGTATGAGATAACTTCCATTTAATATAATAATATTTTATTATTAGTGTGCAACGTAATATTTTAAAGAAACCCGTTGTTGCGTATCAGGTACGCTATCGAACATAGAAACCCCTTTAAAGTAAAATTAAAATTCAATTAACAAATATTAATAAATTTCAAATATGTATTATTCATTATTTACCTGGGATGTTACAAATCTCGTCTTCAGTTACTAAAAACAAATATCCCATTCTTTTATCAAAATAAATTTAACCCCTTTTCACATCAACTTAGTTAGCAGGATAGATAACCATTCAAATATTTTATCAATTTGTCGATAATAAACTACTAATCATATAAAACTATGAATATTTATAACTTTTGTATATATTGTCCATTCATAGACCACATTTTTTTTGGAAGGATCTACTTTAATTCCATCATTATTAACAATATTCACATGAAAAGAATTATTTGGCAACCAAAAATCACACTTTCTAGATTTTCCATATTGTTACATTTTCATTATGGTTTAAAAAACAACCCTTAGATGTTTTTTATGCTCCTTACTATTAGTAAATACAATAATTTCATCAATAAAAACAACTACAAACTTATTCATTAACTCTTTAAATATTCCATTCATAAGAACTATGATTACAAAAGGTGCATTAGTTAACCCAAACAGCATAAAAAATTCATAATGTCCATATCTGTTATGAAAATAAATTTTTTGGGATGGAATCCCCTTTCACCATCAACTGATGGTATTCGTATTTCAAGTCAATCATGAAAAATTACTGAGCTCCCTGAAGCAGATAAAAAAAATTCATCGATATGAGTAAAATGATACTTGTTTTTAATATTGATTCTATTCAAATGTCTGTAATAAATTGAAAGACTCATTGAACCATCCTTCTTTTTAACCAACAAAACAAGAGCACCCAATGAAGATGTTCTAGGATGAATGAATAATTTATCAAGAAAATCCTACAACAAATTTTTTCAATTCATGGATTTTCATTTTATCCATTTGATATGGGGGTTTTGAAATTGGCTTCGCATCATAAACTGTGTCAATTGTGAGTTTGACTTTCTGATCGGGTAGGACACCTGGTAAATCATCAATAAAAACATCCAAGTATTAATTTATAACTAGGACATCATTAATATTAATAGTTCCCTTATTTTAAATAATATGAGAAAAACAACATTCATTTCAAAATTTCAATAGTTTCTCATCATCTAAATATGTAATCTATTTCATTGGTTAATTCTTTTAAAGAAACTAAAACTCTTTCTAAAAAAAACTACTTTAGCTCTACGTTAAATCGTAGAATGATAAATAGAAAGCCAATCCATTCCCCGAATGATGTCAAACTCAACTAAGGAAAAAACAACAATGTATTTATGTAGTGTATTTCAACATACAATAATAGAAATATTATTATAATTCATATTTGATATAATATATCCCCTTGGTTTTTTAACAATATGTTTTGGTCTCATTTGTTGTGGTGATATTTCCAATTTACGAGAAAATTACTCATAAATAAAGGAATGTGTTGAGGCCATATAAGAACAACATTATAAAAACATGAATAAACAAACAAGGTACCTTATAAACCTTCCTTGGATGGCCACACATATACTGACCTAGTTGCAAAGGATATCACCACACCTTTTGGAATATATATTATCTTCTTTTCATCATTTAGATCTCTTTTTGGCTTGGCTTTTTCATAATGACCCATCTATCAACATTTTAGAACACATTATAGTTTTCTTATCAGGATTAGTCTTAAGAATCATTTTCATTACAATCATGGACCATATGTCTAAACATACCACATTGGAAACACTCCCTAGTTTTGTTAAGTCATTCCTGAGGGTGCTTTATTCCACACTTTTTTCAAATTAGAAACGTGAATTTCATACCATCATATTTATTTTCATTATTATTACCATTTTCATTCCATATGGACATGTTCTTATTCATGTTGTCAATGTGAACATAATCACAAGAAAACATTATATCTTCCCAGTAAGAACATCAAACAAGTTTCTCATAACATTTTATTTCATGGGATGCCAATGCCCTTCGATACCTTTACATTAATCCAGAGTAAATGATGTTGATTTAGATATCAATATACATAATAAATTTTGGATAATACCTCACTAGTCATGTGAAGTTAAATTCATACACAGCCACTGAATCATCCTTTTTCTGCTTCAATTCATGGAATTTATTCTCCATCCTTAGTCAAACCACCATTGGAAAATATTTTTCAAAGAAAAAATGTTTAAATTCATCCCACTCTAAGGCATCAATATTCCACCTATCCCAGATATTCTTGACCATTGACCACTACTAATCATCTTAACGTTTAAAAAATAAATGATAAGACTTACATTTTAATTATCTAAAAATCCCATAACGTTGAATATATTTTCACGGTATTTATTGTTTCGTTCATCCTTTACTCAGTTAGAAGATCCATTTAATGGAGAAGGGTGTTGTCTTGTAAATGTTCAAATATCCTCATGTTACATTGGGGTACCTCTTTTTGTTAGCATTCATGGATGAAACCACCATTTATTGAATATGTTAGCAGAACCACTATTGTCACAAACTTCCTGGTTGCGATCCCTACCATTCCAAGCTACAGATTTGGAATGATATTATTCTATTAGTCCCTCTACTCTTCAGTATCCCTATTTCTTCTATGAAAACCCATTTTGAACAAACATAATGTAGAAAAAGTAACTTGTTAATCATTAAATTCACAATCATTTCAAATTAATCATAGAGTAATAATCATTTATCATTTTTTATTAACATGATCATAACCCATGAAGTAATCTAAATCATCCTCTGATACCTACAATAAATACCTAGCCTTATTACATTTCATAATCATAAATTTTAGTTGATAACTCACTTTATTTTATATTAATGATATTTTAAAGTGTATATTTTTAGTGAATTGGGATATAATACATACAAAAAATTCCACATCGATATAGATACGTTACCACATAAAAAGTATCAATTTCATCAAAAATATAATACTTTTCAAATAATACATGATATCCATGAAGAATCATTATGACATTAAACATGGCTATTTTATTGTCTTACAAAACCTTATAACCCATTAAAATCATTTAAAAAATTTATAATGAGCTCAACATGCATAATAATTGATATAAAAAGAATGAAATAAAACATTAGTCCATGAATGCTTGTAACGCATGTAATCATATTCAAAAAACCAAAATATACTTGTTACCCATATATAGATACATTGTGAAACATGATATTTCCACGATATTTCCACAAAACATATAAAACAATTGTTTAACAAAAAAAATATATTGCGGCATTCCTTACATAATATCGCAACCCTCTCGGCTACCATATATTTTGTAACCCTCATGGTTACCTTACAATTTGTGTAACCATCACAGTTACACTTGGAGTAACCATACAACCAAACTCCTGCATTCACATACCCAATGCATTGTAGGGAGATATAGGTCCCACCTTTAATCATAAAATATTCCCAATAACTAAAACATAATAATAAAAGGTGAATAATTTCATAAAAACATTTCTATTGAATTTTTATAAAAAGAATTTTAAAAGATGATTTTAAAAAAAATCCCATTGAAGTATTATATAATTCATGTGAAACATAATATAGTGGATGGAATATATATATACTCTATAAATACACATAAATAAACATAATATAAAAAAATTATCACACAAACATTTTTTATACCACATATAAAATGGTGTAGAAGGATAACCCAAAGAATGGAGATGGGTTAGGAATTCACTTACCTCCGGTTTTTCTTATATAACACATGTTTAAACATACTGTATAATGGTTAAAATAATGATATTAATATAATAAAAAACATATTAATGTTTATAACACGTTGTATGATCATTTCTTTAAATAATTTCACCCTATAATTATTAGTATTGTGTTCTTTTAATTGTTTTGGGTGTGTACTTTACCTGATTTCAATGGTCGGTTTGTATATGATTTTCTTGATGTATAGAAATGAAAATATAAAAGTTTAATGAAATGGAATTTATATGTTTTAATAAAATATAATTATTCCATAAATCATTTATTTATCATATATGATGATGAATCATTAGATAAAACATTAATGGTGTTTGTTTATATCATTTTTGGTTGTTCCTCTATAATCTTGAACTTGATTCATTATATAATTTAATTTCATTCATATAAGTTCATTCCATTACATAAAATAGGTTACAAAGTACACATTACATTTTTTGAATCAATTAAAAGGGTTTCATGATGTAATCTAAAGGATTTAATTGATATTACAAACACATTGTCCAAGATTTTGGTACAATGGCTCATTGTTGATGATGTTTTTATTTTTAAAACAAGGAGAAGATGACAGAATGGGAGATGATGAATCTTTTAGAGGAACATGGCAACATACTGAATATATAGAAATATGAAAACATTACACCTCCTAGATATGTGGAGGGAAAGTGATTACTAGAAAATAATGAAAAGGGAAGGAAAACACATGAATAGGAAGAGCATTATTACCTCTTGATCTCTTCTCCTCAAGATCCCCCTTAAGCCCTTTTGTTTTTTCTTTTTGGTGATACTAGTAGGACTTGGACATGGGGGAGAGCCTTAATAAGAGTATTTGGTAGAACATAGAAAATTCTCAAGGCTTCAGAGGTGTGAGAGGAAGAGGGTAATGAGGGTGGTATTTATAATGGTGGAAAAGAGGGATTCAAAATTATTTTTAACATAATATTATTATTTTGGCTCAAGTCTATTAATATCCTTGATTCATGTGACCAAAAATATTAAGAATGATACATGATTTTGAAACAATTGGGCTCACATCAGCCTTGAATCACTTATGATGTAGTAAAATAAGTATTTAGCATTTATTGTATTTTATCATATTTTACTATTGATAAAAAAAATAATAATATCAAAAAAATACCAAATAATCACTCTAACCATTTTTTGACATATTGAATTCAAAAAGGAGTTCCATTTTTTAAAATTATCTATTTAATTATTATTAATATTTTTTAAATATTATCCGAATTTATTAAAAAATAAAAAATTTAAATCTATAATTCTTTTTAAAAATATTGAAAAATCAATCATGTTGTCATTATCTAAAATCCATCATAAAAAAATAATTCAATTTACTATTCACTCAGGTCATATTTCTATTCATAAGGGTATGTTAATATTAACCAAAAATTAATTTGGTTCCATTACACTCCAAATAACGAACTGATCAAAATTGTAGATAAACATGTTTTGAAATTCAAGACATATAAGAAGAAAATTTATATATTTTTATCATATACTAAACATTGATTAGATCTAGTTATACTGAGGTAACATAATTTATTGTGAAAATGTAATATCATTCCACACACTAAAATATGAAAATTTTATATCGAAATTCATAGATATTTATAAATCTCATATAGTAAATACTTTAATTTGATGGGTGATGATTCAAAATGAAAAATAATTTCATTATAAAATATTTTATTAAAGGTAAATAAAAATCCTTGAGGACATTTTTGTTTTAATAGAATATATTGACGTACTCCCTCATGATTTTCATAGCCTTCCCCCAAATCAAGAGGTGGAGTTCTCAATATAAATTATACCTTGAACCACACATATATCCAGGAGACATGAAATAATTGGAATTGTTAAAGTTGTAAGTATAATAGAATTTGGAAAATGTTTTCAGATTACCTACAAAATTTTTAAGGGGTTAACCAGTGCACATTATCCAGAAGAATGATAAACCAATATTGTTGTACATCAACTACCGAGATCTCAACAAGATCAATTTAATGAATAAATATTCTTCACCAAGGATTATTGACTGATTCATCCAACTTCAATTAGATCAATACTTCTCATATAAGGAATTTTTTTTCTAAATAACATAATCAAAAATTTAAGATAGCATATATTTAAAAGGAATTTTTTCTTTTAATATATGAACACTATATGTTCATTATTATGACATTTTAAGTTTTTAGTTCCATGAAATATTAATATACATGATGTATAGAGTCTTTAGAGTATACCTTGATATATTTTTCATATTATTTATTGATGATATTATCATAAAATTCAAGTTAAAATCGTAACATGAAGATATTAAAAGGATCATTCTGAATAATTTCAGGATGTGTAAGTTGTTTTCAATGTTAAAAAGGTATTAATTTTGGATAAAACATTTCACATAATTGGGGATTGTGGCCAAAATATAAGGAATTAATGTGAATCCCTCAATTGAAAAAGTAACTACTGAAAAATCCAGTCCCACATGCATCAAATAGATCTAAGGTATTCTTATATTTTAATGGTACTAAAAATGATTTGTGAGAAAGTTATAATAATTGAATTGACCAATAAATAATCTCTCATGGTATGGAATATATATTTTATGGATGAAATAATGTTAGGAAATCATTAAGGATCTCAATAAAAGGAAAGTAATTCTACCTATAATCATACTTCCCTCATGTAGTGAACAGTTCATCATATAAAATTATGCATTAAAGAAAAACAAGGCATTAAATTTCTTGAAAAATGATAAATTGATAACCTTAGAATTATAAAAAAAATAAATATCCCTGGGAAGAACAACATGAAATACTATTTGGAGTTAATTATTTTGACCATTTTATTGAATATTTAGAAATAATTCCTCTATGGAGTGAAGTGTGACATATATACTAATCAAAATAGTTTATAGTATATGTTCTCAGAAGAGTTAAATGTGTCTAAATGAATATGGTTGGAGTTAATAAAATACCATGATGGCATAATTTACTATCATACATGAAAGGAATATAATTTTGTCAATACTCATTATAGAAATAAACCTACTAACCTATTAATGATATCAATTGAGAAAGAAGATATCTTTGTGGATATGCAAAGGATGGATATGTAAATCCTAAAGTAAGGTATGGTATCATAATTTTTCTAAATTATTTCCCAACCTTCTATCCATGAAAAGATCATGAAGGCACAAACGAGTTATTTATAGTTGTAAATGAATGTGAAAGAAACAAAGTAAAGGATGCTTCAGGGATTCAACATCAATAATGATTAAGATATTTGGTTTAAAAAAATATATATATGCCATATTTATATGATATAATGAAAAAAATATTTTATTATGCATATAAATCAACATTATCTAGCCACCCCACATGTACCAAAATGTGCTAAAATATTTTATAGAACATTTGGAGGGACACATAAATAAAGAGATTGTTCAGTACAAATAAAAATAATTTGTATGCCAGAAAGTCAAATAAAAATGTTATAAGTCCAATGGGATAATACAATCATTAAAAAACCCAGAAAACTAATGGGGTAATATCACTAATGAATTATTCATGATTTGGTTGAGGACATCCAAAGCAAACAATGTCATTTTGGGTTATGGTGGATCAACTCACCAAGAATTCCCACATCGTTTTTATTCATGAAGATTTTTCACTCAGTCATATTTTCATGACATATATAAAGGAATTAGTGAAAGGATAAGGGAACCAAATTCAATTTAATCTAATAGAGATACATATTTCATCTACAAGTTTTGTATGAGTCTTCAACAAGCCCTCAATATTGAGATGATCTTCAGTATGTTTTATCTCCCCTAGACTAAGGGAAAATATTAATTGAACATTTAGAAACTTGAAAATATGATATGATCATACTAAATAGACTTATATAGTGGTTGGGTTCAATATCTTTTATTTTATGAGTTATCAAACAAAATCTATTTTCCACTCTAGTTTTCAAATATCCCCATATAATTCCCTATATGGAAGACATGTTCATCTCTTATATGTTATGTTTAATTTAGTTAATGAAATCTATTTGAACCTAAAATATTTAAATAGATGAAAGAGAATGATAAAAGAATTTTTAATCATATTAAATAACATCATATTTGATAGAATAACATTTTTAACAATCATCAATGGGACTTGTAGTATGAATTTGGTGACCAAGTGTTCCTTCTAATATAACCTTTCAAGAGAGTTGCTAGGTTTACAAATAATGGAAAGCTTAGATTTAGGTAAATTATACACTTGAAATCCAATATTTCCTCTGATTTAATAAATTTCAACTAAAAATTCCGCCAAACTTGGAACAATTTTATGATGTGTTCATCATATCTCTCCGAAGTAAGTACACCCCAAATCTATCACATGTACTAAATCCCAAAGTGGTACAACTGGTCAATTAAATATCCAACAATGGGACACCAATTATGATATTATAATATAGAGACATAGCATTCAGAAATTATACAATACACCTTGTAAACGTAATTTTAAAAACCCACCAGTATGAAGAGGCATCATGGGAACTTGAGGATATAAGGAAACGGAAGATCCATGAAGTATTCTCAACCAAGGATATGGGTGTAAATTTTTTTGATTAAATTTATAGGGGGATGTAATGACTCGATATTTAATATATTGAGTTTTTCTTCTAAATAAATTATATTCCACATTCAAAAATAAAGTATAGTATTAAATTCATGCACAATATTTTTCAAAAACCACTAATACATTATTTAATTATATTAGAACATTAAATTTTGAGAATAAATATTGAAAATAAATTTGAAAATATTATTATGTGATAATAAACAAAAAAACAAGAATATTAAAATTTTGATCATTTTGATCTCCTAGAACAGTCACTCTATAAACAATACTGACATTAATAAGTAAAACCATTATAATGTAATAAAAATTTTAAAAAATTAATATTGAACCTTTTGATCAATAAAATTAAAATATGAATGAATTAAATTTAGGTATTTATAGGAATTATAAAACAAATATCATTTTTGGAATAGTAGAAGTGATAATTTAAATAGTAAAATGTCTATAATAATGGTAATATTACTATTATAATAGTAACTCAACAAATAATAATGACAAGTAAATAATAAATAATTGGAATAAAATAAATAAAAATAAATATAATAATTCAACTACATAAATATTTGAAAATATAAACTCAAACAATATATGAGTGAATTTTTTATAGATTATTTTTAAATTATTTCGTAAAGAACACATAAATTTTATCTTCAATATTAAAATAAACAATGTCAAAATATTATTTTGAAAAATAATATTAATTTTTAGAATCTTAATGTCAAAATATTGCAACTATTTTTAGGTATTGTTTTAAAAAAAATTATTTTTGGGTGAATAGTTAGAAAAACTATTTTTACTAAGACATTATGCATTAAATATAGCACTCATTATATAATAATTAGATAATAAATTTTATAACTGGTATATTAGAAGATAACATATTTAAAATGATAAATAATCAAATTAAAAATGAAAAATTCAAATTGAAAATAAAAAATGTAATTTCAAAAATCAAAACATGTAAATAATTCCATTTTTTTTATTTTTTCTCTTTCATTATGTTAAATCTCATTAACTCAATATATAAATGATTTTAGTTTCCTAAAATATATATTTTTAATGTAATATTTTATATGTAATGACCCTAGTATTTTTTGACTTTGAATATATGAATATATTTTAATTTTCTCTATCAAATTCTTTAAGATATAAATCTTTTATTTATCAACTAGAATACACTCTCAGATTAATTTTCCAACCACTCCATTGGTGATGATATTTTGTGTTTACCCTAGAACTAATGTTTGGTAGAATCTTGAACTGTTCAAAATTTCATCGAATATTTTGTATTTAATATTTAATTTATGAAATATTAATTTATTTTCATTTTTATGTTAAATAATTACTTTTAAAATGAGAATTAGATTGATATTCCATCTTTTCAATTAAGCACATAATAGGGTTTCCTTCCAAGGGAGGGCATAAACTCAGATCGGGCACTATGGTAAGCCCATGCCTTTTTTCGTTTTCTTTAATTTTCTTTCTTTATTATTTTCATTTCTTGTCCTTATTTGGATTTTCATACACACAAATTTGGGATTCCTTCATCCAGAAACTGATAGGGAAAATTACAGTAATAAATAAATAGACAAAGGGACAAATGGTGGTGCCTCCATAGAGCACGAGGGAGCCAGATCGTTGTGAGGAAACATTGGACTATGGAAAAAAGGAAAAGATTCGACAAATTCTTCCCAAAGGTAGCCAGTTTAAAAAATTTCACTAAATAAATATATATTTACTATTTTTATGTTTTAATCCCTTTATATGAATACTAATGGATCCACTCTATACTGATATATTACTTTTTGTGGAAAAATGGGTTTTGAGTTCGAAAATACTGATCACGCATCATCTAGTTCTTGCAATGCATGTTATTTGTTGTTCCTATTTAGTAGAGACGTTATTTTTAAAATACTCACTATGTATAGGTTATACATGTTTTGTACTGGAACTCAGCCTTATTGCTGAGTACATGGTCAAATATCTCATGCAGGGGTATATGGATATGAGGAGTATACGACTAGAACCAATCTGAATTTCCAATTATGTAGGTGTACAAAGCCAGAAAATATACGTTGATAGGCTATGTGATGTACATAGGTAAGTACACCATGTAGGGTACACAGCATGTACATGGTACATAGGCTATGTACTTTGGTTTTTACAATCCAATTCATGCTTGAGTACATGCCCAGTTGGAGCGTTAGGGGTATACACTGTGTACTATATATACACACCATGCACTACCCCCATTCTACCCTTTTGAGGGTTTTTTCATATATTCACTCCCCAGAGATTTAATTGGACCCATGTGTAGAAACGTTTGAGTTTTTACACATATATTATGATGGTACTACCCTTTAGGTGATTTGAGTACTCTGAAGAGTCATTTCATGTTTTTTACTAAATTTGTTGGTTCTTCCTCAGGTAATTGAAGAAAACTATATCCTCAGAGTGATACCCTTTATATAATATGATCCATGATCTATCACTCTTGTAATTTGATTTAATATCATTTCCTTAGAGAACATCTCCCTTTAGAGATGTGTCGTTCTAACCTATGAGGTTGTGAGATTAGTTTTTTCGAGGATCCCCTCTAGGAGGCATCTGCATACATTTTATTCCAAAGGGTCCCATATTGGATTCCTCCTTTTTACCTTAACCATTAAGGATCCTAAGTAGGATTAATTTTAATATGTATACTCTTGTAGAATCCCATATAGTATTCTTTCCTTGTGTAAAGAATTGAGGGACCCATTGGGTTCCCCGATAGTTGACTGACCCTGAGCCAGTATGCCGATTTTGAGTAGAGATTATAATGGGTGTCACATTAGAAACAATTCCAAACATGTATGCCAAAGAGTATAATATAGTAGTGGTGTTTTTTGTCATTCATCCACCCTCGCTATATTATTTATTCATTCACTTGATTATTGTTGATTCATAAATGATTACCAACGGTACTTCCATGTTTGTCACCAGTGAGCTTTACAGGATGTTCCATCATCAATAGGATTCCCAGACGTACTTCCTGATATATGATTTATACATTTTTTGGGATTCCCAAATGGATTCACTACGGATCAAATTCTATTCCTTTTATTTATATATTTGGAAATCCCACACATATTTCTTGGGATTCATCATTGATCCTTATTGGTCATTAAATTTATTCATGCAATACCTATGATTATGATGTTTAGGTATGAAGTCTCGGTTTATTGTGATACTAGATCGATGGGGATGATTTAGCTCTCCATGATGATTTAATCTTCCATGTTGGTGTACATGGTGTTATTAATCGTTAATGTGATATATACTAATGGATGACTATACTTTTTCATGTGATATGAATGATTATGCTATACTTGATCAACATATGACCAAGACATTGGACATGGAGACCCACATCATTGATGGATACCCATGGATAATTATTCTGCATCCAGTGACACATATGTCACTCACTAGGGTCAGGTGGATGGACCATGACTACACAACCTAGAGGTACTTTCTGGGGATGGGTCGGATGATTAATTAATATGAAAGGATGTAAAGATTTTACCTAGATTCTGAAAGCATTATATTTAAATATCTCCTAAGGGTCATCCCCTTAGGTATTATTTGATTAAAAAAGTTTTGATTTCATATATACTAGGACATTGGATTCAGAAATAATATTGGATTCATATTTCATGAGTGGTATAACATCTATCTAAGTGACCAATTACAATATTGTTGGTCGGTATACAACATCATTCATTACAATGGTTGGAACTGTGTTTAGGTGAACCTAGGGGCAGGACATGTATCCCCATGTGGTTACGTAGATTTCTCACAAACATTTACAACACTATATGAAGAAGGTATTGATGACTAAGATTATGGACCTAGATATTGACATAAACATTCATGTCTTGAGTGGTATGAAATCTATCTCAATTCCCTTTTCACAATATGTCCAGATGGTCAGGATTACTAACACAAGGATCGATTGTTGTTGATTATTTTATTTTTCACCATATTCATGCATATACATGTTTGTGTGTGTATATATATATGATAATATGTATTCACACATATAAATTTAATGATATATATATATACAAGATGGAACATTTTCCAGTAGTCCAAGATTATGGACCCCATGATCGAGTTTTGTTTCATGTTATTAATTTTATTTATCATTCTAGTTGTGTCTTATCTAGGATTAACATATTGGTTGAGAAAGCACTTATGACCTCATATTTATATGTTTAACATTATGATGACCTATTGAGAATATTTTTCAACCCAATACATGCACCTCGAAGTGTGTTCATACCTTGTGTCTTCGTTTTAAGTTGATCACATATTCTTTATTGATCGTGATTTGGTAAAAAGACACATGATCGAGCAGACATGCATGATCGAGAAGAGATGCTTGTGTAGATTCCTTGGATTGGGATGGATCATTTTAGCAGTGTATTAGTAACTAGGTATATGGTTTTTATTAATGTTATTAGGAGATATATATACATTATTTCAATATCTTTATGTACTCTTGTGTGAATGGTCGACCCAATGGGTGACAAGTGACGTATGTATGACCCGGTTGTTCGGGATTTTATAGAATTTAATTTATTATTATAGAATGTTCTACTTAAGTTTATTTATTTCATCTAAAAAATGATTATATACTAATTTAATAATATATAGTTATATCCCTAGTCTTTACTCTAATATAAGGTTATTATCTATAACTTTACCACCTTTATAACCTCACTGGTTGTTGGCAGCCTCTGAAATATGGGGAGGCACACTTGAGGAATTGAGACGAAATCGCTCGGGCACTAGATTAGTGTCATCTAGGAAGGGATGTTCCAAACTTGTATTATAAGTGTTTATATTCATACTATACAACTGTTTAGGACAAGTTAGACTACATTATAAGGAATGTTTCAGAACCTGTGACAGATATTAGATAGGTGTATTGAGAAAACAATTTCAGGAAAGAAGTTCTATTTTCCATCGATATGGAATTGGTGTTTTGATATTTGATTTTACAATTGTATATGATTTTATCTTTGATAAAATCCCATGTTGTGGTGATGTGATGATTTATTAGGTATTTATGGATCCTGGATCATTAACAAGATGCTAGTGATAGATGTTTACTCATGGCTAGAAAATTCAAGAGGCATCTCATGCATCATATTTTCCACATATGATTAATATTTTATATCTATGATAGTCTGCAATTTTATTAATGAATGAGGCAAATTTTTTAAATTGTCAATAAATTCCAGAAATTTGGTTTTTTATATAGGTTCTTGGTGGAATTATACTCAATTAGGATGACTTTAAAATATATTTTCATCAGATGGTATGATATGTGGATCTATTGTAAGACATTTGATGGTGAGGGTGATGACTCATCCCTCATGCATCAGTGGTGCAGTGACCCTGGAATGATTATAAGATGCCTGATTCCAATGTATTAGACACCTTGTAGGGTGCTTTTTCATAGATTTGGTTATTTAGAATTTAAATAAGAACCAATAAAATGTTTTATTGTATATATTGGAATGAAATTATATATAACCAACCATTGTTAAGGTTATCTAATCAGACCATTGTGTACGATACCAATAATTACGATGACAATTCTAGTGAACTATACCTTGAGGGGGAATTGCCTTTATAGTTTCCCAGTGAGTGTTAGTTATGTATATATTTTACATTGGTATCATGTCTTCCATGTAGATGTTCATTTTGTGGATAGTCGAAGAGGATCGGTCCCTAGTAGATCATGTTGATAGATCTTACCCACATAGATTAATGTTATCCTTATATACATTATAGTGGATTTAACTTTTGGTCTGGGTGGTTATTCCTTGCGAACCAGTTGTAAGACTTGATCAGTATGGATAGGTGGTAGACCTAGAGGACCTTATTTTGCAATCAAATCTTTTTTGGTTGACATTTAGTCTGATTACGGAAAAACAATGTGATAAGTTGGACTAGTTTTTGGATGTTGTTTTTAAGTAGATATCATGTTTATATTGTTGTTTTGAGACTGATTCATGGTTAGTGATTGGGTATTGGGATGTATGAATTTTAATGCCTTTGTATTTTGATGAATCAACTAGAGTGATTTTGATTCCAAACGTGATTTGACAAGAAGTAATTGTTTGGTGCTTTGCACTTTTGACCAGTAATGCCACTATTGCTAATGTAGTGAGAGAATGGAGACATTCCTGAAGGAAATAATCTGTGTAATGGTTTTTCATGGAAAACATTATGACACAGGTGGGGTTCCCAGTTTTTAATTGGAGTTTCATGAGAGTTTATGAAATAATGGGACTAACATGCCTTGTAGAATGGTCATCTTTGTTGGAGAAGTAGATGAATCACTTGTGTGTTAGTCAGGTTAAAAATTTATTCACTAATTGCATGAGGTTCCATTTAAATTATAAATCAATGAGTGGACATGTGAAATCCAATGGAATGGTAGTCTAGGAGTCTTCATTAAAATAAATAATTTCCATTTTTGGTTGAGGATACATTAGTAATGAACCAGGCTTTCTGAGATGACTGGCCTATGTATGGACCAAGAGATGAATTTTTATGGAAATAGTGTCAGATGTTAGTTTAAGGAATTTGAATCTTCTCATTCATGATCATTTATTAGAGAGACTATACACACATTTTATATAATCTTAGTGTAGTCATAGTTAGAGATATTCTCTCTCTATCTAGACATAATCTTTGGTATTCTAAGAGATCATTAGTTAAACAAACAAATTAGTTTATTTTTAGATAACATACCTAATGGGTGATTGAAACTATTGAGGTTTCAATAAATGGGTGGTATACAGTAAGACACATGGTTGGTAGTACACTGTTAGTTGTTAGAGAGTGGAAACCCTCACTTACAGTTGAAATCTTGGGTATTCTATAGGACGTTGACCTCGAAGTTGGGATTTTATTAAGATGATAAGGGTATTATAATGGTGGGGGTACTAGATTGGTAAAGGTTAACTATCTCTATTGTAAGATATAGTGGTGAATTCTATGAGAATGGTCATTTAAAATATAATTTTTCAAGTTTCTGAATATGCTCAGGTTGAGAGCATGGATTCATTCGACATCCAATCCTTCAGGGGTATGATAAGGATTATGGATGGGATAATTTAAGGACCACAATTTTTCATACTGTTAATCTGAGAAAAAATTTGAATTTTTTTCTTTCATATGATTCTTAGTGGTTATAAGATCATTTTACACACAGTATGTGGTATTGAATAATTTTTCTGACCACGCCATTTCTCCCATTATAGGTTGATTTCCCTAGGAAAATATTTCAATGTAGTTTCTAACTACTAAAATTTTAATGGAAAAATTAAAATTAAATATTTAATTAATTTATTCTCATGTGTTTTTTCAACAATATTTTTTTTAAAAAAATTCTGGATTATGATTCCATATTCTTTATTTATTCAATATTGGGGCCTTTTTCTTTGAATTTTCATAAACTCAGGCCTGAATCTTGGGCTAACCTAATCCCCTATTTCTTTTTCTTTTTCTTTAATTTTCTTTCCTTCCTTTCTATTATATTTTTTTCCTTCGCAAGATTTTCATGCACTCCTTTTCATGATTCCTTTTTCATGAATTCAATATAGAAAGGGAGATGTATATAGAAATAGAGAGCGTTAAGATGGGATGTTCCGTCACGGAGCTCGATAAGAGACGAACCATCACTAGATGGGTGTGGATTATGAAATGGGTGATGATTCAATGGATTCTTCCCAAAGGTAAGTCATTTTTATGTTTTGGAAAAAATGGCCATAAATTAATTATATTTGTGTTCTAAACTGATATTAGAAAAGCTAATGTTATACTGGAGTTTTTTCTACAAACTCTAGCATGAAAATAGAGTTTTCAACTGATTTTAGGGGTTACCCATTCATAAATCTCAATTGCACGACGTGTAGTTTTGGAATCAAACATCGTATGTTATTACTACATGGGTACGAAAACCAGTTTGATGTATACTCCATGTATAGGGTATAAACACTATTTACTAATACTCACCCATGTAGCTATGTACATGTCCAGACGACCCATGTACTGGCACATGGCCATGTAGAGTACACGTCCAGAACCCATGTGGGTTTCATGTCATGTAGAAGTACACATCCAATATATATACATGGAAATTCCATGTGATGTAATTAGGTTAGAAAACACCATGTACATAGTACACATAGAATGTACATAGGATTTTACATTCCATGTCTAGCTAGAGTACATGCCTAGGTGGATCTTTTGGTGTACAGGTCGTGTACTAAACAAATAGTGTTCTACCAAATTGTTACACTTTTGAGGGGTTTCAGTATCTTTTTCACTAGAGTCAGAATCAGCAACATGAGTAGTCCATTTTGATAGTTTTCAAAGATAATTATGGTACTATCATTGAGGTTATTTGAGGACACAATGGATAACTTTTATAACTTTTACTAAACGGGTTTGTTCATCCTCTTGTAATTTATTTGAACTATCTCCCGAGAGTGAGACCCTTTGATATCATATGTTCCATGAGTTATATATCCTAGAAAAATATTTTATAGGTATTCTATTTCAGACGTCACCTTTCCAAGATGTTCAATCTTGACCTATTAAGTCGTGATATTAGTCATTCTAAGGATCTCTAGTAGGATGCCTTTAAATACATTTCTATATAAAGGATCCCATTTAGGATTCCTCCTATTACCTTCAGTACTAAGGATCCCGAGTATGGTGCATTTTCTTTTGTATAGGCTTCAAGGATACCATGTAGGATTCATCTTTTATTATATGACTTTAGGGGCCCAGTGGGTTCCCAGATGTTTGTTTGACCTGAATCTAGTTGTTCATATTTTCATAGTTGTGGTAATAGGTGTCACAAAAGAACTTGTGCCAAGCTGTTAATCCTACGAGGTTGTGCCAGTACTTTCTATTTTAGGTCTTATGTTGTTCTCAGTATTATTTTATGAATTCACTTATTTACTGTTGATTTAGTGATTATTACCAGAGGAACATCCATGTTGGTGGCCGATGATCCTAACATGACATGATATTTATCTTCGGGATTCCCAAACATACATCATGGTATTAGTATTATTTATTTATTAGGATTCCTAGATGTATTTTAAGGGGTATAGATTCTATGAAATTTACTTTATTATTATTTATATCTTTGGTATTCCTAGGAATATTTATTGGGATTCATATTTGAGCCTTATTGGATGTGGTATTTGCGAATGGAATCTGTTTGATTATGATTTTTGGGCATGGAATTTCTTTTGATTGTGATACAAGTGCGATGGGGATGATTACACTCTCCTTGGTTGATTACCTGATCATGGTGGTGGACATGAAGTTCCCAAAAATTAATGTTAAATATACTCAAGAATAAATATTATCACCCATGTGATGTGTATCATTACACTCTCTAAGGTCAATACTTGACTGTAATCTTAGACATGGAGCTCCACGTCTTTGATGGACACTAATAGATTTTTACACTTTCCAAAACAATTCCAATGCTTATCCATATGGTTGGGTGGACACCCCATTTCTACATAGCGTATAGATACTGCATGGGGATGAGGTTGTTGAGGAATTTATCAGAATAGATTCGAAGAATGTACTTGGATCCAATGATCAATTTATTTACAGATCTCACAAGGGTAAACCTCTTAGGGATTATTTGAGTAATAATGTTGTGATTTCCTACAGATCAGGACCAAGTATTTATGGATTAGAATGGATTCACTAGGCTTTATTGGTATGGGATATAGAACAGTAATCATTTATAGGATTGTCCGTCAGTATAATACATCCTTCATTATAGTGATTACAACTAAGTATGAGTGAACCCATGGCTCAGACTTCTAACACCATTTGGCGAAGTAACTATTGGAGTTGGTTTCCCAAAACCAACTTCGATGTACATTATGCTAATTTAAATTAATAATTTTCAATATTAATAAACTTATTATCACATCATGAATGTTCTTATGCATAACATAGTAAGGGATAATGTCTTAAGAGTAGATGTCACAGTAATAGGTAATAATAGTTCCCTAATATGATGAGAACTAATAACATCCTTGAAAATATTCATAAATATTTGTTCTATGGACATATTAAATCATTTTAGGGATATAAATCAATTAGGCTATCTAGGGTGGATACTCATAGGACATTGTGGAATCTTATTATGTTGTACGCCTGTGGTAATATCCAGTATATAATAATATGAGAGTGATAATATCCCGTAAAAAATAAATAGGTATATGTTTCATTCAATGTTCATATCTACTAGCATGTGTACTGGTCGTTAGACTATAATATTATTTTAATGAGTATTGTAAGTCATGTACTTTGATATATTGATAAAAACTACAATGACATTTGTTAGTAGTGAGGTTTGATATATTGGGTTCTTCATGAGTAATATTTTATTACTTTATAATGAAATAATGGACTTTTTTAATCATTTTCTTCTTTAATGGTAGTTGATATATTAGACCCCATTATGAAAATATATAATAACTAAATAAATGACCATGGTGATATATTGTCCTAGTATATTTCAAGAAGTCATAGAAAGAGACATCAGAAACATAGGTTGATGGAACCAGCATGAAACCTGCCAAATTAAAGATGTCATGAAAAAGGGATTATATAACTCAGAAAGGGTACTTATAAAGTATTATGTCATTTTGGAATTAGATTCTTTTTTATGGGTATCGTGTCATGTTTCTAGACACTAACCTTGGACATTATGATACATAACCTAATGCCACTAAGGAAGAGGCATATAGGGTCACATACTAAGTGTATCTAGAATCTCATTTAAATAATATATTATTATTTATTTCCATACACGTTGAATAATTATAATTCATTCACATGGTCTAATAATTATTCATTTGTTATGCAACACATATCCCATCACAAGTTATTTAATAAAATTTCATGTGAGCAGAATATTTAATAAATATTTCTTTCCAATTTATTGAATATAATATTTATTTATTTATTACCGAATAATGTAGTGGTATTTATTCCTTAAAAAATTATTCATTATTCAAGGTTTGATAAATATTGTGGAGGAATGAAGGACTGAGTTTAATGGTAGGGGTGAAATCATATATATTAAATATTTTTGAATAGGTTGTATTTTATATAATTCATGAGTTTGTTGAATGTTAAGAAATAACATTATTTTTATTTTTATAGACATGGGGTTCATTAATGATTATGGAAATAATAAATGGTACATGTGAAATTATAATTGTATAACTCAAGAGGTATAAAAACACAATTATATTATTTTATTAATATAGGAAATTCATTTTTTGTTGTGCATAATGAAATTTGCATAGAATCGTCTCAATCCCAATAGATATCCCACTCCCATATCATTCTCAAAAATTCATAGAAATATACCTACCCCATCCACCCTCGACTCTAGAGTGAGACCCAGGAGAATCCTTTATAAGATATTCATTGGGCGATCTAAGGAAAATGATTCAAAATTTTGGATCTTTATTCTTAGCACCCGGATATTTCTACAAAAACATTCGAATAATTATGGGAAACATGTGGATCACTATGTGAAGTAATCTATTATAGATTACTACAAGGAAAAAATGGTACGATGTTGTTCAATTATTAGCTCCATAAAATGATAATAAATTTATTGCAATTTATTTATACAATAACTTAAATTGATTATAATTACAATTTGACTATACTAAGCTTGGGTTTCATAATTTATCCATTTAAAATATTAATTGATTAAATTATATAAATCGGACCCTTATCTTCATGTAAATCTTTCGTTGATCATTGATCATCGAAAAAAGAATTGTTTTTCATGACCCATCTGAAGCTACTACTATGCTCGAAACCAAAATGTGGTGTCATAGAGGTTGCTTAATAATTTATAACTATTTAATTATAATTTATTGATTTACAAATTTATTATTTGTATTCAAATCCTATTTAAGCATTATTTTATTTTAATTGCAAGATCTATTTTTCTCCACTATGTTTCTTGTAAATATAATCTAATCAAATAATTATATGAATGGAATAAATTTAAAGATCTCATCGGGAGGTGTCATGGATTCCAGCCAGATTGCACAGTTGTATGCACCACATAACCCAAACTTATGCGTTATTTATTGGTGTTTAATATGAAAAGAATTAATTTAAAAATTATTTGATTTGTGTGCATTTATAATATGTAGTGAATTCAATTATTCACAACATGATGACCGTGTTATCCTAGAATATTGTAGGAACCAATTTGTCACTCAAGCATGGATCCTTTAAATTACGTTCTAATTATTTATTTTGGACCTAATATGGATTCCAAATCAGTAAGAAAAGGTCTCTAGGGTGCTTGGGACATGTTCTTAGCCCATAAGACATCTTTTTTGGAGAACTTGGTCTGGCGCAATGGTTATAGTAAACAGTGTAGATAGTCTAAACAGTTTGAGAAAATCATATGGGAGGAATGTTTTTTTGGGATTGATCCTTACCACTAGTTGGGTGAAATGTTTCCCTAATCACATGTTCTAACAGTGCAAGGTCCCCTCTTCTCTAGTTAAACGTGCATGGTTTGCAAAAAAATTGGAAAATCATGTTTCCAAATTGTGTACAAGAAACGTTTTGGGTAACATATTTTTCTTAATTATTTAATTAAGCCCCTCCTTCTTCCCTAATCTGACCAGAGTGGTATTAACCTCATTTTCAATAATTTTGGAGCTTTTATAACGCCTAAAATAGGGATCAACAGATATCCATCATCTGAGATCTATTCTAGATTTCGTTATTTATCTTGGATGAAAAATGATAATTACTCGAGTCTTTTTTATTTAATCAACATCTATCTTGATATGACCTTGTTATAGAGGTGTGATATTTCATACATGTTTCACATATCTCCTTTATTATAAGACTAATTAGATTCTAATACTAGATGAGGATAGTTGTACAATCCTAAGGTGAGTGATTTCTAACTCATCCTTCAAGTTCGTTGATTTTGAAAATTTCAAATGGGGCCCACCAATTTCATTGGGTGTCATTTGTTGAATTTTATAGAAAGATTATAATCATTAGAACAATATGGTTATTCACTTTCAAAATATGTTATTATATTTTACTTGTTATGCCCAAAAATCGGTCCATCCCATGTTGGATGTTTTTCTATAATTGTCATCATAGTGTTTTTACTGGTTTGAGACATCGTTCGGGTGTGCCTTGGATGGACCTTTATAAGTGTATGATTTTCTATATTAAATGGATTGATTTAAATTTTGAATTTCATAATGTATAGTACCATGTATGCAAACCACTTTACCCTTATAAAGTAAGTGCTTCAATTTGATAATTAAATGTGAAATGGAAATTGGAAAGTATACTAAATATATGAATTGGACATTCTAAATGTAATTGAATAATATGTTTCATGTCGATAGAATCTCTTACCATATTAATGGAAGGTAGAAGAGTGTACTATTTTTTAAGAAAATGACCTAAAGGGATTATATTAATGGTTGCATGTTAAATGGCTATGTCACACTAATGATTGGAAAGGCTTGACCCAAATGGACTAATTGATTAATTATTAATCAATTATATGTTTAGATGTTGAATTATTCCTTTCACAGTAATTAAAGGTATTGGTATGAACCATTTGATTCCTATATGAATTCATTTTAAAAATAAGAGTGGCTTGACTCGATCTGTCCTTGGAATCCCAAGGGAGTTCCGTGACCACTCGATGACCCCATTCCAAATTCAAGGATATGGATTTCTCATGTTGAGACACATCTAGAACCAGATCCATGTATAACTTTAGATGCCTGGTATGACACTGAATGATCCATCATGTAGTACTAAATGAATCCTTATATAATCTCCTTGGATCCATAATTGACATGTATGTTCCATGGTTAAATTTGATAGGTCCTAGTCATTTTGTAACCCCATTTTACATTGGATATACTCCTTGGACGTGGTAGGAGTCTTATTATGGAATTTTGTGCCCAATTCTCCTTGGATTGCACTATTAAAATTAACTTGGATACATTCATTATTTATTTTTTGACCCTTTATGCCTATATTTCATTGGTTATTACTTTGGAACTACAGAATTAAATATCACTATAGGATGCCATGGATACACTCATTATATTCATTACTGACAAAAGGTATAGTGGTTAAATCCCATCAGGCCCATTCATTTATTAGCCTCGTCTTACCATGGATAAACACCTTGTACTCGATAGGTATACAATTGTGTAATTACTTTGACACTTCCCCTTGTATTACACTCTTACCCATAGCGTGGCTACAATCATTACTGAGTTGGAGACCCTTGAGGTCTATGTTGGCTCGATTATTACATTGGAACATCATTATAAAATATGAATACATGTTTTTTTGTTAGATCTTGGAACCTTCACTATTTCTAACATGTGTCTTATTTACAAACTGTTAATAATTAAATAATGAACTTGTCATGTGTTGAGACACCAACTGAGGGATAAATCAAGTTATTTGGTATTTGGTTATATTATACCTCTTTACATTATATATACATTCTTCCACACTATTAAAATTATTTTACTCGAGCCAATTGATATAGACACCATTGTTATTGATCCCTTGAAATTTATCTCCAACACTTTATGGGAAACGTTCGGTACCCGGGGAATATTAATTGTATGTAGGTGTTGATAGATGGAAGATTAATGCTTTTGACACATGAACGATTGATGTGAAAGGATATATCTAGTAACAGATGACCGATCTGGGCCTGATGATTGTTGGGATAGTTTTTGTATTTAACTTTTCCATATTGGTTTTTCATGTTTTCTTGCTAATTTGAATCCATGTTTTCTTTATTAAAAGATACATGACATATCATCATCCATTGTCATATGTCATTCCATTTATTTAAGTTATTGTTATCCTTTTATATTTTCATTATGCCTTTTATTTACTTAAATTGCTTTCTCTATATACCTTTGTTTATATTTATCCACTATGGTACACTCTAGTAATGAGGGAATAAACATTCTAAAGACACACCATAGTATGTCGCTAATAGTCAATATCCTCTGGTGTTTGGGGAGATGTTCTTGAGGCTGTGCAACCCAATAGGATTTGGGAACCGATTAAGTTCCATATGGGTCTGAGATGTCACAAAATGGTATCATAATAATTTTTATATTCTTCCTTTACTACTTGGGTTCAATAGTTAAGATATTCCTTATGCATTGTACTTGGTCATAAGTCATTATTGGGATTTAAGAACCCATGTTGGGGGTAAAATCCAAGTCTTAGGTATTATAATTATTGTTATATTTTTCTTATTATCGTGGACATTATTTAACCTTTGGGTGACATAGAAGTTTTTTAGTGATGCTGATTATTATTATGATTGAGATTCTATTTTGTCTTTGACCCGATGAGTTGAGGGCATGGATCAATATTACTTGCATCCTATAAGCACTAAGAATTATCATGTAATGCATAGTTTATAGTCATATAGATAAATTTCCCTTATTTTCATTAATTTTTATTCTTTTTATTGATGAGTGAGACCTATATTATATATATATTTCATTTGTTGAAATGAATTTTGATTGAGTGGTTACATATTTCAATTCATGAGGTGTTATGGGCCCTTATGGGTTGGAATGAGTAATTTACCGAATAAAACCTTTAATTATGAATTAAAATGGGTGTTGTTCTAAATGATAAATAGTATGGGCCCTCATTCATTGGGAATGATAGTCCATTTTAAAATTTCATTGATGCACATTCTATGAAAATTAAATTATAAAAGTTAAACGTTTCCATGTCCTAATGCCACCTTATCATTTTTATGAAAGGTAGAGGAGTTAACCTAGTAATTACATATTAAGAGAAAGGAAATATAAACTTGAGAAAATACCAATACCTTTTCATATAAGTGGGTGGTGGGGATAATATACCTTGGGTAGTAATCCTTTCCTCATTTAGCATCCATAATGTTTCTATCTCCCTGCTTAAGGCTAGTTTTGAGGTTTGTTATTGGCTTCAAAGATCCACAACAAGACTAGGTTGGTCAGTTAGGGCTTATTTATTTCGATAAAACTTATTATGGGTGTTTATGGCATTGATAAATAAAACCACCACTCTGGGGTTCCATTTTTGGTGAACACTGGTTGGCTTGGTGGGACCCTCTTAGGTCACCTTATCTATTAAAATGATTTTGGGAAAACATTCCTAATTATGGTTAGATTTCAATAAATTATTATTGTTCAAAATGAATTTTTATATGAATTTCATGTTATGCCCCAGAACAATTTTTTTTCATTTTCTATAGGTCTTCACCTTATTACCAATGAATTATATAATAAGCTTTTGAGTCGAGTGACTTCATTTTGTCGGGACTTAGTGATATGGATACTTCGTTTTCTTAATAAGGGCCTAGCCTAGATGGGTATCATTATTAAAGCTAAAATGTCCTATAAATGTTGTTAGTTTCTAACATTTTGTTCTGTTAGGGTTCCACATTCCCTTATATGACTATTACCTTCTAAATTAAACCCTTGTTTTGATGTCTGTCCATGGTATATTTGACCCATGAAATAGGTGTGATCATCAGATAAGGATCAGTTTTAACCGGTTAGAAATTCCAAGGGCATGGTCTGAATTTCTCAAGTCATGTGACCATTTCTTCTTCCTCAATAATCAGTGACATTTTATATCATCATCTAATTTAATGTTTATATGGGGTAGTATGACTTTGGGTTAGCTCACCTATATGAACCACCTGTTACATGGATACACAGGGTTGATAGCCTATGGATATTATCAAGGTGATTTCTTAATTTTGGAACCTCAAGGTAGTAGGTTTTCATGACATGGTTACAGTCGAGTTAAAAAATGATATAGGAAACCTGTTGGGTTAGGTAAAAATCGATGATCCTTATGTTGTTGAGAATTTTTGTGGGTCATCTACATAATATAAGGACTTGGGAATTAGAAGAAAATAGGTTTTTCCCAATATTTGTGATGAAATTTAAAAGGCTTTGGTGTTTAGACCTGTTGGTTAGTTTGGTTCTGGATTTATTGAGAAACACCTCAAGTTATGTAAGTATCACTCGAAGAAGTATCATGTGTTTAGTTTATGTGATTTTGATCAAGCATGATTATGATGACTGGTCTTTCTCATCATTTAATGGGTAAGAAATTTTTTAGTTGTGAGTTTCAAATTGGTATCCATAAATGTTTAACCATCCATGGAGAAGGAGGACAGCCTAATGGAACCATTGAGAAATGGTTCATTTTTTATGAATAATCTTGAGGATTATAGGATGGAATAGTGTTACTGATTTCCCGGAAAAATGACTATGAAATGGTTGGATGTGTATGAAACATTTTTTAAACACCACTAGACTTGGATGGACTTTAGTGGTTTGGCTTGAGAGATAATCTGAGGTCTTAGGTAGTGAAGTCTTGTGATGAGGTTGTAATGGTGCGTCGATAGGTGAAGTCGATCTTCATTCAAGGGAAGGTTAGTAGTGGTGGTTCGCCCACTTTTCTTGAAAATATTGAAATTAATCTTCTTCGTGTAATCATATTAGTGAGACAAGAATGTCCCCTATCTTAACATCATCCTTGACTCAATAAGAGAGTGTTAGTCTTATGTTTCACAAATGTTTAAAAGTGGTTTCTCTAGTAAGGGGCCTATCCAAGGGTTAAGAACTGGATGAATGGTTTTTGTTGAGGATTAGTTATTCCTAAGTGATATGTGGGTTCTTTAGTAGTAACACCTTGGATGGAATCTCAGAAAATAGCTTCTTTCTTATAACATGAGTGTCAGGTGAATGTTCTTTTCACCTCATTCAATGTTCTCAAGAAGATGTTTTGGGTTACACGAATGTAACACGTAGAACATGGGGTATGGATTACCAATGGATAGCTCCTTAATTTTTTTTATTAATTCATGGTTACCTAGTATTGTTGTAGAGATCTAATGTGATGACAAAATGTGGTGAAAATTCTTGGGGGATGGATATGGGTTACACCTTTGATTGTTCCAAAGAATGATTGTTAAAATGGTAATATGATAGTTGAAAGAGGAACATCACTTGAAGTATGTTATCGTATTCTCTGCACATGGATGGGGAAAACATTATTCTTTTGAGTAAGGATATTGAGTTCTATTTGTGATGCATTGGTCATCTAAGCCGAGCAACTTCTAGGATGGGTAGTCGGAGGTGGTTTGACAGTTATCCTTCTTGTTTAATTTACAGAGTAAGTGAAGGACAATTTTTGTGCACATCTCCAGGTAGAGGTGAGTGTACTTTTTAACAGTAGGTGCTTTTTATAAAAAAACCGAATTGACAAGGATAATGGTGGTAGTGAGTAATAAACCTTTTATTTGTTTTTAAACTCATTCGAGAAGCAATGTTATAATTTTTAGAGGAATGCTTGGTAAGATAGTTATAACATTGGAGATATCATGGTATGTAATTTTCCACTTTTTTTGTAAAATTCATGGTATGAAGAATAATCTACTAGATATTTAATGATACTACAATGTTATCATGTCTCTAGATAAACGACCTCACCATTATTGGTTTCTTGTTATAAAAAAATATGATGTAACTATTTATGTCCTTATGAGTTCCACCTGTTTTCCGGTAAAGGTGGATCACTAGTGACAAACTAGGCATTTAAAGAACTAACCCATTCATGGTTGGAAATGTAATGATGTCATAATGAATTTCATGACTTATTTACCAAGGTATCCATGAGGTAGTGATATCGTATGGGTAGTTTGTGACCGACTAAAGAAGGTTACCCACTTCATTCCTTTTTCATAGACTTTATCTATTGAAGATCTGGGAATAATGTCCGTCCATCAAATCATATGACTACAGAGGGTCACTTATACTCATATTTTAGATAAGGACACTCATTTCACATCATGATCCAGGAAGAAGAATGAAGACTCTGTAAAGCTCGTATGTACCTCTCATATGGGTTATATGGTATCATGACCCTATAAGGGTTAAGAAATGGAAGCTAGAGGATAACATACATGCCCAATGACCAGTGTTGTTTTTAGACAGTGTTGCACCACCCATAGAAGGTGATCTTATGGATGAGTTCATTTATGGGTGTATGAATGTAAGAACCCTGGTTTTTCCTTAGGTATTGATCCTTTAAATTTCTGTCCAATTATATATTTTGGACCTAATATGGTTGTTTTTTGAGTAAGAAAATGGATCATGGATGTTAAGGGAATGTTCTGATCTAAGAACCCATATTTATTTGGTAACATGGCCTCGAACATGGGTTGTAGTAAACTATGTGAAGAGTCCATACAGATAGACAAAATGGTACATGTGGAATGATTTTCTTGTGAGTGTCCCTCTTCTCTAGGTACTCGTTCATTGTTTGGAAAACCATGTGGCCAAATCATGCACATGATAATTTTTGGGTAATTTTACATTTTCCATTAATCATCTAATTAAGCACCCCTTTTTCCCTAATCTAATCCCCAGCAACATTATCTTGTTATTCTATAATTTTGGATCATTTTGGTGGCCAAAAAATGGGAAAAAGAGATCTCTTTCAACTAGGATCTGTTGGAGAATATTCTCATCTTATTGGATAAGTAACGGTAAGTACTCGAGCCCTTTTGAGCCGTTCATCATCTCTCTTTCTCTCAAACTAGTTGTTAATGTTTGATCATTTTTAGATTCTTCTCAGATATAATTTGGTCCATGATGAATTAGAGGCTAATGATGTATAAGGAGGGTCACACAATCCTAATATTGGTGGACAATAACTCATCCCTCATGATTGTTGATTTTTCGAAATTTCATGTGTGGCCCACTTATTTCATTGGGTTCCATTTATTAAATTTATATGCCTTTTTTAAATGATTATAATCATATGGTTATGATAGTTTTAAACATGTGATTAGTTCATAGTGGTTACACCCACAACTCCATGCACCCCATATGGGGTTGTTTCCATAATTGTTTTTGTGTTTTGACACATTTGAACCATTGTTAGGGTGTTCCATGGCTTTACCATTCTAAGGGAAATATTTTATATATTAATTAGATTGATTTAAATTATTTATTTCATAATGGGATGTACCATGTATTCTGACATCCTGACCAGCCTAAGTTAAGTGAATCAATATGATAGTTAAATGTAAAATGGAAATTGGAATGTATACTAAGTATATAACTTTCCCTTTTTAAATGTAGTTGAATACTAGGTTTCATGTCAATATAACCCCTTATAATGTTAATAGAAGGTATCAGAGTGAACCATTATTTATGAAAATTCCTTAAATGGGTAAAATGAATGGTTTCATGCAACTTATATTTTTTACACTAATGAAAGGAAAGGTTTGAACAAAATGGACTAATTGATTAATTATTACATGACTAAATGGTTACATGCTCAATTAGCCTTGTCAAACTAGTTAAAGGTAATTGATTGAGCCTAAGGAGTGTCCTGACATAAGCTTACCTTGGAATCCCCAGGGAGTGACTTGAGTACTCATGTACCCAATTTTGAATTCACAGAGATGCCTTTCTTAGGTTGAGACCCTCCTAATACCTTATCCTTTCCTAACTATGGATTCCCAATATGAAACCATAGTATCGCTCATGTAGTACTACAAGATTCCTTGGACACACTTCATGGATCATGCATTTACATGTACGTGTCATGGTCAAATCCCATTAGGCCCAGTCTTTCCATGTCCCTGTTATACCTTGGATGAAATCATTTTTACTCAGTAGTCCTCTTATTGTAGAATGCCTTTGAATATGTTCCTTGGATTACTCTCTTACTATTAGACAGACTACATTCATTGCTGAGTTGTTGGGCATTGAGGTTTATATTTCCTTGACTATTACAATGGAACATCACTATTAAATATCACTACATGATATGTTGGAGACATTACTTGGATACAACATTGACACGTTGGTGCCATAGTTATATCCCATTAGGCCCAGTCATTTATTAGAACTGATTTTAATTGGATGAACTCCTTGGACTCAGTACCTGTCTTATTATAGAATTACGTGGACATTTCTCCTTGAATTTTACTCTTAGCCTTAGCTTGGATAGATTCATTTATGAGTTAGTGACCCATTATTTCTACTTTTCCTTGGTTATTACCTTGTAAAATCATTATTAATTATAATTATAGGCTTCCTTGTTACAATTTGAAAGCTTCATTATTACTTACATGTGCCTATTTTTTTAACTAGTAACAATTAAATAATGAACCGGTTACATGTTCAGACAACAATCATGGGTTAAAGTAGGTACATGGTTATTTAGTTACATTTTTCTGATTTACATTATATATGCAGGATTTCACACTGTTACATTTCCATTATGTCAGCTAGATTTTATTGACACTATTGGGGGTGGCCCAAATATATTTATCCCAGACCCTCTATGGGAGCCATTTGGTACTCGGGGAAGATTACTTTTTTAAAAGTGTTGATAAATGATAGCATAATGTGTAAGAAAAAGGATTTCATAGTGTTTTGGGATGGAGACGGTAGCAGATGACTAAGATGAGGCTTGGGATACTTGGTATATTTTATGTATTTTCATATGAAACTTTTATTTTTTCATTTAAGCTTGTTACATTGTATCCTTGTTTTCTAGATTACTAGATACCAGAAATATCATCATAAGTTGTTTTATGTTATTCCAATTGTTTTTGTTATTGATATCCTTGTCTATAGATGATGTTCCTTCTATTTAATTATATTTTTTTGGTTATTTACATATTTTTATGTTTATCTATTTTTCTATACTCTATTGATGAGGAAATAATTTCCCCTCAGACACACCCTAGGCCACTTGCTTCTAGTCATCAACCTCTATAATTTGGGGATATTCACTTGAGTCCATGTGGCCCACCGAGTTGGGGGAACCTATTAAGTGGCATAGGGGATTGGGATGTCACAAGCATGGTCGGCTGGAGTACATGACATATAAATCATGTAAATGATGTGTAGTCCCTTAGTCAGAGACATGTTATGTATTCTATTACATGGCCTACAATATTGGTTCCCATGTGACTTTGAGAACAAGTGTCATGTACTCTAGCATTATCCTTGGAAAATTTACATGTCGAGTCCATAGGTTTGTGCTGCGAATATATGGTGGGGACAATACTTTCTGTGTAACTCTAATGTACATTTCGTGTACTTTTACCAAATTATAATGAATTGAAAATAAATCTAATAAACTATGAAAATTTTATCAACATGTGTTCTTTGTGATCATCCAGGTTATAATACAGACCATGTGATAGTATATATATATATAAAGTTATTATTATTTAATGCATAATTTTTAGATTTACATATTTTGAATAGTTGTATCATATGTTTTACTCTATAAATTTTGTATCATTACATATTACATAAATACCATGTGTTCTATTTGGTCAATATGATAATAGTCACATCATGAAATCACATGATAGGTTGCGCATTCCACATGTCTGAAGATTAAATAGATTGAGAGTATAATACATGTTGGGTATTTTTGTTCTATACCCACCGTGTTGCCTCCAACAATCATTTTTTATAGAGAAACTTTTAAATAACTTTATTTAATTTGTTTGAAAATTATGTGGGAAAATAACTTTAAGAAAATTTTGATTAAAATTAATATAAAACAATTTATTAATTATATAATATAATTAACTAATTCAAGTGTTGTTTTTCTTAAATAACAATGATTATAAGTGAATGTTAATTTAATTAAAAGAATACTTTTTTGCATGAATATAGATAAACATGATCTTAGACCAATGTATTTTGTGTGATAAGTTTTGTTCAATTTATTATTAAATTAAATATTTTTCTTCTGTTTTATCACTCCTCTTATTATTTAAGGTCTTGGGTGCCCATTGTTTATTTTATGTCAACCCCTTAACTATAGCATCCCGCCTTATTATAACATAAAATTTCATTACATTACCCAAAACTGAGGATCTTTATGGTCTAGTGTCTTGGAAACTAGGAACATAATACATGAAAACAACATAAAGCATTCTTCTTAAACACTTGAAAGGATTTTTTTAAGTTCATCCTCGCTTCATTACTGCATCTCATAACCTGGGGACATACATCAAAAGAATGGGTGAGCAGAAGGCCCAGTAAGGGAAACAAGAGGAATATTTTACATGTGAACTTGAGATACTTCAATAAGGACATGAAAAGAACTTTAAGGCATGAGAAAGAAATCATGAGACATTTCATAATAAAAATAACCTTTTTCATAACATGAAGATGTGGATACATCATTTAACATAGACAATCATGAACATATCACCAAGGTCCATCCCCAAGGTGTCATTTGAAAATTACCAAGGTTATTAACCAAGGTATCGTGAAAATTGTAATCTCTAGTGGTTACATCATTACCCAATGCATTGGAGCGCTATCAGGGCACACCCATAAATTTGATTTTATTATCATGTGAGCCACATATATCATCATCAAAAATTTCATAAATAACCCATATAGCATAAAATAAATGGGTTTCATTTCATAATCAAAACGTTTTAAAAACTTCTTTAAAGACATGATCTTTACGTCACTTTAAACCCACGGAAAGGGAAAGCGGGTCTCATGTATGTAAATCACAGAATTTAAAATAGAACATTTTGATATATATGTGAATACCATTGTAGAAATAAGATCTTTGAGTATTCACTTTATAACATAAAATAATTTTGAGAAAAGAGAGAGGCATTTTGAGACAAAAATTCTGCAGCATAACGGCTATGTTACAAGGTTTTAGAAAACATTGAAAAGAGAGGGGACATGGGTCACCCACTAATAAATTATCCATAAAACATTAGGGGGACATAATATAAGTGATTTAAGAACATGGTAATGAAATTTGAAAGATATACCATATGAAATGAGAAACATGGAAGTGAGACAAAAATAATATTTCTCTTATGAAAATTTGGCAGCCTAACGGCGTCACTTATCTTCAATAAAAAATGATTTGACAAGATCAAATATGGTATCTAATCATATGATCATAAGAGATCAGTATGGTAGATTTAGAGATCATACCCCAACGTAATAAAATGGAACTTGAAAGACTTGACATGAAAATCGAACTTGAAAAATGAGAAGGGTGAAAGAATCCCATAAAAATTCGGCAGCCTAACGGTGTCACTTAAAATTTCATAAAACGAAATTATGAGAGTAAAAGGGATATCTCATCATATAAACATGAAAAGGGAAGTAAGAGGAATATAAAAGAACATCCTATCACATAATAACATGGAGCATAAAAGGAATGACATAAAAGGGATTACATGAAAAGAAAGAGATAGGTCGGATCCCTTACCTTAAAATGTAACTCTTAAAACTCAAAGGATTGGACCTTGAGGGCTTGGGGGAACCTTGGGAGGACTCCTTGGGAGGTAAGGAGACCCGAACTTTGTTGGGGGAGAGTTGGGAGTGAAAAATAAAGGAGGAAAGGGTGGGTATTTATAGGGAAAGTGAGGGGACAAGACATTAATCGCCAAGGGACACCTCACAAGTGCTTTTCTCAAAACCATGTGATCTCCTTTGGCATTTACCATGGAGTTAGGCCACATGGGGCCCCCAAAACAATAATTCATCACCCTTGGCCGTCCAAACCTTAAAATATATCATGACATCATCATGACACAGTTATGATGTCATTAAACATACTGAAACACTAAAACTGCATTTTTACTATTTACTGAAAAATTCATCTTCCTCAGAAAAATCCCAAAATTTCACCTTAACCAAATATATATGTTCTAATTACATTTATGAACTCCATTTTATAAAAATAATTTTCTAAATCATTTTAATTTAATTTTTAAATTAAAACACTATTCATCGAGAATTCGTTTTTTTCAGAAAAATCCCCAAAAATTACCATAACATAATATCGATGCTCTGAGTTCAAAAATAAAGTCATTTTTATAAAAATAATTTTCTAATTATTTTTAATTAAAAAACACTATTCATCCGAAAAAACTAATAATTGGCTAATAATTTATGAAACCGTTATTTACCCATTTTATTGAATCACATTACTTAATCTAGGTGTCTAAATTATATTAAAACATTCTTTGTGTGAAATTACTAATCCATTTGGTCACATTACTAATCCTAAGCGCAAAATCACTATTCATACTTTACTATTCATCAAAAATTATGTTGTTCTTATTAGACTCCAAATTCCTTACAGAACTCTTTTGTAGAAGACCATTTTTTGAAAATCATTACACATTATTAATTATTTAGGGTTTACATAAATATTTTAAAATATCATTTTTTTTCAAAATTCTTCAATAAAATACATCCTAAAATTATCCGGACATTTGAAATTTCACAAAAATCACTAAAGGAATAAATATCAATTCATTCATCCCAAAGGATTACACAAATAAGCTAGGGTCTCATCACATAACCCCTTATAACACAGGCATATGACCTATGTGTAAGGTGTGCTATGGTGAGAGAATCTGAGGGAGGCTCAGATAACATTTCCGTAGTAGTAATCTCTACTAACTTGAACTTCTTCCGTAGGCGTTTCCGTTCAAGCTTGACACGCTGGAGTTCATCTTGGGCTTGGTCCAAAGCGAAGCCCACAGATGCTACCTCCTTCCCAAGATCTGATAAGTGGGCTTCATAAGGTTCAAGCCTACTGGATGAATCCATCGACTCCTCTTTCTGCATTAACCATTAACATCTCTATTAAATCGTTAAGAGTAAGTTAATAAACTATTTAAAAAGTTTGGTTCATTACATTCTTCCCCCCTTAAGAAATTTTGTCCCCAAAATTTTATACTTGGGGCCTAGTCGAAAAGGTGAGGGTAATTTTGCTTCATTGTTTCCTCAGGCTCCCAAGTCGCTTCTTCATATTTATGATTCATCCACAACACTTTCAGAAGGTGTGTAGTCTTTTTTCGTAGAACCTTGTCTCTATGGTCCAAGATCTCCACTGGCTGCTCCTCATAAGAGAGGTCATGTTCCAGTTGTACCATCTCGGGGTTCAGTACATGCGAAGGGTCGGGTATGTACTTCCTCAAGAGAGATACATGGAAGACATCATGAACTTGAGCTAGGTTCGGTGGAAGTGCTAGACGATAGGCCACTGCTCCTATGCGATCAAGGATTTCAAAGGGGCCAATGTACCTAGGGCTGAGCTTCCCTTTCTTCCAAAACCGCATGACTCTCTTCCAGGGAGAAATTCAAAGGAAGACTTTGTCACCAACACCAAACTCCAAGTCCCTTCGATGATTGTCAGCCTAGCTCTTCTGCCGACTCTGAGCAGCCTTTATGTGTTGTTGGATGGCATGAACCTGTTCTGTCATCTCTTGCACAAGATCAGGCCCAAGAAGCTTTCTCTCACCAGTTTCATCCCAACAAGTAGGAGTTCTACATCGCTTTCCATACAGAGCTTCATAGGGTGCCATATGAATACTCGAATGGAAGTTGTTGTTATAGGAGAACTCAACTAATGGGAGGTCTTGATCCCATCCACCTTTAAATTCCATTGAGCATAATCTCAGCATGTCTTCGAGTGTCTAAATAGTCCTTTCAGATTGGCCATCAGTTTGAGGATGATAGGCCGTACAAAAATTCAATTCAGTATTCAGAGCATGTTGAAGACTTCTCCATAATTTTGATGTGAATCTTGGGTCACGATCAGACACGATAGATAGTGGTACCCCATGCAGCCTTACCACTTCCTTCACGTATATCTTTGCAAGCTGATCGAGAGAGAAATCATCCCAAATAGAGATAAAATGGGATGTCTTGGTGAGATAGTCCACAATAACCCATATCGCATTTTTTCCTTTGGATGTTTTCGGGAGACCAGTTACAAAGTCCATGGTGATATTATCCCACTTCCATACTGGTATGGGTATCGGTTGTAATAACCCCTTGGGAAGTTGTCGTTCTGCCTTTACTTGCTGACACACCAGGCACCTTGTAGTGAAATCAGCAATCTCCCTCTTCATATTATCCCACCAATAATGATCACGAAGGTCTCTATACATCTTAGTGCTTCCCAGATGTATAGAGAATGTAGAGCTATGAGCTTCATCCATCAGTTCTTTCTTTATCTCCGGAATAGATTGAACACATAGCCTTTTACGAAATTTCAATACACCTTCTTGATCAATATTGAAATCAGGGAACTTCCCATCCTTTACAGCCTCAAACTTCTCCTCCACCAAAGGATCTTTTTTTGAGCCTTCTTTATCTTCTCTAGTAATGAAGGTTGATAAATCATTTGGGATAGGGTTGATGATGTCCCTTTCCTTATAATTCCCATGTCCAGTTTTACTAGATCTTTAATCAAGGGATCTCCTAGGATCCTCATTGTTGCCAGAACAACAGGATCTTTCCAGATTAACGCATCTGCGACTTTGTTTGCTCTTCCAGGGTGATAATGAATTGAACAATCATAGTCTTTAATACGCTCCAACCATCTCATTTGTATCATGTTCAATTCTTTCTGTGTGAAAATATACTTTAGACTTTGGTGGTCGTTGTATATATCCCAGTTCTCCCCATAAAGATAGTGCCTCCATATCTTTAGAGAAAAAACAACTACCGCCAGCTCTAGATCATGCGTAGGATAATTCTACTCATGAATCTTCATTTGTCGAGATGCATAATCAATTACCTTGTCATTTTGCATGAGGACGCACCCAAGCCCTTTCCGAGATGAATCGCTAAAAATAACGAATCCTTCTCCGATAGAGGGTAGTGTTAAAACAGGTGCAGTAACCAACCTCTTCTTCTGCTCTTGGAAACATTCCTCGCATTCCTTTGTCCAGATGAACTTAACCCCTTTTCGAGTCAACTTGGTTAGTGGATTAGAAAGTCGTTAAAAGTTTTTCACAAACCTCCTATAATATCCAGCTAAACCAAGGAATCTACGAATCTCAGTTACCGTTGTGGGTTGAGGCCACTCCTCCAGAACCATTGTCTTTGCAGGGTCAACCAAGATTCCTTCATTGGTTACAATGTTCCCCAAGAAAGCCACTTGTTGTAACCAAAACTCACACTTGATGAACTTTCCAAAGAGCCTCTCCTTCCGCAGAGTTTTCAAAATAACACTCAGATGATCTTCATGCTTTTCACGACATTTTGAATATATCAAAATATCATCAATAAAAACTACCAAAAAGTTATCAAGGTAGTCCTTAAAGACTCTCTTCATCAAATCCATGAAAATAGAAGGAGCATTAGTCTTGCCGAAGGGCATAACAGTAAACTCATAATGCCCATATCTTGATCGGAAGGCAGTCTTTGGAATATCTTCCTTCTTCACCCTCAGTTGATGATAACCAGATCGAAGGTCAATCTTGGAGAAGAATTGAGCCCCATGAAGTTGGTCAAATAAATTATCAATTCTTGGAAGAGGGTATTTTTTCTTCACTGTGATCCCATTCAGTTCTCTATAATGAATGCATAGCCACATTGATCCATCCTTCTTCTTCACAAAGAGTACTAGTGCTCCCCAAGGAGACACAATCAGACGGATAAAACCCTTCTCCAACAAGTCTTGGAGTTGTTTCTTTAACTCTTCTAGCTCCACATTTTCCATTCTATACAGAGTCTTTGATATCGGTTGAGACCCAGGTACGAGTTCAATGGAGAACTCTACCTCTCTTTCGGGGGGAGGTCCAGGTAACTCCTCAGGAAATACATCCATGTATTCCTGAACAATTGGAACATCTTCTATTGGTATGATCCCTTTTCCTTCTTCACCATCACCGATTAACTCCATAAAGAAAGCTATAAGAGGTGCTTCTAAATAGGGATCAGTTCGGGATATCTCTCCTTGGAAGATAATTGTAGGTTGTTTATTCCAGACTACTGAGATTTCCTTACTTCTGCATTTGATCTTAGCATTATACTTTGAGAGATAGTCCATCCCTAGTATAACGTCGAATTCCAACATGGGAATGACTACTAGATTTGCGATAATATTGTGCTCACCAAAGTAAACACTAGAGTCTCTAAATACTATTGATGCAAGGATAATCCCACTTGGAGTCTTGACTGACAACTCTACCTCTAGAAGTTCATGGATTGATTCTATATTCCTTGCAAACTTGGAGGAAATAAAGGAATGTGTAGAACTAGAATCAAATAAAGTACTTGCTAGTTTTGAGAGGATGACAAGAGTACCTACTACCACATCGTTCGAAACTTCAACTTCAGTTGTTGTGATAGCGAAAGCCCGACCTTTCTCCCTTGGCCTCTGATGAGGTCGATGGTGATTCCCCTCCACCACCCTTTGATTTGGACATTGATTAGCAAAGTTCCCAAGCTATCCACACTTGAAGCATGTGACTTCAGGTAGGGCCAGAACCATCTTTCCTCTATCGTTAGTGTTGGGAAGTGGGGGCTTCACATCACTACGACAATTCCGAGAAATATGGCCTTCTCTTCCACACCTGTAGCACTTACCACTTTCGATCAAGCAGTTCCCCGAATGCTTCTTCACACATTTATTACATGTGGCATGCTGCATATGCTTTCCACCTCTTTCCTGATCAAAAATTCTTCCCAGGCTTGGTTCTAGAGTTCTCTTATTCTCATTAGATTTGTGAGACCACTGTGTCTCCCCAAACTTTAGTTCAACTTTCATATCACTTCGAACTATTTCTTCATAGCTATCATAGTATCTGTTGGCAAGATTCTTTCGTAGATGAAGTCGTAGTCCACCAAAGAATCTATCAACCTTCCCATTAGGGTCCATGACTAAGCTTGAGGTACAACGGGAATGCCTTGTGAAGTTCATCTCATAGGTTCCAACTGATTCATTCTCCTTTTGCTTCAGCTCGAGAAATTATTTCTTCATTCTCGTTCTCATCGAACGAGGGAAATACTTATTAAAGAATATTCCCCAGAACTCTTCCCACTCCATAGCTTCCATCTCTCATTGTGGCTTCGTGTTTTTGATCATTGACCACCACTGATCAGCTTCTCCCTCTAGGCGGTAAACAGCAGGGGTGACTTTTTCTTGTTCCGAACAATGAAGTACAGAAAAGATCTTTTCAATGGAGCTTATCCATTGTTCCGAAACCAATGGGTCAGTAGATCCACTAAATGTTGGTGGTCGTTGACACATGAAGGACTCAACAGAATGTTGTTCCCTTCATGGTGAGATCGGCCTCTCAGCTGGATTCACGTTATTACTCATAATTTGAGTTAGTTGGTTCATCATTCGCATGAATGTTTCCATTCCGGCTTCCATCGGAGGTCCGTCGGCACATGGTGCATTGCGGTCACCATCGACACGGTTCTTCCTATTGCCCGCCATTTTCTAAAAGAATAAAAATTTAGTGAGAAACTTATTTCATTTATGAATCTTTTAACTAAGACTTCATGCTTAGACAATTACACTTCTCTATAATTCCTTCATAATGATTCATAAAAAACTTGTGATTAACCAAACGTATCCCCCGGGAGTGACGTAACCAAGAGTGCAGCAAGGCCCGTTATTGTGCACCAGTTCCCATTCGATTCTAGCTCAAAGCGGTGTTTTCGGGTTTTACCCCTATGTACATCTGTGCTAGAGCCGCCTCTACCTGCTCATATCCAGACAGGGATGTATTTTTTTGATAAACCACTTACATAATACATACCAAAATACCAGGAAGTTTTCCTATATTTAAAATTTTCTATATGGTTCTTCCTAAAGTTTTTATATCCTAATTTCCAAAAATAACTAAACCATCCTTCGATACCAACTATAGCATCCTGCCTTTTTATAACATAATCTTTCATTACATTACACAAAATTGAGGATCTTTAAGGTCAAGTGTCTTGGAAACCAGGAACATAATACATGAAAACAACATAAAGCATTTTTCATAAACCCTTGAAAGGCTTATCCTTAAGTACATCCTAGGTTCATTACTGCATCTCATAACCTGGGGACATACATCAAAATAAAGGGTGAGCAGAAGGCCTAGTAAGGGAAACAAGAGGAACATTTTACATGTGAACTTGAGATACTTCAATAAGGACATGAAAAGATCTTTAAGTCATGAGAAAGAAATCATGAGACATTTCATAATAAAAATAACATTTTTCATAACTTGATGATGTGGCTACATCATTTAACATAGACAATCATGAACATATCACCAAGGTCCATCCCCAATGTGTCAATTGAAAATTACCAAGGTTATTCACCAAGGTATCGTGAATATTGTAATCTCTAGTGGTTACATCATTACCCAATGAATTGGAGCGCTATCAGGGAACGCCCTTAAATGTTGCTTTATTATCATGTGAGCCACATATATCATCATCAAAAATTTCATAAATAACCCATATAGAATAAAATAAATGGGTTTCATTTCATAATCATAACGTTTTAAAAACTGCTTTAAAGACATGATCTTTACGTCACTTTAAACCCACGGAAAGGGAAAGCGGGTCTCATGTATGTAAATCCCAGAATTTAAAATAGAACATTTTGATATATATGTGAATAACCTTGTAGAAATAATAGCTTTGAGTATTCAATTTATAACATAAAATAATTTTGAGAAAATAGAGAGGCATTTTGAGACGAAAATTCTGCAGCATAACGGCTATGTTACAAGGTTTTAGAAAACATTGAAAAGAGAGGGGACACGGGTCACCCACTCATAAATGATCCATAAAACAGTAGGGGGAGAGAATATAAGGGATTTAAGAACATGGTAATGAAATTTTAAAGATATACCATATGAAATGAAAAACATGGAAGTGAGAAAAAAAAAATAAGATTTCTCTTATGAAAATTCGGCAGCCTAACGGTGTCACTTAACTTCAATAAAAAAATTGATTTGACAAGATCAAATAGGGTCTCTCATAATATGATCATAAGAGATCATTATGATAGATATAAAGATCATACCACTACATAATATAAAGGAACTTGAAAGACTTGACATGAAAATCGAACTTGAAAAATGAGAAGGGTGAAAGAATCCCTTAAAAATTTGGCAGCCTAACGGCGTCACTTAAACATTCATAAAACGAAATGATGAGAGTAAGAGGGGATCTCTCATCATATAAACATGAAAAGGGAAGTAATAGGAATATAAAAGAACATCCTCTCACATAAGAATATGGAGCATAAAAAGAATGACATAAAACAGATTACATGAAAATAAAGAGAGAGGTCGGATCCCTTACCTTAAAACGTAACTCTTAAAACTCAAAGGTTTGGACATTGAGGGATTGGGGGAACCTTGGGAGGAATCTTTGGGAGGTAAGGATACAAGAACATATTTGGGGGAGAGTTGGAAGTGAAAACTAAAGGAGGAAAGGGTGGGTATTTATAGGGAAAGAGAGGGGACAAGGCATTAATGGCCAAGGGACAACTCACAAGTGCTTTTCTCAAAACCATGTGATCTCCTTTGGCATTTACCATTGAGTTAGGCCACATGGGGCCCCCAAAACAATAATTCATCACCCTTGTCTGGCCATCCCTTAAAATATCTCATGAAATCATCATGACACAGTTATGATGTCATTAAACATACTGAAACCCTAAAACTGCATTTTTACTATTCACGGAAAAATTCATCTTTCTCAGAAAAATCCCAAAATTTCACCTTAACCAAATATAGATGTTCTAATTACATTTATGAACTCCATTTTATAAAAATAATTTTCTAAATAATTTTTTTTTATTTTTAAATAAAAACACTATTCATCGAGAATTTGTTTCATTTCAGAAAAATCCCCAAAAATTACCATAACATAATATCGATGCTCTGAGTTCAAAAATAAAGTCATTTTTATAAAAAAAATCTAAATATTTTTAATTAAATTTTTTAATTAAAAAACACTATTCATCCGAAAAAACTAATACTTGGCTAATAATTTATGAAACCGTTATTTACCCATTTTATTGAATCACATTACTTAATCTATGTGTCTAAATTATATTAAAACTTTATTTGAGTGAAATTACTAATCCATTTGGTCACATTACTAATCCTAAGAGTAAAATCATTATTCATAATTTACTATTCATCAAAAATTAAGTTGATCTTATTAGACTCCAAATTCCTTACTGAACACTTTTGTAGAAGACCATTTTTTTGAAATCATTACACATCGTTAATTATTTTGGGTTTACATAAATATTTTAAAATATCATTTTTTTTCAAAATTCATCAATAAAATACATCCTAAAATTATCTGGACATTTGAAATTTCACAAACATCAGTAAAGGAAGAAATCTCAATTTATTCATCCCAAAGGATTACACAAAGAAGCTAGGGTCTCATCACATAACCCTTTATAACACCGGCAAATGACCTAAGTGAAAGGTGTGCTATGGTGAGAGAATCTGAGGGAGGCTCAGATAACATTGCCCTAGTAGTAATCTCTACTAACTTGAACTTCTCCCGCAGGCATTTCCATTCAAGCTTGACACGCTGGTGTTCAGTTTGGCCTTGGTCCAAAGCGAAGCCCACAGATGTTACCTCCTTCCCAAGCTCTGATTTGTGGGATTCATAAGGTTCGAGCCTACTGGATGAATCCATCGACTCCTCTTTCTGCATTAACCATTTACATCTCTATTAAATTGTTATGAGTAAGTTAATATACTATTTAAAAAGTTTGGGTCGTTACATTAACCGATACTTTGGATCCCCTCGCCTACATGTGACTGAAATCATATATAAGGGATAGAGCACCCAACCATGTAGTGGTTGTTAAAATTTACAGATGAGGAGAAACTATTTCGAGAGAGATACATAGGGGGACATTTGTAAAGTTTCAACATGAACCAAAAATGGTTCAAAGTTTATTTTGTAACACCCCGAGTTTTTATAGATTATTGTTTTTGAAAAAATTTGTATTATTTTGATTCTTTAATTTAATTTTATAAATATTTATGCTTCAAGAACACACATAAATGAGTTTAGAATTTTATACATGCAATTATGATTCCCATTTTATTGCTTTTATTACACAAAATACCTTGTCATACCCAACTAAAAAAATATCAACATTATTATTAAAATATTATTATATTTTTAACATATCCATTGAGATGAAGGATATGAAAATATTTATCTAAATTATGAATAAAAATTCTATGCAATTTTATAAAATTAATTCTTTTGTAATGAATTAATTATAAATGAGAGTAGGAACTACTTGAAACTAAAGAAATTCCTTTTTGAAGAAACAATTTTCCATACACAATCTCGTTTTATCTTAGTAAATTAATCAAACCACGTCAGGCTAATGATTTTAATGGAATGAATATATTATATATTTGGTCAAATATTTAACATTAGTATTATTTATTTTGAATTAAATAGAATAAAATAAATTCAATTTTATGCCTAAAATGATGTATTTTGCGTAGAGGGTGTTTTACAGCAATTTAATAGAAGAGTTTTTTTAAATCTAATTATTGAAAATTTTATTATTTAAATTTAAAAAAATTAACCTGATTTTTCAAATAATAATAACATATTTATTGGGATAATGTTTTCATACTTTTCATAGAATTTTCATTTTTTGATGAAAAATAAAAAACAGCGAATTGTAGTTGAAAACTGCATTTTTGATTAATTTATTTATATAGTTAAATTAGTTTTTATAATATATTTATATCATATTTAGATTAATTACAGATAAATAAATCTAATTTAGGTAATTCTAATCAATTACACATTAAGAAAGGATATAAAAATATCCTAAGGTTTTAACTTCTTACCTCAAAAACACGTTCTTACATCCCTTCCGCGGGATAAAATTTAAATTAAATTCCACCACTTAGAAGATTATAATTTTTAAAAATTGATTCCATATATTTAATATTAATAATTTATAATATATGTAAAGATACAATTTTTGTTTGGCCAAAAATAATTATGAATGTAATTTAAATTATTTATAGTAATTATGAAAAAACAAGTTTACTTAATGGTTAAACATTAAATTTAAAGGAACGAATGACCTAGTGACATTTAAAAACGCCATTTTATAACCATATGTATTCCATTTAACATCTTTTATTGAAAATCTAACATTATTTAGGAACATGATGTAATGGAGACTTCTCAAAAGTGTTTATAATTTTGTATTTTAGAGAATGTCACTCCACCTCCGCCATAAAAGGAGACTCACCCCTTACTTATTCACACACATCAAGACCATTGTATCATCCAAAACCTGATTAAATAATTCCAAAAAATCTCTCCTATAACCCTGGAATCCTCACTTATGGATGAAATCATTCTAATTTTGTCCTTTAGTGCCAAGAAAAATGAGTTACCCGAAAAAGTGGTAATGTTTTTCAACAAGCACTAATGTTTTATTTCATTATCCACCCCCTCAATTGTTATAGTTACACTGTTATATAATAACATTAGAGTACTAAAATACATAGATATAGTTATTTAAAGGTTACATCCTACACCTTTACACACTTCCAATAATGGTATACACAGCCCTCGTTCACATGTACGATAGCATATCGCTTTGCAATCCCATGTCATTCATTTTTTAACTACCAGCTATCATGTTTTGGAATAATTATTTACTAAAATAATTTTTAATTTATAATTTATATATTTAATTTCTATATTCTTAAATAATTATAATATAATAAAAGCTTTCATGAATTCAATTTTTTTAGAACACAATAACATCATTTGCAGATGTGTGGACAACCCCCTCCATAAAGCGATGTCATTCATTCATACATTACATAGAATGCATTAAATGTAGTTTTAAAAAAAATATGTGATACATATAACATAATAATGTTACCAGAATTATAATATATATTTATATATATATTTCATTTACATTCATTCTTTTAATACAATAAGAATCCAGAAATAGTGTTCATGCCACATACAACCTACCGTCTCCATAAACATTGCATCTAATTTCATATTTATATATATTATAGATTATTATAAATAAATATATATTATATTTATATAATGGTTTACATTATTTAGATAAGTAAATCGTGATAAAAATGTACCAAAAATTACAAGTCAACCCATATAAGAAAATCAAAGAGGATGTTAACTAAAACGTAACTTAAAAATGTAATTTTTAATAAATGGTCAATGTAAAGACATAATAAAATAATATTTGTATTGATATATTATAATATGGTTTTTATTATAATCATAATAATCTTATATTTTTTATATAAAATGATTTAATATTTACAATGAATGTCAACACTTAAGGTATGTGTTTTCTTGTGTCATGTTTATTTCTATGAGATATTTTCTATATTCTCCACTTATTCTAGGTTTGTTGTGTATAAAATAACCTATGAAATTTTATATAATGAATTTTATTTCATTCCATATATTAAATGTTTTTATTGATGTTATTATTTCATGAATCTAACGATTCAAAAGATACTCAAGTAGTAAACGGATTTCTAGTCTCACTTTTATTTATCCGAGACTTATGTCATATTCACCACTCATTTAATTTGTATAGTGTATATACCTAACATGACTATATTTTATTATTGTTATAAATAAATTTATTTGTATTCACGTTTCCATTTAATGATCTCTCTTTTATGGGATTTATGGTTCAAATGATAAAAAATATGTAACAGATTGTTGTCTCAATTTTAATTCTTTGAGATGTGTGATATTATGTAAAACTATATAAATTCCTAAGGTTTGTATACATCCAATTTGACATGAAATATCATTAATTTTTTAATAATCATGTTATTTTTAGTTTCATTTAATTTTATTATCTCATGGTTACTTTGATTTAAAGTTACTAAATAGTTAAGTGTTTATTTTTACAATCTCATTATTTATTGAGAATATTTAGGAATGTGATTCCATTGATAAAATATTATGATCCGTCTCTAGATGACACAATTTTTTTCTTATACTATGATAATTTAGGATATCTTTAGGTAGTGGTTCAATTTTTAAAATCATTTTTGCTTCAAATAATTAAGAATGTTTTTATAAGAATATGTGACCTTAGTTCTTTCTTTGGTTGGAAAGATGTTTTATTCAAACCCAGGAATGGTAAAAATTTTGTTCAATTAAAATCTAATATGAATTTAAAGGGAAATTATTTTTTAAAAAGAATTTAATTTTTAAAATTTGTTTTAAATATTTTTGAAAGATTTTATTCTATGTTATTCAAAGGTTATTTTCATATAAAATGATTTTCAAACATCTTTATTTCAAAAGAAAATGATTATTAATGAAATGGAATTTTCCTAATGAAATTATCCTAATATGCATTAAAATTACATATCCTTATAATATAATATCCTTGGATATGTTTTATTCTTTAATTGGGTTATTATCCAAGTATATCATTCATATTCATTCTCTTACTGGTTTATGTTTTTATTGCATGATCATTAGGGAACACATTTTTTTCCCTTATGTCAAACATTTTTAAAAGAGATTGTTATGGTACCAAATTCTTTTAAATAATCTAATCACATTTCAATGATATTTTTAGGAACCAATTATTTTCCATGGGTTAATCATTTTATGAAATAATAATTTTTTTTTTAGTTTTTATGATGATATGGAATAAAATTATACTTTATTCATGTGGTGGTTTATATATATTCCTTGCATGATGGAGTGGCCCAGATGACATTGGGTAAGTGTGTTATAGCTTAACATGGGGTGGAAATGATAAAATGGGTTAATCCTATAATATCATAACATGGGGTCACCCTGATAGCGTAGGGTAAGCAAGTCACATATTAGGATGGGGTGACCCAAATAGAACCAGGATAAATCCTTACAACATAAACAATTTGTGTGATCTTTATATCCCACCAATAAATTGGGTAATTATTTATATCGCTCGAGAAAATGATGTGGAAAAACATTACATCCTAGATCCTCAATTGGATGAAGTTTTAACATGATCCACCAATAAAAGAATTCTAATGGGTGTGGTTTTATGCCCCTCATAGTAGGAGAAGACTCCATGATGACTTGTAATAACTTTTTGAAATGAGCCCTCATTTATAGGGAATAATTTTATTTGCACATATGTATATTAAAATTCATTGTATTATGGAAATTTTATGCTCTCATATTTTAGTTCTTTGATTGGATTATGATGAATGTATTATGAACTACCAATCGTTATGGAATTACTCTTGACAATGATATTTGATCTATAGGGCATGGTCTTCTATTGTTATGGTCAAATTACATTACCATTATTATCATGACTATTATATCTTATTCCCTCAGTTTACCATTACTATGCATATATAAAATCCATTTCTTATGCTTCCTTTCCAAATATTATGAATATTAGTTTCATTCCAGGGTAAAAATAAGGGATTCCTTTTACAGGACATGTTAAAGATATTTCACCAAATTAGAAGAGCGTGTTCCCAGTTTTCAAAGACACTAAAACATTACAGTCCTCAAGTGTATACTTTAATAATGTGATGAATATTCATAAAAAATAATATAATATACATGTATGTTGAGACTATGTATCAATAGTTTTTATCCATGGAAACAGTTAGTCAACTATTAGACACAAGTATGAAAACACTATTGTTAGCCTACACTCGATTGGGAACTAGTGACTGATATTGGTCCTTGATACACACCTAGTTTGACACTATTTAAGTATATACTTAGGATTTTAAAAAACACTTTGTGAACCAAAATGAAGGATTTAAATAGGTTATGACTATGGATAAATAAGGATTAGACTAAGGTTTCATAGATTTAATTGAATTAGTCATGATTTAGAAATCCGTAAAGTGTTTTTTTAGGATTATGTGGTTTTCCCCCATGAATCCGATTTGTGAAAATCTATTTTTTGGTATTAGTTAATGGCTATAAACTGAAGCAATTGTTTAAAGGTTAAATGAAATGGAAAATGATATGATTTACCTTGAGGGAATTAAAATGATATTAGATATGAAATGAAAATCCAATTTGATATGATCAAAAAACATTCTCAACATAAGAGTCATGTTGAATATAAAAATGAGAAAAGGGGGAAACAATATTTTGTAGAGTCTTTCATGAGAAAATTACTAGAATATTTTATTGGTTACACTGATCCAATAATTTATGAGAAGTGTATTAGTACTTCTAAAAAGGTAATTTCCATTATTCAATTCTCAAAGCATGAAAACTAATTTTGGATTCATATTAATTTGAAGGTGAAGCAGAGTAGTGGTAGACTCTAATTAAGAACATGAGGGGAAAACAAGAAATTGAATCTATATGATGGGAAATGGTCAAGTGGATATTTTTTACTATGTAATTCTATCACATTCTATAATAAAAAGTAGAAATTGAATTATTCGATATTAATCAATGGAATGATAAATCTAACAGTACCCATGAAGCTAATATTACAAGACATTAAAGGTTCTCTTATGGTTTGATCATCATCCATGAAAGTGAAATTGAACGATTCTTTTATTTCATAATACAAAGCCTTATAAATAATTTGGATATAATAAACTCTATTAGTTTTCAATATTCCTTTTTATTTTCACTGAAGGTAGAAAGTGAAATTAGATATTCCCACCATTCCTTTGATTTTAAAAAAAATTAATATCGATTCTCATGAACTCTCAAATTGTGGAAAAAAATTCCAAACAACAATTTTCGAGTAATGATAGAAAAAAATAAATGAAATTTAATTAATGGAACTAGAATGTGATATAAATGTATAAATGTGGGTCATAAATTTTATGAATGTTGATATAAAATTAAGGGGGTGATTAAAAAAATGGAGGAATAGATAATTCCAACTAATTCACCCCATATTATAAGGCCCCAACCATAGACATCACTTAATCTTGATATAAGTCATTGATTTAATTTTAATGACCATATTGTATCTTTTTAGGCATATAACATTAGGTAATTAGGTCATAATTCATACACAACAATTAAAATATTACATGTAGACACTTCTACTCACTATTCATTTTTTATATAAAACCAGAACTCATTTAAAAGAAACCCTGTGCCTTTTCATGTTTTAATTGAAAAATATTTTTTTGATTATATACATGAATCTATTTTTTATCAAGTCATGTGATGAAAATTTAAAAACATGGGATGAGTATAAAAATTCTATTAAGGGATACACAAATTAATAAATTTGTTTGTCATGGGAAAACATGAAAACCATGGATAAATTATCATCATGTAATATTTTTCACCTTTAAGAATTAGTTAATATACTTAACTGAATATAAGATCATTGATTACCATTTTGTTACTAAATTATCACTATCAAACATTCAAATTAACACATAACATATATAGGTAAATTTGGAAATAAAATACTTAAATGGAATAACCATACGATCGACTTCCCCACATATCACTAAATAGAATAGCCATTTGGCCGACATTCATATCCAATGCATTGTGTGTTATAATGTAAACTACCACTATTTGATTATCATAGAAACACCATTCATTTGGTTTATCATTTAACCACCCATCATTGTTTTATCATGTATCCACCTGTCAAATGTCCATGTACCATTATAAAATCATAACACATAAAATATTACAAATATTAAAATATAGATAATAACATTTCAATTGTAATCATAGGAAATAATTTCAATATATTGAAATATTTTGTCCATTTCAAAAATAATTTTTTTTACTAAAACACCAAAAATGAAATAAGGGATTTCATTTCCTTTTTAAAACATTATGTTTATAAAGGAAGCCAAGTGTATAATAACAGTTATGGTGGAAGGGGAGTTCCTGCCCTTGCAAACGATAAGAAAATTCAATTTTGTCATTTAGTTAAAGGATTAATAGAAAAAATATTCTTTTTTATTAAAATTTGAATTCAAATAGGTTTATTACACACCTTATGAAAGAAGGTCGTGTATAATATCATAATATGCCTCAACGAATGGAGATTGAGATGAAGTCCCTTACCTTGAGTCCAAATCATCATGTCTGTTCCTTGTTCTTCTTAAATAATAAAAGTAATTAAATATAAACTTGTTTGGGAACATTTTACATTTTTATTATTCTTTTTATATAACTTATTATCATGTTATAACAATTATATAATTATTTATTTTAATATATGTCGTTTTGTCGATATTCGGTACATGAGTCAAAAATGAAATTGTTTTGATGTAAATTGTCTATGTAATCCAAATTACATCATCTCCAGAATTATATTTATGATTTAAATATCATATATATCCATTAAATATGTATTTGTAATATTCCATAACATTTTTAGGTAAGAAATTAAATGTACCGTTCATGGAGAAGGTGGGCCGTATGTACGCATGGAGGATACTTTCATATATATATATCATATTAAAGGAATGAAAAATATATGATTAATAGGAATTTTATAATTCTATTATATGTTATATAATTTCATTAACACCATCCTTTATTTTTTCCATGTATTACATTAGTGATTAATGTCACTATAAGGGTGTGGTATTTTGCACTTCCACAAATATAATTATTGTATTTACACATTATGGAAAGCATAAAGGTATGTTGTAAATAAAATTATAGAATCACAGTGAAAATATAAATATAATATATTTCATATATAAATATAGTCCCTTCATAATTTCCACCATGATACATGTTAGGAGAAAATTTTATAGTCATCATTTCGTGAGGCAGTTGTACGTCATACATAGAACCAGTATGTTCATATCCATAAGATAGAGGTGTGTGTGAGTGTATTTATAATCCATATAGGAACAACATACTAGTCTATTGAGGATATTTGCTTTGTCAAGTAATAATTTAATATGAGTAGAATAGGTATAGGATATGAAAATTAATGTAAAATAATTCAAGATAAGATGTTACCTCTAAATCGGATAACTTCTTTTCATTCGAGCCAAAATGCATTCTTGAATTGCCTTCATCAAAAGGGTAGGATTCTAGGAGGAACTAAAGGGTGTTTGGAACCTATTTTAACTAAAATTGGATGATCCATGGGGCTTTAGAGGTGTAAGTAAGTGGTTAGATGTGTTGGCCTTTGATAAGTGGAAGAAGAGGTGCATTAGGAAAGTCTTGAAATATTATTTCACTATAAAACTATTATCGAATTATAATTTTTCCCATTATATATATTTCTATTATAATATGAAAACAGGTCTAAATCCTCCTAAAAAATAAGTTTTAGACAAATTTAGGTAAAAAAATTAACATTATCTTTTATCTTTAACCCTTAGTTAAAAACATTAACTCTTACAATGTATTCTTGTATTTTCATAATATATGGTTGCTACAGTTAATATAATTTTCCAAGAGAATAAGACATGGATAGTTAATTAAGTTTCTAACATTATATAATTCAGATGGTTGAATCTTATATTTTTAGGACTATAAATCCTTAAATTCAATAGTATTTGTAATAAAGACACATTTATGTCAATTTTTACAAGATTTAGTAATTGATTTTCTTAAAATTCAAAAAACATTTATTACTTCACAAAAAAGGTGTCAAATAAAAGAAAATATGTCAATATCATCCATAAAAAATTTTATGGAAAAAAAATGTAAAACTATATTTATTTTAATATTTATAGTAAAATTTATTTGAGTTTTTCATTAATATGTAATCACTGAATCATCATTGCGTCATAAATAAAATTATTTATTTAATGTATAATAATTATAAATAAAATTCCATGATAGAGGAAATATTTTTATATATATAATTACAATTTATATTCATCAATATCAGTTATATAGCCAAATATTAAATTTTTTAGTAAAAGATACATGTTAATGTTATATTTCTCTTCACAGTAAATTGATACTTATAACATGTCATTATCACACCCAAGTTGCTCTATGGGGTCCCAATATAGACTGTAGGATGAAAATGGTCGTACATATATCATAAAATAGTACTAAGAAATGTTTTAGGGTAGTTTTATATTATAATTTTATTTTCTGTCCTTATTTAACAGATTTACCCTTTGAGAATGGTAAATAAAAATAATTACTAAAGATACTATTCATAATGTTTAAAATTAAAAGGTACATATTTAAGAAAATATGACATTATAAATCTATATATGGAATCAATTTTTCAAATTCAAAACAAATAATTTATAGAAATTAATTTAAAATTAATTCTATTTGTCAAAACCAAAAGCAGGTTTTAATGAAATTAAAACTATCAAAAAATTAAAATGTGTTTATGTCGAATTTAAATGTGAAAGTAAATTAAATGAACAACATTCGATTAAATAATAAAAACACAATAAAATTACACTATAAAATTAATTTAAAATATAATAAAACTATATAAAAAAGTAGTTGGAAAATGAGTTTTGAATTAAAATGCAGTATTTTTCACTATTCATTAAAAAATAAAGTTTATCAGAATATTACAGATTACCAAAATAAATTTTGATGTAAAAATTCTATAGAATAAGTTTAATTTGTAAAATAAAACATATAAAAGTTATATAAATGGTATTTTAAAAGGTTTTTACTTCAAATTCATGTAAAATGATCTTTTAAAAATATTAGAGTATTTTATTCATACAATATGATTCATTCTCATTTTAAGCCTCTAAAATTTATTTGATAAATGTAAAAACATTTAAAAAACATGTGTAATAATATTTTAGTTTTATTTTTCATTCCTTACAATTTAATTACATATAGTTAAATAGATTTAATATAATATTATTATTATTATAATGTTTTTGTATAACTCAAGGTTTTGTGAACGTAATATTTCATAAAATCCTATTGTTGCATGTCGAGTACGCAAACGTAAAAATTATCTAATTTAGTATAAATTTAATATTTTATTCATAAATATTAATAGATATGAAAACCTATTATTCTATAAATACCTGGGATGATTAATCATTTCCCTCGTTTGGAAATTGCAACTTCACAATTTTAAAATTGGACTCAGTAACTTCAAAATCCCACATCAGAAAAAGTTCCAACAAGCCTATAACTTTAAGATAATTAAAGAGAATTATAAAGGTCATCAAAGATAACACAAAGTATGGTTCCATGTAGGATAACCTGGATATGGAATAGAAAAATACCTATCATGTTTTTATAGAGAGTGATAAAAACATGATTAAGGGAAATGTAACAACTAGAAAATCGTAAACATCGGAAGGGTTAAATGGTCATTGATTACACAGTAGGAAAATTAAACAGAAACCATTTCTGTTTTAATATCCTTTTCATAATGTTGATAAATAATTTTACTACTTACAATTATAAGATATGTAAATGTAAATACTTGTCTAGTAGAGTTTCATCCTTTAATAAATATGTACAACACATTCGTCTTTTATCAAAATAAATTGTATTCAAGATTACTTGGTCACACCTGAAGTAATCGAATCAACATCTTGAGAATCGCATAATCCAAAAAAGTTGAACTATTTATTTAACCCATCTTTAGACATTAACCATAAACAAAATGGTTAGTACATGATCAGATAATCCACCAAAATAATAATCCTTCATAAAGAGAAAGACTAATTTTAATCTCCAAACATCAATTGTAATAGAAAATATCTACAAAAACCATTCAACCAAAATAATTTCATAAAATTATTTAAAATAGTCTATGTAATATTAAAACCCAATACTCAAAAGAATTTGATCACATAGTTTTCCAAGATAAATTTTAACATTTATCTCCAAATAACATTGACTACTCTAAAAGTCTCATACTTAAAAGTAATTAACCTTATAACATGTTCTTCATGATAGGTTAATAATTTCCTTACATAACCCAAATCTCCTTATGTCTAAAATAAAAACATATATTCTGCAAAAATAAAATTAAACCATTTCTCTTCAAATGAAATCCCATAGTACTCTATTTTCTTTAACCATACAGTGTTCCCAAATGAGCAAATGCCTTCAAAAATAACATTTATCTTTTAATCATCAAATCATTATACTAAAATAATGATATTAATTTTGTAAAACATAAGTTATCAAAATGTACATATTATTTCTCCATAGAATCATTAAACTGAAAATAATATGTCCTACTTCGATTCTCATGGCCTTTCCGGATGCGACGGGTTGTCAACCATCTTGATGGTTGTCCATTTTATAAAACTCAAAATAAACCTAAAATGTTTTAACCTCAATATTTGTATTATACTTCTAAATTTCATCCAAGATCATATTGAAATAAACATCTTAATTCATAAAGTATTATATATATTGACATTTTTTATTTCACCTCTATATGATAAAATAAAACAATTACCAAAGAAAGAACATCGTACCTTGATCATGGTGTCCACATAGTTTCATCGTTATCTTGTTCACATAGATAGAAGGCCCATTAATTTTAACAATAATTTATAGATCCATAAAATTACTTTATTCCTTTATCCAGATACACTTTATAAAACATGTGTCATATGGGTGTTCAAAGATAAATAATTTAAGAAAATAATCATGTATTCCATATAATTTCAAAATTCTGATAACACTTGATTTTTATAAAACAGTTAGATCAACATTGAGTTGAAACATTAAATCAATTTACCTTTTCAAAATCCATAAGTAAATACAGAAAGAAATTACATTAAATAAAAATATAAATATGTTGTGTAAGGGTCACCATCTTGACCACCTTTTTCAAAATCATAATATGTTTCAAAATATTGTTATAAGGTAAAACATTTGAAAATTCATTGATAATATAATCCATTCATAGAAATATGATAATATTTGGATAATAATATTTCATTAAATACAAACTGTGGTCCATGATGGTATCATGGTATAGTGGAGGTTTTTTATATCTCAAAAAACTATTTCCATGTGTGTTTTATGTTAGTAAAATATTCACAAACATATGGGCATGAATTTTCAATAATTATTTCATGTAAGTCATCATAAAGAGATATAAATGTTATTTGAGATCCTCCTCCATCCATTTATAAGTGACATTCCTTGATCTGAAAATGTTTTAAAACAAGAATTTATTTGAAGAATATACTTATAGACATAACATGTGGTTATCCAAAAATCTTATTCCATAATGTTTTTTAAACTGGCCTATGATACAAACTATAAGTCCCTGACCATAAACATTACTTAATCATTATATAAGTCCTTAATTTGACTATATTTAACATCAATTATCTTATTAGGTTAAGAGATTTATAGAATTAGGAAATAACTCATACATACCGACTTAAATATTACAAGTAGACACCTCTACATACAATCCATTTTTCCAATAAAACTAAAACACATTAAAATGAAACTTGGTATCATTCCACGTTTTCATGGAATAACTTTTATATGATATCATCCTTGCCTCTATTCTTCATTATGTCTTATGAAAAACATTTCAAAACATGGGAGAAGATTAAAAATCTCAGTACGGGATACAAAATTAGAGAAACCTGTTAGTCTTGAGAAAACAGTAAAACCATGGATAATTTATCATAAACTAATACTTTTCACCATTAAGAAGAAAAAAGTAAAATTTACAAAATATAAGATCTTTTCATACACTTTATCTAACCAAATTATTATCATAAACCATTCAAATAAACATATAACATATAAAGGTAACACAAGACAGTACATACTTAAATCGATTAACCTTACGATCAACTTCCACACATATCATTAAGTGGAATACCCACATGCCCAACTTCTATACCCAATGCATTATAGGTTATAATGTAACAACTCGTCCTTGGATTATAATAGAACCACCCATCATTTTCTTTATTATATGACCACACATCTTGGGTTTTTCATGGAACCACTATTAAATGTCTAACTACCATTATTTAGTCATAACACAAAAAACATTGAAAATATCAACATGTCCCTAATAACATTTCATTTGCAATCTCCAGAAATCATTTCATGATATTGAAATATCAAATCCATTTCAAAAACCATTTTCAATACCAGAACACCCAACGGGGAATAATAGATTGAATTTCCTTTTAAAAACATTATGGTTTATAGAGGAATCCAAATGCTTAATAATGGTTATGGAATCAGTGGACTAGTTGTTTCTACCCACATTAAAAACAATCTTTTTTTATTTAGTAAAACACTACTTTGAAACAATATTCCCTTTGAATGAAATTAAAATTGAAAGGTTTTTATTATACACATTATAAAATAACGGTGTATATAACATCAAAATATGCCTCAAAGAATGGAGATTGAGATGATGTCCTTTACCTTGAGTCCAAATCTTCACGTTTTTTCCTTGTTCTTCCCAAACAATGAACTTATCTTATATTCAAATTGTTTTAGAACACTTTTCAAATTATTTCTTCCTTTTATATAACTTATTTACATGTTATAAAAAATATACAATTTTTTATGTTAATATAGGTTGTTTTTTCGATCATTGGTACTTGAGTTGAAAATGAACATGTTTTGATGTAAATTGTCCATGTAGTCACAAGTACATAATTTCCAAATGATATTAATAATTTAAATATTATATATATCTAGTAAATATGTATTTATAATTTTCCATAGCATTTGGAGATAAAAATGAAATGCATCATTCATGGAGACAGTTGGACGTATGTACGTAAGAACGCTACATTAATTTCATTGTCATATTAAAGGAATGAAAAGTAAATGAAATATAGGTTGGTAATAATTATATTATTTGTTACATAAGTTCATTAACTCCATCATCTATAATTTCCATGTTTTTCCTGAACAAGTCATATCACTTTAAATGGGCGGTACACCTTACATCCTCAAATTAAATTATCATATTTACCCATTGTAGAAAGAATAAAGGTTTGATGTAAATTAAAATTTCAGATTCATATAGACAATAAAAATAAAATTTATATCATATATAAATTGATTTACATCATAATGTCCATCATTATATGTGGTAGTATAATGTTGAACAATCATTATTTCATGAGCTAGTAGTTCATCGTACAAAAAAATAGAATGTTCATATGTATTTGATAGAAGAGTGTGTAATGGTAGTACTAATACATACAATAAAAACATAATAGTATATTTTGGATAAATATTTTGTTATGAAATCATAGAATAAAAATATCATAGGGCGTGAATAAAGAATATAATGTAAAAGAACCTGAGACAAGATGTTACCTCTAAATCGTGTAACATCATTTTATTTGAGCCAAAAGGCTTTCTTTAATTGCCTCCTTCCCAAGGTAAGGATTACAAGAGAAAGGTAAAGATTTTGGGATCTTATGTTAGTAGACATTGGTTGAACCACGGGTATTGAGAGTTGTAAGTTATTTTTTAGATGTGGTGGCCTTTTATAAGATGGAGGAGGGGTATTTTTCGAATGTCATGAAACTTTTTTTATTATAAAATAATTTTCCAATTATAATACTTTCCAAGTAATATAGTTCAGGACAAGACTATAATGGGTAAAAATATTTTCAACCGTTAAGTATTATACAATTTACGTCACAAATGTAACAATATATTTTAGCTTTATCCCTTAGTTGAAAACATTAACGCTTAGCATTTATTCTTGTATTTTCATAATATATGGTTACTATAGTTACAATAAATTTCCAAGAGAACCAATAGTTTATCATTGATAATATTTGTAAAATTATATAATTTTTTTGATGGGATCATATATTTTTAGAACAATTATACCATTTAATAAACTAGTATTTGTTTTAAAAATGCATTTCCGTCAAATTTGACCCTATTTAGTAATTTATTTTTTTAAGTCATAAAAACTTGAATCCATTGAACCAATGGAATTTACTGAAATATAATATGTAAATATCTTCCATAAAATTTATATATGTCATAAAAAAGATAAAATTACATTTAATTTAATATTTATAGTATCATTTATTTGAATCATTCATTAATATGGTAATCACAACATCATCACTATGTCATAAATAAAAATATTTATTTAATTTCTAAAAATTAATAATAAAATATCATGCTTTAGGAAATATTTTTAGCTTTATAATAACTATTTATATTCATGTATAACAGTTATATAACCCTATATTAAAATTGTTTAAGTAAAAGATATATGTTTATGTTATATTTCTATTTACATTAAATTAATTTTTATAACATGTCATTGTCACACACAAGTGGATTTATGTGGTCCAAAAATCATCCCAAGTGTTTCCATGGTCACAAATATCTAATCAAATAGGAGTAGGACATGCATTAGTGTAGTTTATATTATAATATTATTATTTACCCATGTTTACCTGTTTTAACTTTTAACCTTCGTAAATAAATATAATTATTGAAGTTATTATTCATAATGATAAAAAATAAAATTTTATTATTTAAACCATTTGAAACTTCTGATTAAAAATATGCAATCCATTTCTCAAAATTCAAAACTCTGAAGTTACTGAAATTAATTTAAAATTATTTCTTGTTTCCAAAACCAAAACGTGGGTTTTTTCAGAAGTAAAATGTATCAAAATATTGAAATGTGTTTATGTCAAAATTAAATGTGAAATTAAATTCAATGACCAAAAATGGATTAAATTATAAAAACATAATCAAATTAAACATTAAAACTAATTTTAATGATAAAATAACTATATAAATAAATTAGATGCAAAATCAGTTTTGAGTTAAAAAGCAGGAATTTTCACTACTCATTAAAAATGAAAATTATCATAAAATTAAAAAAATAACCAATGTAAATTTATATTTCACGCTTCGATAAATGAATTTTATATTTTTCAAATATAACATATAAAATAAAAAAACTGTATTTAAAAAGTGTTCTCCTCTAAAAGGCTGTAAAATGAGCTTTTAATAATATTTGATTATTTCTGCTTAAAATTGGATTCATTTTCATTTTAAGCCTCTAAAATTTATTGGATGAATGTTAAAACATTTCAACAAAAATTTAAACCATATTGTTGTATGTTATATTCATTCCCTATAATACAATTCATAAGCATTGAATATCATTTAAAATAATAATAATATTATTTTATTATTTCCCAGTATAATTCAATGTTTTGTGAGACATAAGATTTTTGAGAGAAATGTTGTTGTGTGTTGAGTACACTATTAGAAAAAGTGTCACCTTTAAAATAAAATTAATATATTATTCATAAATAGTAATAGATATGAAAAATTATTATTCTTTAAATACCTAGGATGTTATACATACATTATTGTTTCAAGTGAAATGATTTTTTTATTATGAGAATCAATTCCCAAATCTAAGGGATAATATAGATGATAATCCATGACAAACAATGATGATAGTAGTAAAAAAGTTAAATCTTATGAAATCCAAATGGATTAAGTGAATAATCATTAGTAGAGAACTCTTATCCTCACCTCTTCAGTTGCTAATTCCATGCAAAATATTTATGAATATTATCTAAGAAAATATTAATGTTCATACTCCAGTAACGTTTCATGTGATTGTCTTACTGTGTATAGATTCTAAAATAATAAAATTGAATTTAATATTCTATCAGTTGAAAGATAAACCCATGTTTCCATTGATATTTTTTGGTATATTATAAGAAGTTATTTAAGGTATAAAGGGCTAATTATAATGGTTACAGGTTAACCATTTATGGAATATTTTGAGTTAAACATTGGATGTAGTGTTGGAATTATTGTTGTTCATCTTATGGACCCATAACGCCTTAGTGATTCAGTAATAAATAAATCACTTTCATTTTTGGATCAAGATATGAAGTGAAATATATTTTTTAAATAACCAATTGGTGATATTGTGAAAATAAAATGAAATCAAGAATGTATATCTCCTTATAATCACCATATTTTGTAAAAGGGTCTTGAAAAAAAAAACATAGTATCTTCATTACTAATGATTAAAATAGTCCATTAATTCATCATAAATTGTTTATTTTTTTGATTTTATGATTTTTAACATTAACTAGATCACCAACTTATACCAATCAATGTTCTATATCACTCTCCATCAGTATTTGGGTGTCAATTTTCTCTTATATGTCCACGTATTCACATACGACATATGTTCTCATATGTGGAAACATAGATCTGTGTTACATCAGGTAACCATTACGTTCCATAAATATTTTTAAAAGAAGTTTTAGTATTCATTTTTATGAGGACAGTTTCTATGAGATTAACTTTCAAGTATTAACACATTTACCTCATAGATGAATTTCAAGCATGAGATTAATTTTAAGGGGGTATATTATAACACCCTGGGTTTTCATGAATTATTATCTCATATAATAAATAATTATAATATGATGGATTATATTACTTGATACACTATGTTATTATTTTAGAACAAACAAAATGGAGGGTACCTTGTGGTACATGCTCTTCCGAGTCCCTTTCGATATCTTGTGTTACACGAAAGACCAATTGTAATAAAAATAATAAATAATAGTATTCTCATCATTAAAATATTATTACAGTTATCACCATGACATTTGGTTGGATGGTATGAACGGTATCATCTTAATTGTCAAAATACATTTTAAACATGTTTATAAAAGGAATTCTTCAGTGATTAATTAATCATAAATTAGATTAGTAACAATTTGAAAATATAGAAATTCCTTATCTAAAAATACTATTTCCTATGCACAATCATGTTTTATATAAATAAATTTTAAAAGAATCTTTTGATTAATAATTTTTATTTAATGTATATATTATATATTAAATCAAATATTTAACATGTATCTTATGTATTTTATAGATAATATATATGAATAAATTCCATTTTATGCATGCACGGATCTATTTTCTAAGAGGTAGTTTTACAACCTTTTAATAGAAGTCATATTTTAAAAATAATTTTTGACAATTTTATAATTTTTATTCAACAAAATAAAATTCATCTTTTAAATAAGAAGATCAAAAATCATGTTGGGTAAATTTGTAACACTTTTTTGAGAAGATTCATTTTTTATGAGTAGTGAAAATATCAAATTGTAATTGAAAAAAACATTTCCATCTAATTTATTTATATAGTTAAATAATATTTTATATTGTATTTTAAATATAATTAGTCAAATTATACATCAATCAATGCAATTTGTGTAATTTTAAAAAAATAAAATTAAAAATGGATGTAAAATATTTCAAATTTTTGACCTTTTTACTTTAAGAACACATTGTTTCATCCCATCTGCGGGATTAATTTTAAATTAAATTATGCCACTTATATAATAATAATTTAAAAAATATAGTCAATATTTGGAATCACAATAATTTATAATTAATATTATGTTCAAATTAGTTATTTACCATAAATATTAGTGAGAGGAATTAAAATTAATTGTAGTGATTAAGAGAAATACTAGTTTAGATAGTTGTTAAACATTAAACATGAGGAGACTAATGACCCAGAAAATTGTCCTAAATCCATTGAATTCCATATATAAACCATGTAACATACTGGATCAAAAATGAAACATTATTGGAGGCACATGATGTAAGGGTGGCCTCTTAATAGTGTTTACCTTTTTGTATTAATAAGAATTCCACTCCTACACCACTATAAAATAGAACACACACCTCTCACCTTTCCAAAATTTTTAGCCAACTGCATCATACATGACAAGCCAAAATAATCTCCCAAAATTATTCATATGCTCATAAAAGTAATAATTTTTTTAGAAATAATACCAAGGTGGTCCTTTGGTGCAAACCAAAAGGGTTTACCAGTAGAAGACATAACGTTCATCAATGATCAATTTTGTTTAATTTATACCTCCACCCATTCAATTATTAGTGTTGAATTTGTTGGGACCACTTTGTGTTTGAAGATTGTATTTGTTGTCAACAATTGTCAATGTTATTCAAAATGAAGAAAGAGATGAAGGACTCCAAAGTTAATGGACATCTAATGAAGTGAGGATTCCTGGAGAATTGTTTTGAAATAAAAATGAAGATATAGTTGAAGGACTCCAATGTTAATGGAGATCGGCTGAAGTAAGGATGCCTGGAGAATTTTTATGAAATCATATCATTGAATGTCATGCTTGGGATATTCTCCATGAAGTTAATTCAGACGATTGTTGAGTTGATCCTAAGGTCAAATAACTTATGGAAAAGGTGAAACATTGTTTGCAACAAAGAATAATGGAGAAGTATAATCCATTTGAGGATAATTGGATCATAATGGATAAGTATCATCCATATGAGGATGATTGAATAATATTTTGGATTTTAAGAAGACCATGAAATTCTTCATGATAGAAAGCCTTGCAAGAGATTACATGAATAATAAAATCATATGATTTGCATGAAGTGTTGAAGGATGGTTAAAGAAGAAGAGAGAATGTGGAAGGGCTTGGAATTCTATGTTAGGAGAACATGTGATGCAATCCATATAATGTAAAGGGGATAAATGATTATGCCAATCATATACAGTTTTTATTGAAAGGATTGATGCTGCTGAAAGATGGGATGTTTCAGTACTTCCCATTGTAACTCTGACGATGCTAAAGCTGATCAATCAAAGGATGTATATCACAATAGTGAAGTTCATGATGAAAGACGAATAATTTTTATGGGAAGTAGTGAAGAGGGAAATGAAAAATCAATGGAAATTCTGGGGGCGGCAAAAAATCACAGTTTAAGGTGGCACCGTTTTTCAGTGTTTTCCAAATTTTAGGGCCTGAAAATCGGGAGATGAAGATGTGTTTCTGGAAATGGATGTTGCGTGAAAGATTAAATATGGTTTATAATTTTGTGTGCAAGGCATGAATTAAGGTCATTACATCTAATAATAGAAAAATCAGGGAGTGGGCGGAAATTCCGGCAAGATGCGCGAAAAATTATGCGGTGCGCAAAATTGTAGCGGGTTGCTCGAAAAATCAGCGGGATGCATGAAAAATGAAAAGATGCTTGAAATATCTACAGGATGCGCGAAATATAGGAAAGACTCTTTTCACGCAAAAGGTGTTTCAAGATCAGAAGCTAGAAAATTGGAAAAGCCATGGGGTGTGTGAAAAATTGGATCATTGTGCGAAATACGATGTCGCGTGACAGTTTGGGTTTGCGTGAAATATGGAACACGTTGTAGAATTTTGAGCGCAATTGGTGCTTCATGTTTAGAATGATGTAAAATTTCAAATTCATTAGGTACGTGAAAAATCCAGGTGGTGCGTGAAAAAAAAGTATGGTGCGTGGAAGTAAAGAAGTGATAGATAGATTTACGCACTCAAATGAGTTTTACAAGTATGAAGGGGTTTTATGTGTAGGGTCAAAAATGCATATAAATATGAGATGAACCCCTCTCATTTGGAGTGACTCAACACTTAGAAAAATCTAAAGCTCTGATGCGCGGAAAAATTGAAGTATAGAGTATTGCGTGAAAAGAAGAAGTGTTGCGCAAAAAAGGAAGTGTTTCCTGAAAAAGGGAAGTTCTGCGCGAAAAAGAAGAGTTGCGCGAAAATGGGTTTTTTGCTCCAAGAGGAGTTTTTATGCTCAAGGTTTGCGTTTTACGCGCAAGCCACCTAGAAGGGTGCGTGAAACATTTTGGGCTCCCGCGGGCATTAGATAGGTGAATAACACTCTCGATGCAGCTTTCCAATGAAGAATGAACTGTGAACCATTCGGTTTCACAAAGAGATGTAGAACTGCACTCACCCGACTGATGATTATCACCCTCATTGTACCTTGAGAAGTATAGAAGAACTAGACATGCAATGGAACTCACATCTACAAAAAGGAAGAAGGTAGTATACCGACACACTTACGTGTTGGTATTGAGAACTGATGAAAGAGATTAATACATTTCAGTACCATTCCATATTCTACTGTGTCAAAGAAAATGGAGAGAAGAAGAAGAATAACAGATTATGCCCAATTGTATGGTGAGAATTGTTTAGGGTAGATAGATTCAGATGATTCCAAGTGAACCAATCTTCACCGCCTAATTAATCACATTGGTATATGTGATTTTATCCAAAACGATATAAGAAGTTTGAGTATTGTTGGTCTTTTCACTAAGAAAAAGAAAGAAGATGTCTACTGCAGTTGGTGTTGCACTAGAAAAGGAAGAGAAGGAAAGAAGGAAGAATTTATTGCATACTGATTGGAATGTAATCAACTGAAGATCACTAATGAAGACCAATAGTAGAACCTACCTTATCATGAAAGAAGAAGATTGTCTCCATAGGCAGTATAAAAAACTATCTGGAGGCTGCATGTTGGACTGGGCTTTCACCAGTCCTGGGAAGAGGATTGTTTCCCACCCCCCGCCCCACCTCCAATGTGTAGGGACCAACACTGGCTAGGGGATTGTTTTCCTAGCCACTCTATTGTAACAACATTTTACATTATAGTGTAGAATCCAGGCACTGATCATTCCCATGCATGGCAATGACGTACATACTCTTATTGAGTGGTGAACCTTGTAAAAATTTTGTGTGCACATTTTTACTGCTTTCTATTATTGCATGCGAAAGAGAAAAGAGAATAAGAGAATCAAGATCCTAACAGGTCCAGAGGTACAAAGATAAAAGTTGGAATTGGTATAAAGATTCCCCAACACTGATTCACCCCCCCCCCCTCTCAGTGTTAGGTTTATCCCAAACTGGTCCTCTCAGAAATTTTATATAATAACCTAATTATACTAAATATAATGAGATTTTTCAATGTTAAGTGTTTGACACACACATTCAAACACTTAAGTCAAATGAGATACACAATCAATGTTCATGTGTATGGCGGACTAGAACGTCACAAATTGATATCGATTGTTCTACCATTACAACCACGCAAGATTGGAAATAATGATAGAATGGATATTTCTATATGATATATATAATATTTATAATATATTTAGGAATTTATAAATCTTATATAACACATAAATTCAAGATTTCAATTTTTTAAAATATTCTTACTTTGTTTGTGGACGTCTAGAATATCGTCTCCTCAAAGTGATGTTTTTCAAAAAAAAATTCAATAAATGTATTAAGGATGGGTTTAGTAAAAATATATGATATATATAAAATGATAATTTATCCATAATAATAACTTATATACAAAAACATATATATGCCATTTTCTTTCATTCGTTCAATTCGATATGAAAACAAAAACAACAATCATGAATATGTATAGCCTACCATCTCCATGAACAGTGTATCTCATTTTCTATTTATATCTTTAATATATTATTATAAGTAAATATATAAATAATATATATTATATTTATATCATGTTCAACATTACTTAGAGAATGAAATCATGGTCAAATAAAAAATTAACATTTCAAAACATATACGAAACACAAAGCGGATATTACCTAAAATGTTACATTATATTTGAATTATTAATAAATTGTTAATATAAATTAATAATAAAAAATTATCTGGATTGATATTTAATAATATTGTTATTTTTATGATGTATAATAAAATTATATATTATACAGGAGGTTTCAACATGTATGAAGAATGTCAGAACTTAAGCTAAGGGTTTTCTCATCTCACTTTTATTTAAGTTATATATTTTCTATATTCAAAATTAATTATTGTAGTGTGGTGAATATAATAGTAAAGACCCAAAAATTTCGAGGAAAGTTTTTTTCATAAATAATTTTGAATTTTACGAGTCTTTGGCTTCTGACGGCACCTGATTCTGAGGCCCGGTGTGCTCCGAATCAATTTCCAATGTTTATCTCGGGTACGTTCAGTGAATGAGCGAGCGGGTTTTTATATATTTTGAACCAGTTCTCGGAATTTGAATCTGAAGGAACTGATGAACTCGCAATGCCGGTAATTGCTTAAGGGGACATTTACCACGGGTGCGTTTGCACGAGAGGAGAAGTTAAAATTTTTGGATTAAATGAGAAGTGAATAAAATTGTTGGACAATTTTATTTTTATATCTAAAGTGGTTATATCCTACATGGGGGAGTTGATATGGGACCCACAAGCTTCTAACTACCCATGTAAGGATATTTGTGAGGTGGGGCCCACATGAGCCCCAACATTTCACATTCCCATAACTCTCTTTTAACTCTCATAAACATCTCCTTTGAACTTGATAACTCCCCTAAATTAATGAGGACTCTTCCTCTCCCTCTCTCACTTCATTAAAAATTTCCAACCGTTCACATAATTAATTACACAACTCTTGATTTAATTAATTATGTGAAATGGATTTTCAATTTTGAAATGAATGGAAAGTTAAATTAATATAAGGGGTGTAGAGACCCGAATCCTGACGTACATGGACATTACATTACTTTTGCGGAATACTTGGTACATAACAAAAACACACACACAAGGATCGTAATAGTTTAGTGTCTTTGGAAACTCGGAATATAATCTTCTAATCGTGGTGAAAGATCTTCAACATCTCCCATAAAGATCTTCTTTTTTTATACCTAAAACCTTTCTTTATATCCTGGGGAAAAGAAAACATAAAAGGGTGAGCTCAAATGCTCAGTAAGGGTAAACAAAAGAATTATCAATCACATCATATACATAAGCACATAACTATTGGAAATCTTAACCTGCAAAAGAGATCATAATTTCATAACATGGGGTAAATCATGGTAGTGAAATGTAATCACAATAATCATAACATAAAACATGAAACTTTGGGGCATTCACACATAATCATAGAGAATCATTTCTTGTTAGTCAAGACTCATTGCCAAGACTATCTTAGTGGACAAAGTCCCTTTCTGAATCGAGTAACCCTCGTTTCAGTCCTGTTTCACTGAACCGGTATAACCTACCATTCCAGCCATGTCTATCTCATGAGATATAAAATCATTACCCAATGCATTGGAGGGAGATATAGGTCCCACCCATCTCATAATGATACCATTCTTATGTGTGCCACAAAATCATAAATCATACATCATTTCATAACAAATGTAATAAAATGGGATTCTTAAACATCATGCCATCATAATCCATAAACAATTGATATCATTTCATCATAAGAAAACTGAAACCATTTAAATCATAGAGGCATTTTACTTGAAACATACATATCAAATAACTTCATCTTAGATGGAAAAATAGTTTTAAAAAAAACACTTGAAATGAATTCTTGAGGAAAATATCCTTTCTTCTTTAAAAACATTTTCCCTTTCTTAACATGTCATAAAACTTTAAACTAAAAGAAGTTGATTAAAAATAAACTTGAAAACTTGTAAAGTAAGATTCTTGGAAATAATGTTTTAAAAATCCATTCATGTCGTATACGTTAAAAAAACATTCTTCGTACTTTTGTCAGAAAAGTCAAAAAATCACCTCGTACGAAAAAGCGACAAAAGATTCCTTTCATATTCTTTAATAAAAACTCACCGACGGGTAAAATGGATTTAAACAATTGTAGGTGGATGGAAATAATATTACTTATTGATGAAACATGGATGTGGATGATAAAATACACCCCAGTAAATACTTACGAATAAACAATCTCGGATAAAAATGAGATTGTGATATTTCCCTTACCTTAGGTCCGATTTTCTTCGTATGTGTCCGGACCTCCTGTATAATGATTTAAATAATGTCATTGACTTATTATAGAATCATATTCATTGTTATGATATCATATATGGTTCACTTATGACATTATATTACCCGTTCTTTTGTAAATTCCATGTTAAAGAAGCGTTTTGGGTAAAATCGTTTCATTTATCGTAGGTGTTTTAACTTGTTGTTCTTGACATTGTTATTACTTATATCATGATTTACTTACTTCCAGAATATAAAATTTGATTTATATATCATATATATTCAGTATATATATATAATAGATAGATAAAATGAAAAACACCGTTCATGGAGACGGTAGTCCGTACGTACGCATGAACGCTGTTTTCCATTCCTTATTGTCTTGAAATGGAAGTAAGTAGATGACATACATATATATATATATACATAATCCAGTAGCTTTATAATGTCATATATTTCATTATTATTTCTTATATATACTTTATAATCATTCTTAAATGGTTAACATGGAGAATGAATCTCATCGCGTCGTGGAGACGGTAGTCCGTACGTACGCACGGGCGATGATATCATTTTCATAAATATTGAATTGAATAGGAGTGGATTATACAATATATCAGAATCAATATGATGTTGTAATAACTATGTATAGTTATTCTTTACACCATTATACCCATCCATGTAAGGTGGTGGTGGAAAATAGATTACACCACGGCGTGGAGACGGTATTCCGTACCTACGCACGCGCAGTGATTTCTTTTTCGTAGGATGGATAGATGGTGAAATAGGGTTGTTTCATACTTATAATAACATATCAGTATATGATTGATACTGATGTTATTACTTCATAATGAAACAACCAAAGAAGAAGAAGTGGAAGAAGAAATAAAGATGAAAGAATTGGTAACGGTAATTACCTCTTCTTTGAAGCGCCTCTTTGAGACCTCCTCTTAGGGCACTAAATTGGTCTTTGAGGAAGACCAGAACATCTAGGATGTTTCTAGGGAAGTGGAGAAGAGATTTTGGTAGGGTTTGGCCGAGCTTGAGTGCTCAAATTGGTGTGAGGAGGAGGGGGAGGAGGTGCCCTTTTATAAGGGAGGAGAGGGGCACCTTAGGAATATCTCAAAATATTATTTTATATTAAAGTCAAAATCGGTTTATAATGGCTCCAAAGGGTCTTATTTCGAAGATAAGGTGGGTATGGGTCGAAATCCTATCAACCAATAAGACTTAGACAAGTTTAGGGTATTATTTTAACCTTATCAATTAGATTTAACTCTAAGTTAAATAATTTATCTTTTACCATGTCTTTTTGTTTTCTTTCACTATATGGTTAATAAACTTACTATAACATGCCAAAAGAACCCCAAATTGTTTATTATTAATATATATATCCTTATCTAAGTCATTTGGCCGAACCTTAGATTTTTAGGAATAAAATAACAATTAATAATATAATATTTGATTTAAAAACAATTTTGTGTCAATTTTGACACTATTTGATATATGATTTTTTTGAAAGTCATAACAGAATTATATGTTCGAACCAAGTTGATTAAATCAACACTAATATATCATAGTAACCTAGAAAATTAGTGTAATTCATAAAAAGTCTTAAATTACATTTATTTGGGTATTTATATTATCAATTATGTCAATATTTCATTAATAAGATAATTACTGCATCATCTTTGTGTCATAAATAAATTAAATTATTAGATGTCTAAAAATTACAAATAAACTACCATCATGTAGGAAATCGTTTTAGCTTTCTAATGAATATTTACAATAGAATTTATCTTATGTATAACCCCATATTATAAATGATTTACTTATTAAACTTTGATTTTAACTATTTTAACCCTTCTTTAAATAAATTATTAATAAATGTCCTAATCTAATCCAAGTGGACCTAAATGGTCATATTTTATTCCTAAGTTTGTTTTGGGTCGAATTAAACTTGTCCAATAGAATTAGGACATGTGTTAGGGTAATATTAATAACATATTTACCCTTAGTTACCCAATTTACTATTAACCGCGGTAAAAAAAGTAAAAAGTTACTATTCACCAAAAAATTATTCCCATCTCATTGAACCACATTTTAGTCCTTGATATTAACCGTGTCTCTCGGATTTTCGAAATTCCATTCACAGAAGCGGTAAAATTAAGTTTTATGCAAAATTCAGTTTTTAACCTACCACTTAGTGGTTTCACTATTCATCAAAAATTTAAAGTTTTCAGAAAAATACCAAAATTTCACCCTAGGCTAATTTCGATATTCTGAGTCCAAAAATGAAGTCCATTTTGAAAAATAAAATTTATAAAATTTTAAAAAGTGATTATTACTATTCATAACGGCTAGTTTTAATAGCATATCATTGTTTAGTGAAACTCGGTATTGCGTATTACACACGCTATCGAGGAAGGTCGTGATTGCGTGTAATGCAAGGCAAGTCAAGGATGCGTGTTGTGCAAGCTCCTTTTGGTGTAGCGTACAACACAAGACTTTAATAAAATTAAAAAGAAATTTTTTTTATAAAATCTTGGGCTGTTACATTCTACCCCCCTTAAAATGAATTTCTCCCTCGAAATTCGTCGGGGTTATAAATGGTTTACTATTCGAAAGTTTCTTTAATAGAAACCCACATCGTAAAAAGGAATATCAAAACCAATCTTTAAAAACAAAAGTATGAAACGTAACGGTTACCCAAATAAACTAATCATTGGGGTTCCACATCGGTGAAAATATGGATATGGAAGAGAAATCTAACCATCATGTTCTGATGGAGAGTGGTAGAGAACATGGCTATGGAAAAGCCAGTAATCACAAAGCCATAAATTTGTGACGATCTAGGGTACCATCTGATTCATCAGATATAAGGGAACTAGGACAACATTTTTGGTTTTCAAGATCATTTCCCTAAAGTTGAATAATTTGAATTAGAATAAATACTTACTTTATTTTGGTACAATCTCACTATTGTTCGTGCCTTGAACAATTTCCACTTCATCTCTTATATAAATGAAGTTGAATTTGTTATTCGTGAAGTGTTAGCAGATCATGTGATAGAATGACGGGTCATTCCATCTGTCTCGAACAAAAGGTTAGCAAAAATTATATACATAAGTCGATCTATAGTGAGATTAATCATATATGGTTCCTAAAATGGACTTATACTTCATATATCATACTGCTTAATATAATAAAACTAGTTTCTTCTAAACAGGGACTTCCTGTAGGTCAGTGGTAGGCGATAAAGGCCAGTCGCACTTCGGTTGTGGGTTCGATTCCCATAGCCTTGTCCGAAGCGATGGGCTGTCGCCCGTCCTGCAGGTTGTCCTTTTTCCAAAACTATATAACATCCCATCAATAATATCGAAAAAAACAAACAATACTAACTTATGTCCAACATAATCCATTCCAATCTTTTAGGCTTATCCATAATACTGCAGTCAACTCTCATAATATAGTGAAAATGATTACCAGAGATTTAACACCACCATCGATCCCCATATATCATAAGATATTTTTTGTTGGTCACATTCCAAACATTCAAAGTCCTTAATCGTGTATTCTCTTGAATACCTTAGTGAAAACATGAATGCAGTTAAAAGTTAACACTTTTCACATACCAAAATCCTCAAAATTCTATATACTCAAACTTAGTCCTTATATCAATCATGAGCTCATGAATACTGTTAAACATTTCATTTTCTCATTTTCCCTTCATTATGCGCATAATATCTCAATCACTTTGAATACCACATTAGACCAATACATAAATATTCCAATATTCCAAGATACAACATTATTTTGGAATCCCATTACATAAACACTTAATCATTCCACCACATCGTTGTCATATTCAAAATTGCCAATAGTGATCGCATGTGACTTCCCTTTGTCCTTTTTTTTAAGCGGTTGCTCATGTCGATCATCACTAACCCTTGGATTAGGGAATTTATTAGCATAATGCCCCATTTCCTTGCACTTGAAGCATTGAAGTGTTGGTTGTACGTTCTCTGCAGTGTTTGCTTTATTCACTTCATTAGAATCCCATTTTCCATTACTTCGACACTCAGCTGCTCGATGACCTTCTTTTCCACACTTAAAACATTTTCTAGTCCCTTTAAGACAATCTCCACCATGCTTCTTTCCACACATTGTGCATAAGGAAAAATTCATCTTCTTTTCACCATTATTCTGAGTTTTCTCCTTGAACTCCATCTTTCGTTTCTTGTCAAACCCATGAGATGGATATGTAACACCAACTTCCATTTCTACCTTGATAGCACAACGCACAATTTCTTCATAGCTACTGATGTCTCTTATAGCTAATGCCCTTCGAAGACTTGGTTTTAAGCCACTGAAAAATTGATCAACTTTACTTTCAGGTTGGATGATAATACCAGAAGCGTACCATACAAGTCTTGTAAAATTCGCTTCATAGGTACCAACAGATTCATCATCCCTTTGCTTCAGTTCAAGAAACTCTTTCTCCATCTTTGTTCGGAGAATACGAGGGAAGTAATTATTGAAAAATAAGTTCTTGAACTCGTCCCATTCCATAGACTCAATTTCATCCCTTTGCCTCGTATTCTTAATAAGATTCCACCATTGATCAGCATCTCCTTCCAAACGATACACTGCTAGGATGACTTTATCATGTTCAGAACATTGAAGAACTGAAAATATCTTTTCAGTAGTACTAATCCATTGTTCAGCAACTAATGGATCAGTAGACCCACTGAAAGAAGGTGGACGCTGCCTCATGAAGGATTCAACAGAATGTTGCTCCTTCCTTTGCTCGTTTGGAAGTCCTGCATGATTCATAGCTTGAGAAAGTTGTGTGAGCATGGCTACAAGATTTTGCATTCCAGCTCCCATATCGTTTGGTTGCTCAGGGGGACAATCATTGCATTGCCCATCACATTCCGCATTAACACGGTTCCTTCGGGTTCCAGCCATCGTCTAAAACCCCAAAAGAATAGTATGAGAGGCAAAAATCATGCTAGGGAAAACAACATAATAAAGGGGTAGTACCCTCAATATCTAACATCTTAGGTTAAATTCGAATATCCTTAGCACAATTCTAGGACTATAACCTATACGTATACTTAACCTTAGAGACATCCCTAGACATACCTTAGAAATATCTCTAGGGATCTCACTAACGTTTTCGCATCCTAGTTTCCAAAGGTTGACTAAACCTTTCCTCTGATACCAACTGTAGAGACCCGAAGCCTGACCTACATGGACATTACATTACTTTTGCGGAATACTTGGTACATAACAAAAACACACACACAAGGATCGTAATAGTTTAGTGTCTTTGGAAACTCGGAATATAATCTTCTAATCGTGATGAAAGATCTTCAACATCTCTCATAAAGATCTTCTTTTTTTTATACCTAAAACCTTTCTTTATATCCTGGGGAAAAGAAAACATAAAAGGGTGAGCTCAAATGCTCAGTAAGGGTAAACAAAAGAAATATCAATCACATCATATACATAAGCACATAACTTTTGGAAATCTTAACCTGCAAAAGAGATCATAATTTCATAACATGGGGTAAATCATGGCAGTGAAATGTAATCACAATAATCATAACATAAAACATGAAACTTTGTGGCATTCACACATAATCATAGAGAATCATTTCTTGTCAGTCAAGACTCATTGCCAAGACTATCTTAGTGGACAAAGTCCCTTTCTGAATCGAGTAACCCTCGTTTCAGTCCTGTTTCACTGAACCGGTATAACCTACCATTCCAGCCATGTCTATCTCATGAGATATAAAATCATTACCCAATGCATTGGAGGGAGATATAGGTCCCACCCATCTCATAATGATACCATTCTTATGTGTGCCACAAAATCATAAATCATACATCATTTCATAACCCATGTAATAAAATGGGATTCTTAAACATCATGCCATCATAATCCATAAACAATTGATATCATTTCATCATAAGAAAACTGAAACCATTTAAATCATAGAGACATTTTACTTGAAACATACATATCAAATAACGTCATCTTAGATGGAAAAATAGTTTTAAAAAAAACACTTGAAATGATTTCTTGAGGAAAATATCCTTTCTTCTTTAAAAACATTTTTCCTTTCTTAACATGTCATAAAACATTAAACTAAAAGAAGTTGATTAAAAATAAACTTGAAAACTTGTAAAGTAAGATTCTTTGAAATAATGTTTTAAAAATCCTTTCATGCCGTATACGTTAAAAAAACATTCTTCGTACTTTTGTCGGAAAAGTCAAAAAATCACCTCGTACGAAAAAGCGACAAAAGATTCCTTTCATATTCTTTACTAAAAACTCACTGAAGGGTAAAAATGGATTTAAACAATTGTAGGTGGATGGAAATAATATTACATATTGATGAAACATGTATGTGGATGATAAAATACACCCCAGTAAATACTTACGAATAAACAATCTCAGATAAAAATGAGATTGTGATATTTCCCTTACCTTAGGTCCGATTTGCTTCGTATGTGTCCGAACCTCCTGTATAATGATTTAAATAATGTCATTGACTTATTATAGAATCATATTCATTGTTATGATATCATATATGGTTCACTTATGACATTATATTACCCGTTCTTTTGTAAATTCCATGTTAAAGAAGCGTTTTGGGTAAAATCGTTTCATTTATCGTAGGTGTTTTGACTTGTTGTTATTGAAATTATTATTACTTATATCATGATTTACTTACTTCCAGAATATAAAATTTGATTTATATATCATATATATTCAGTATATATATATATAATATATAGATAAAATGAAAAACACCGTTCATGGAGACGGTAGTCCGTACGTACGCATGAACGCTGTTTTCCATTCCTTATTGTCTTGAAATGGAAGTAAGTAGATGACATACATATATATATATACATAATCCAGTAGATTTATAATTTCATATATTTCATTATTATTTCTTATATATACTTTATAATCATTCTTAAATGGTTAACATGGAGAATGAATCTCATCGCGTCGTGGAGACGGTAGTCCGTACGTACGCACGAGCGATGATATCATTTTCATAAATATTGAATTGAATCGGAGTGGATTATACAATATATCAGAATCAATATGATGTTTTAATAACTATGTATAGTTATTCTTTACACCATTATACCCATCCATGTAAGGTGGTGGTGGAAAATAGATTACACCACGGCGTGGAGACGGTATTCCGTACGTACGCACGCGCAGTGATTTCTTTTTCCGTAGGATGGATAGATGGTGAAAGAGGGTTGTTTCATACTAATAATAACATATCAGTATATGAGTGATACTGATGTTATTACTTCATAATGAAACAACCTAAGAAGAAGAAGTGGTAGAAGAAATAAAGATGAAAGAATTGGTAACGGTAATTACCTCTTCTTTGAAGCGCCTCTTTGAGACCTCCTCTTAGGGCACTAAAATTGGTCTTTGAGGAAGACCAGAACCTCTATGATGTTTCTAGGGAAGTGGAGAAGAGATTTTGGCAGGGTTTGGCCGATCTTGAGTGCTCAAATTTGTGTGAGGAGGAGGGGGAGGAGGTGCCCTTTTATAAGGGAGGAGAGGGGCACCTTAGGAATATCTCACAATATTATTTTATATTAAAGTCAAAATCGGTTTATAATGGCTCCAAAGGGTCTTATTTCGAAGCTAAGGTGGGTATGGGTCGTAATCCTATCAAACCATAAGATTTAGACAAGTTTAGGGTATTATTTTAACCTTATTAATTAGATTTAACTCTAAGTTAAATAATTTAACTTTTACCATGTCTTTTTGTTTTCTTTCACTATATGGTTAATAAACTTACTATAACATGCCAAACGAACCCCAAATTGTTTATTATTAATATATATATCCTTATCTAAGTCAGTTGGCCGAACCTTAGATTTTTAGGAATAAAATAACAATTAATAATATAATATTTTATTTAAAAACTATTTTGTGTCAATTTTGACACTATTTGATATATGATTTCTGTGAAAGTCATAACAGAATTATATGTTCGATCCATGTTGATTAAATCAACATTAATATATCATAGTAACCTAGAAAATTAGTGTAATTCATAAAAAGTCTTAAATTACATTTATTTTGGTATTTATATTATCAATTATGTCAATATTTCATTAATAATATAATTACTGCATCATCATTGTGTCATAAATAAATTAAATTATTTGATGTCTAAAAATTACAAATAAAATACCATCATGTAGGAAATATTTTTAGCATTCTAATGAATATTTACAATCGAATTTATCTTATTTATAACCCCATATTATAAATTATTTACTTATTAAACTTTGATTTTAACTATTTTAACCCTTCTTTAAATAAATTAATAATAAATGTTCTAATCTAATCCAAGTGGACCTAAATGGTCATATTTTATTCCTAAGTTTGTTTTTGGTCGAATTACACTTGTCCAATAGAATTAGGACATGTGTTAGGGTAATATTAATATCATATTTACCCTTAGTTACCCAATTTACTATTAACCGCGGTAAAAAAAGTAAAAAGTTACTATTCACCAAAAAATTATTTTCATCTCATTGAACTACATTTTAGTCCTTGATATTAACCGTGTCTCTCGGATTTTCGAAATTTCATTCACAGAAGCGGTAAAATTAAGTTTTATGCAAAATTCAGTTTTTAACCTACCACTTAGTGGTTTCACTATTCATCAAAAATTGAAAGTTTTCAGAAAAATACCAAAATTTCACCCTAGGCTAATTTCGATATTCTGAGTCCAAAAATGAAGTCCATTTTGAAAAATAAAATTTATAAAATTTCAAAAAGTGATTATTACTATTCATAACGGCTAGTTTTAATAGCATATCATTGTTTAGTGAAACTCGGTATTGCATATTACACACGCTATCGAGGAAGGTCGTGATTGCGTGTATTGCAAGGCAAGTCAAGGATGCGTGTTGTGCAAGCTCCTTTTGGTGTAGCGTACAACACAAGACTTTAATAAAACTAAAAAGAAATTTTTTTTATAAAATCTTGGGTTGTTACAAGGGGTGGCCTTATTTTAAGGGTTTTGGCATATTGTGTAGTGGTAATTTTTGGAAGAGAATGCTTGTGAAGAAGAGGAGGATTTATCCTTTGTTGATGAATGCCAATTCTATGACGAAGAACATTAACTTGGTGACCTCGGTTCTTCATCTTATTCCTTCTCTGTGGCAAGGGGGGAGACACCGATGCGGGAACTCGCTAGCGATGGTGCATCTTCTATTCTTATCTCCTTGACAAAAGATGAGAAGTCACATTCTCGAGTGCACACTGACGATGACGGCAACAGCACCATCGTCCACGATGCTTGTCAACCGTGAACCTTTTTTGAGGTAGGGTGTTTGTTCAAATTTTTATTTGAATAAAAATTGTTTGTTGTGCTTCGTGAAACCTTGTTCATCTTCGGCATATTGTTACCGCTGAACGCGGAGGGCGCGGGCCAAACACACACGGCCCGAAGATGCTCTGTCATTTCTTGGTATTTTTGGAATTGGGAACTGGAGGAGCGGAAAGAACCGTGTCGTCGCGTCGTGCCGGAAACATGGAAAAGGAAACCGGCGACGTCGCGCTGGTTGTGCGGGAGGAACCGCAGCCCGATACACCAGCCTCTTTGGAGGATGAACCTACCAGCCCGTCTGTCAGCCGGGCGGAGGCAAACCGCGGTGCGAGGAGGGTGCCGCGCTGAGGAACTGGTCGGCCCGTCGGCCGGCCGGGTGGAGCTGGACTGCGGTGCCAGGAGGGCGTCGCGCAGGAAGCCCGACGACCCGCACGTCCGGGCCGCTTGTTCCAGCAGGCCAGCCGGGATATCCGGCCGGTTTTGGGAAGGGTGGTGCCGCTGGTGCAGACAGCCGGGGGGCCGCACCCCCCGGACCGATCGGCCTATAGGCCGAGCCGGTCCGTGGCAGGCCGGGCCGGGCCGCGCCCCACGGGGCCGGGCTGCGCCCCTTCTCATTCGGTCGTGCCCCTTCGGGCTAAGTTGTGTTTTCCTTCGGACCGGTCTGACACCCCTACTGGGTCGGACCTGTCAACCCTGGTTAACCCGACCCGTCAGCCCACTGGGCTAAACGGGCCTAGCCCGTTATTCACTTAAACATGAATAACATAATGATTGTGTGTCCGATCAACGCGCCATCTACGGCACTAGGACCCTTTTAACGAGACGATTCATTTGTTATACTCTAAGTGAGTTTTTAATTACTATCGATATCGGTCAGGTTAGAAACGCGTGTATTTCTAACCGGGCCCTTGGAACGGAAAATCCATTATCTCTCAGACCGGGCATCTGATTGACGCGCCGTCTATCGAGTTGAGTTCCTATAAATGAGACAAAACTTTGGGATACATCAACTCTGGAATTTGTGATAGATGATGTATCGACCCTCTTGGATCGTGGAGCGGACCCTCCCGGAATCGAGCGTGTTGTGTGCGGGAACCCTAGATCTGGTTGTGACTGCGATGACGATGACGACTATACTTTGATCCTACGTGGGTTCGGCAGCGAGGATGACTGTACTTGGATCCTCCGTGGGTTCGGCAGTGAAGACGACTGTACTTGGATCCTACGTGGGTTCGGTAGCGATGGTTACTATACATGGATCGTACGTGGTTTTGGCAGCGATGACTTCTATACTTGGATCATACGTGGGTTTGGCAGAGGAGATGATTCAGAGGCTACATCGAATCATCTCCACCACTCTTCATGGTTAGTATACCTATGTGAGATTAGTCTTGACTTTCAATCATTATATTTGGTAAGATTGACTTCTTTCCAGTGTGGAATGGTTGTGCTTCGGCTTGGAAGATGGAGTCGTACTGAGATTGATGACTTATGAATATGTATGGGAATATAACTAATTAGAGTTGGTTGATACTTCGTGTTTTTATATTTCTGTTGTGGATTATCCTTTTGGGATTCTGGGAGACCTTCAAGGGTCTCAGGGTCCCTACTGAGTATCGTATACTCACCCCTGCACAGGCATCGCCCGAACTACATTGTGTTGGTTGCAGACGTCAGACAACACTAATCGTGGTCGGGGCTTGTGGAGCTGGATGGTATCCGGAGGTGGACCACCTGGCAGGACATACACGGAGCGGACAGACAGACTCAAGGTACCGACAAGACCATCTGTACCCACCCTTCAGGTGGGATTCCCGGAGGACGACCCGATGGTTGTTGTTTTACTTTTCAGATGTTGTACTTTCTTACTCAGTTGTACTATACATTCAGTTGGGTTTGTATACCGGCTCATTTACTTTCCAGCACTTACTTTTGTACTTAATTTACTTTGTTTTCACTCCATCTTGCGTACTCTGTTGTGTTTGTTTACTTATATAAAGGGAATGTCTTCCCTTTTATCTAGAATTACACCTTTGGTGTTAGTCTCCATCCACTGGCCTATGGAAGGCGGGCTAGGGGTAGTCACGGCGCGGTCCCCGAGGATGGGTCATGAAAAATTGGTATCAGAGGAGTCGGTTCTACCGCAGAACTTAGCACTCTGATAATTTCTTCTCTGTGAAGCAGTAGTGTTCAGAGTGTGGAGTGTGGTTTTCAGTTTAGGGATTCCAGTGTTGGTGCGGCAGCCGACGTATCCATACACCAGGACCTTGACTTCTGATTTCCGACTTAGTGCTTGAAAGCATTGTTTTAATGTGGGATTCAAAAAAAAAATTGTGATTACTTTGTGTCAGCTCACCAGGTATATTGTTTGATTGTGGTGCACCTGTTTCTTTTCAGGATGGCCCCACGAAGGCAGCCAACTAGGGTTCCGAGCTACGTGTGAGATGGCAGCCCACTGATCGACAAGGCCTCAGTGTAGGGCCCCATTACAGTGGAGGCACCAGCATTAAAACTACCTGCTAGGCCACCAATACCACAAGCCCCATTAGTGGGGAGTGCATGCCGCTTGAGTAAGTTGCATGAGTTTTAGCGACAGAGGCTTCCCGGGTTTCGCGGGGAGATGGATCCTCAGGCAGCTGAGTCATTGCTGGAGGCTATCTTCAGAGTCTTCATATTAGTAAGGACACCAGCTGACCTTATAGTGACCCTTGATGCGAGTCTCCTGCACGCAGTAGCAGGTAGATAGTGGATCCTGATGCTGCAGGTGAAAGATGAAGCATCACTACATTTGACGGACTTCGAGAGCCTCTTCTGCTCAGAGTTTGTTCTGGCCACCCTCTGTGGGGTGCACATCCAAGAGTTACTACAGATGTGGCAGGGTAGCATGACAGTATCCCAGTACTTGGCGAGATTTACCGACCTCTTGCGCTACTCCACGGACATGGTACGGGACCCAGACGACAGTACTGGTGGCCGGGTATGAAGAAGGATGCAGCAGAGTTCATTTCTGGATGCCTCACCTGTCAGTAGGTGAAGGCGGAGCACTAGGTATTAGCAGGATTGGTGTAGCCCTTGAAGGTCCCGGAGTGGATGTGGGATGGGATATCTATGGACACTGAGACTGGACATCCACGTACTTCCAGTGGTCAAGACTCCATTTGGGTGATTATCGACCAACTCACCAAGTCGGCCAACTTTCTACCCATCAGAGAGGAGGGCTCAGTAGAGAGCTAGGGAAGTCTCTACGTTCCGGAGAATTTACGGCTTCATGGTGTGCCATCATTTATCGTCTCCGATCGAGATTCTCACTTTACTTCCTGGATTTGGAAGGGGTTGGAGGAGGATTTTGGGATGCAGCTACATCTGAGCATCGCCTTTCACCCTCAGACGGATGGTTAGACGTAGAGGACCATTTAGACTCTCTAGGACATGCTTTGTGCATGTGTCCTAGACTTTGGTTGTAGCTGGGAGGACCACCTACCCTTGGTGGAGTTCGCGTACAACAACATCTACCAATCCAACATCAGGATGGCACCATATGAGGCATTTTATGGCTAACCTTGCAGATCACCTCTGTGCTGGACAGACCCTGGGGAGTCAGTACTTGTGGGATCAGAGATGGTCCAGGCCACAAAAGAGAAGGTCCAGGTCATCCGGGAGCGGATGAGGACAACTCATAGCTGAGAGAAGTCTTTTTCTGTAAGGAGGCGGAGACCACTAAAGTTCGAGGATGGCAACCATGTCTTCATGTGGGTCTCACCTCGATGTGGATGACAGAGATTTGGCTGAGGCGGCAAGTTATCTATGTGCTTCATCGGACCATTCCAGGTTCTCTACAGGATAGGCGAGGTGGCTTACCGCCTGGTTCTACCACCTCAGTTGCACCGGGTGCACGACGTCTTCTACATATCTCAGCTGAGGAGATACGTGCACGACCCGATGCATATCATCGACCATAGGGAGCTAGACCTTGAAGATGAGGCGACATTTGCGGAGGTCCTGGTGGAGATCAAGTATTGACATGAGCGGGTCCTACGTGGGCAGCCAATTCCTCTAGTGCGCATCAGGTGACAGCACGAGAACCTCTCAGAGAGCACTTGGGAGCGGGAGGCTCAGATGCGTGCTCAGTACTCTCATTTTTTTCCCTATATTGTGATGTATCTTTACCAAGACGTAAATACCTGAGGTGAGAGTAATTTAAAGAGCTTTAAATTTCAAGGGAAGTTTCTTTATTATTTTTCTTTGGGTTTTTACTAGTACGCAGTTTTTGACGACACCTAATTCCGAGGCCCGGTGTGCCCGGAATCAATTTTTTATGTTTAGCTCGGGTAAGTTCAGTGAACGAATGAGTGGGTTTTTCTAAATTTTGTACCGGTGCTCGGAATCGAAATCTGAGGGCACCGATGAAACCGCATCACCGGTAATTTCTTAGGAACACCTTTTCTGGAGTTGCGTTTTCTCGGGATTGGTTGTTTAGAAAAAGGATTGAGATTAAAGTGAAATAAAAATCGTGTTACAATTTTTTTTCCACATTATTAAGTGGTTTAGCCCAGGTGAGGGAGTTGGGGTGGGACCCAGGGATGTTCTCACTCCCCTTGAGAGGATTTAAGATGAGTTGGTGCCAAAATATCCCCCACCTTTTCATTTTTTCTTTAACTCCTTTTTAAAACCTCTTTTTCATTAAAGTTGCCAACTTATCACTTTAATTAATTTTTACAAGTTAAGTTTAATTAAATGAAGTGAATTAATTTTGAATGTTTGAATTTTAAAATTGTTCTAAAAAGTAATAAAATAAGGCTAAAGTCTTATTTTATTTTGGTTGCTTTGTTGTGTCGAGAGAGGGAGAATTCTACCATCGAAGAAATTCATCATCCTCCTGGAAGAATGCGAAGAACACCGAGGTGCCTTCCTTCTTTATTTTTCCCGCGTCAAAGCAAGGGAGATGCCGTTCACCTCGGAAAATCTCTGTCAACGTGTACGGAGCAACACCCCACGACGCCGCTTTCCGTGAATCTCATCGATCGTCAACTCGTTATCGAGGTAGGTGTTAAATTTGTTCGTGATATAATCTTTTCCCTTCTTCGCCTTTTATTTTGGGCCTCTTGTTATCAACATAACAGGAGGATGTCAGACCGCACGAACACAGCCGACCCTCCTCCCCCTTTGTTGTTGTGTTTTTTGAGGCTCGAAAGAAGACGACACGGTGCAACGACACCGTGCGGAAACATGGAGAAATGTGGTGAAGAAGCACGATGCCGTCGCGCCGCGCCGTTGAGGCCGAAAAAAGCTGAGGCCGGAGTTGGTCCGCGGAAAAGGGACCTGGTGTCGTCACGCCGCGCTGGAGAACCACAATGAGGTCGTGGCCGGAGTGGGGTCCGGGTGGAGGGGTGCGGCAACATCCCGTCGCGCCGGTCGGACCAAGGCTGCGGCCTTTGGCCGCGCCGGAGCAGGGAATGGTGGCTGGAACCGCCGACCGCTGGTGCGTTAGAGTGGTGGGACCACGGGGTCCCGTGGTGGAGGCACCGGCCGTCCATCCGGGCCGGCCAATCGGAAGCGGCCGGGGGTCGTAACCCAAGGCTGGAAAATGGAGCGGCCCCCACGTGGGGGTTGCGGTTTCAAAAAGGGGGGCAACGCCCCCCCCCCCCCCCCTTTCCGCGACAGCTCGGCCGAGTTGAGCTGTCTGCCCACGCGCGCTAATGGGCTGGACCCGGGTCGGGTTGACCCGGTTCGGGCCGACCCAGGGGGTCTTGGGCCGGGACGGTCCTGGCCCAAAACCCCATAAAATCGGACATGTTCGTTCAAATGCTCATAACATGGGCTATAGACCATCGATCGATGCACCGTAAATTGTGATGTGATCCTTGGATCGAGACAGTCGTTTAGGGATATTATACTCAAGGTTTCGAAGAACTTTGGGTATGGCCGGGTCTGTGGGAACACGAAACCAACTGGGCCCTCAGAGCGAAAACGCTTATAACTTGAGCTCCAGATGTCTGATTGACGTGCCGTCGACGTTGTTGGATTACTCTTAGTGAGACGGACCTTTTGGCTTACTCTGCTCAAGGTTTGGATTCATATGGAGTGCGGTTGGGTTGGTTTTGACTTAAAAACCAACCGGGCCCTTGGAACGAAAAAGCCAATAACTCTCAAACTGGGCGTCTGATTGACGTGTCATCTGTCACGTTGAGTTCCTTTTGTCGAGACGGAACTTTGGGGTACATCAACTCTAGAAAAAGTGTTAGTTGATGTATCGACCTCCCTTGGCTCTTGGAGTGGACCCTCCCGGAATTGAGCATGTTGTGTGCGAAACCCCTAGAGCTGGCTGCGACTACAATGACGATGACGACTGCACTGAAATCCTTAGTGGGTTTGGCAGCGATGATGACTGCACTAAATCCTTAGTGGGTGTGGCATTGATGGCGACTGCACTGAAATCCTCCGTGGGTTCGGCAGCGAAGATGACCGTACTGAAATCTTCTGTGGGTTCGAAGACAATGACTACTATTCTTGTATCCAATGTGGGTCTAGCATTGTTTGACTCTGTTCTTGTATCCTACGTGGGTCTGGAAGAGTAGATGGTCTGTATCCTATATGGGTCCGACAGCTTAGCTGGTTTAGTATTCTACGTGGGTCCCAGCTTAGATGAATCGGTGGCTACATCTGATCATCTCTATCACCTTACAATGAAGTATACCTGTGTGAGATGAGTCCTGACTTTCAATAATTATCTTAAACATGATTGACATGCTTTCCTATGTAGATTTTGTTGTGTTATCCTGTCTGGATTGGGTTGTAATATCCTTTGTGGACGTGATCGATCTTGGGATCGGACGATGGAGCCAAACTGGAATTTATGACTTAGGTATATGTATGGGAATACACCTAAGTAGTGTTGGATGTTACATCATGATTGTATCTTTCCTTTGTGGATTGTCCTTTGTGGATTCTGGGAGACCTTCGGAGGTCTCGGGGTCCCTACTCAGTAGCGTATACTCACCCCTATAGGGTCTATGCCCGCACTACGTTGTGTTGGATGCAGACGACAGACAGCACTGATCGTGGCTGAGGCTTGTGGAGCAAGTCGGTACCTGGAGGTGGACCACTGGGCACGACGTACAAGGAGCGGATAGCTGGACCCAAAGAGCTGAAAAGGCTATCTGTACCCACCCTTCATGTGGGACTTCCAGTGGACGACTCGACATTGCTACATTACTTTCAGTTGTTGTACTTTCCTTCCAGTTGTACTTATTTTTAATTGGGCTTTGTATTCTGGCCCATTTACTTTCCGCACTTACTATTGTACCCAGTTTTACTTATTGTTTACTTCTGCTTTCTTACTCTGTTGTGTTTGGTTACTTTATAAAGGCAATGCCTTCCCCTTTTTGTTGGGGTTTATGCCATGGTGATAGTCTCCAGCCCCAGGCCTATGGGAGGCGGGCTTGGGGTAGTCATTACACAGGTCCCGAGGACGGTTCGTGACACAGGTCATCAGGTGGGAGACCTCAGGATTCCAGTTCGGATGTGTAGGGCACATGCAGCAGAGCCAGTCATACGAGAGGCAGGCAGTGCTATGTATGCGTCGGGCAGGGCCACATGGCTCGTGACTGCCCGAATCTCCATGCAGAGGAGCACCAGACAGTAGAGGGACCTCCCATGAAGAGGGAGAGGTCTGAACGTGGAGGTCTGGATGGAGTTGGTGGACGAGGAAGAGGAGCTGGCCGAGCAGTAGGTTGTCGGCGATGCTTTGAGGCTGTACCGCCATCACCACCAGGAGGGCCACCCCGACCATAGGGAGCTGGCAGACAGGGGCAGGCTCTTCTCCAGACAGTCGAGGCCTACGCCCACGGTGCACCTGAGATGATTCGAGGTACTATCTGTGTCTACTCCACCCTTGCTACAGTTCATATAGACATAGGAGCGAGTCATTATTTTATTACCACTTCCATTGTTCGGATCTTGGAGATTCCTATGGACCTGTTGGCTCAATCCTTACTGCTAGAGACTCCTACGGGAGCAGACTCGATGATTATGCACTGGTGCCGACAGTTTGAGATTACTCTAGGAGGCGAGAGCTTCGTCTAGGATCCTATTATAGAGGCGTCGACCCCTTACGATGTCATCTTGGGTATAGACTGGTTGTGTACAGTCCATGTTCAGATTGACTGTGTTAGGCGCAAAGTGCGGTGTGTCCGCACAGATGGGAGCAGGTTCACCTTCACCGGCGATAAGGGAGCCTTTGCAGTGCAGGATGGGCTTACGCAGAGGAGAGGGCAGCTGATCACACGTCATTTGGCTAGTCTCATCCTCGGAGCGGTTGATGTGCGGAGTCCGAGTTTTCCTGTTGTCATGGATCAGTATATGGATGTTTTCTCTTATGATGTTCCAGGACTACCTCCTCGCAGAGAGGTAGGCTTCTATATTGACCTATACCCTAGGACAACACCAATATCTACACCAATATATCGGATGGCTCCTGATGAGCTTCATGATCTTTGGGTACCGCTGGAGGACTTTCAAGGAAAGGGATTCATCCGACCTAGTGTTTCACCCGGGGCTTCTCTGATTTTGTTCGCCAAAAAGGTGAATAGGAGCTTATAACTTTGTGTCGACTATTGTCGCCTGAATCAGGTGATTGTAATGAACAAATACCCACTCCTGAGGATTGATGACCTCTTTGATCAGCTCAGGGGAGCACGACGGTTCTCGAAGATATTCCTCAGGTCAGGATATCACCAGCTTAGAGTTCGAGACCAGGATGTGCAGAAGAGGGCCATCAGGTGTCAGTATGGCCACTACGAGTTCGTGGTTATTCCCTTCGGCATAACCGACACACCAGAAGTTTTTGTGAGTCTCATGAATAGGTTCTTCCAGCCTTACCTTGATCGTTTTTTCATAGTCTTCATCGACGACAAATTGATTTACTCGACTACTGAGGAGGAGCATGCCTACCACTTGCAGGTTGTACTGAACACACTCCAAGAGCACCAGCTTTATGGTAAGCTCTCAAAGTGCCAGTTTTGGATTTGATAGGTTCACTTCTTGGGGCACGTCATCTCGGAGGTGGGATATGCTTTGTATCCTGTTAAGATCAAGGCAGTACTAGCATGGGAGCCACCCAGGAGCGTGACAGAGATGCGGAGTTTCTTAGATCTAGCTGGGTACGGTCGAAGATTTCTGCCAGACTTCTCCAGAGTTGCAGCACTGCTTTCAGCTTTGAAGAAGAAGGGGAAACCCTTTGTTTGGTTAGATAGATATTAGCAGAGCATCCATGAGCTGAGACAGAGATGGACCAGTGCACCCATCTTGATGTTACCGTTGGAGGTTGTAGGGTAAGTAGTTTACTGCGATGCATCAGGGACCTGACTCGGGTGTGTCCTAATGTAGGAGCGGGAAGTGATCACCTATGGTTCATGATAGTTGAGGTATCACAAAAAAAAACTATGGTACCTATGACCTAGAGTCAGTAGCAGTGGTCTTCTCCTTGAAGATGTTGCGACACTATCTCATGGGTGAGCGCTTTACAGTCTACACTGACCCCTATAGTCTCAGGTACATCTTCACGCAGAAGGTCCTAAACCTGAGACAACTGCAATGGCTCGAGTTCCTCCAGGACTGTGACTTTGATATAGTCTATATAATTGGGAAGGGGAATGTAGTAGCAGATGATCTTAGAAGTAGATCGGGCATTCAGCTTCTTGGAGAGGCGACAGAGTAGTTAGCCGCTTTGCAGATATCCTTTTTGGATAGAGATCGGGAAAGCCTTCATTCAGTCCCTCACAGTCACTCCTCTACTACTTCAGTGGTTCAGAGAAGCACATCGTGGGGATGTTGAGTGTGAGACGCGACGTGCTCAGATTTCCATAGGGAAGGCGCCTGATGGATTTTCTGAAGGAGGAGAGCACACCATTCTCTTCAGAGGATGTACCATGGTACCAATTTTACTGTAGGAGGAAGTGATGAGGTAGCTTCACAGTTCCCCTCTTGCGGAATATCCAAGAGTGGACAAGATGTACCAGGACCTCAGACGACAGCACGAGTGGCCAGGTATGAAGAACGCTATTACAGAGTCTGTTTCACGATGCCTCACATGCCAGCAGTTGAAGGCAGAGCACCAGGTACCAGCAAGCTTGGTACAACCCTTAGAGGATCCGGAGTGGAAGTGGGATGGGATATCCATGGATTTCGTGATGGGGCTCCCATGTACTACCATATGACACGACTCCATTTGTGTGATCATAGATCGATTCACCATGTTGGCCTACTTCTTACTGATTAGAGAGAAGGGCTCAGGAGAGATCTTATGATGCCTCTACGTTCAGAAGATCATATGGATTCATGGTGTGTCATCATCTATCATCTCCGATCGAGATGCTCTCTTTACTTACCAGCGTTAGAAGGGGTTGTAGTAGGCATTCGGGATACAGCTACTCCTAAGCACCGCCTTTCATCCTCAGACAGTTGGCCCGAGTGAGAGGACAATTTAGACACACGAGGACATGCTTCGTGCATGTGTCCTTGAATTTGGTCATATCTGGGAGGATCACCTAACCTTGGTGGAGTTTGCTACAACAATAGCTACCACTCCACCATCGGGAAGGTACGATACGAGGAATTTTACGGGCGACCTTGCAGATCACCTCTCTACTGGACTGACCCTGGGGAGTCAGCACTCATAGGACCAGATATGGTTCAGTCTATGACGGAGAAGGTGCAGATCATCCAGGAGCAGATGAGGACTAAATAGATCATACAGAAGTCCTATTTTGATAGGATACGGAGAACACTAGAGTATGATGATGGTGGCCATGTTTTCTTATGGGTCTCACCTCGACGTGGATTACGGAGATTTGGCCGGGGCGGAAAATTATCTCCGCGCATAATCGGACTATTCCAGGTCCTCAGCTTGGTAGGCGAGGCGGATTAATGCCTGGCCCTTCCACCTCAGTTGCACCGGGTGCACGACGTCTTCCACGTATCTTTGCTGAGGAGATAGTTGCACGACCCGACACATAACAATGATCACGGGGAGCTGGACATCGATGACTGGGATACGCTCATGGAGGTCATTGTGGAGATTGTGGATCGACAGGGGTAGGTTCTACGTGGATGGTCGATTCCTCTAGTGCGCATTCGTTGGTATCATGGGAACCTCCAGGAGATCACATGGGAGCGGGAGGCTCAGATGCATGCTCAGTACCCTCATTTGTTTCCCTATTTTATGTTGTAGCTTTATTGGGACGTAATTCCCTAAGGTGGAAGTAATTTAAACACCCTGAAATTTCAAGGGAAATTTTTTTATAAATACTTTGTAATTTTACGAGTCTGTGACATCCGACGGAACCTGATTCTGAGGCCCGGTGTACCCGTAATCAATTTCTGTTGTTTAGCTCTGGTACGTTTAGTGAACGAATGAGTGGGTTTTTATATATTTTAAACCATTGCTCGGAATTGGAATCTGAGGGCACCGATAAACTTGCAAATCCGGTAATTGCTTAAGGGGACCTTTACCGCATTTGTGTTTGTACGAGAGGAGAAATTAAAATTTGTTGATTAAATGAGAAGTGAATAAAATTGCGGGACAATTTTATTTTTATATATAAAGTGGTTATATCCTACATGGGGGAGTTGGGATGGGACCCACAAGCTTCTAACTACCCATGTAAGGATATTTGTGAGGTGGGACCCACACGATCCCCAACCTTTCACATTCCCATAAATCTCTTTTAACTCTCATAATCTTCGCCTTTAAACTTGATAACTCCCCTAAATTAGTGAGGACTCTTCCTCTCCCTCTCTCACTTCATTTAAACTTGCCAACCTATGAAATAATTAATTAAACAACTCTTGATTTAATTAATTAAGTGAAATTGATTTTGAATTATGAAATTGATGGGAAGTTATATTAAAATAAGGGGTGGCCTTATTTTAATGGTTTTTGGCTTGTTGTGTGGGGTAAATTTCGGGGAGAGAACGCTTGTGAAGAAGAGGGGGATTTATCCTTTTTTGAATAACACCAATTCTCCGATGAAGAACATCAACTCGGCGACCTCGGTTCTTCATCCTCTTATTTCTCTGCGGAAAGGGAGGAGACACCGATGCGGGAACTCACTAGCAACGACACGTCTTCTATTCTTCTCTCTGTGACAAAATAGGAGACTAACTTTCTTGGGTGCACACCGACGATGACGGTAATGGCACCGTCATCCACGACGCTTGCCAACCACAAACCCTTTTCGAGGTAGGGTGTTTGTTACAATTTTTATTTAAATAAAAATTGTTTGTTGTGCTTCATGAAACCTTGTTCATCTTCGGCCTATTGTTACTTCCTAACGCGGAGGGCACGGGCAGAACAAACATGGTCTGACGACCCTCCGTCGTCTCATGGTCTTTTTTGGAATTGGAAACTAGAAGAGGGGAAAGAACGGCGCCATCACGCCGTTCTAGAAATGTGGTAAAGGATACCGGCACCATCGCACCCGTTGTGTGGGAGGAACTACGGCCCGCAACATGGGCCGCTTCGGTGGAAGAAGCGGTCGGGCTGTCGGCTGGCGGGGCGGTGGCAAACCGCGGTGCCCGGAGGGCGCCGTGTTGAGGAACAGGCCGGCCCGTCTTCCAACTAGGCGGAGCTGGACTGCGTCTCTATGAGGGTGCCGCACTGGAAGACCGGCGGCCCAGCCGTGCGTGCCGCATGCACCTTAAGGCTGGATGACCCAGCCAGATGGTTTGGGGAAGGGTGGCGCCGCTTGGCACCGCCAGTGCGGACAGTCGGGGGGTCACGCCCCTCCGGACGGCTCGGCCAGCCGCCCAAGCCAGCTGGGCCACACCCTGCCAGGCCGCGCCGGGTCGAGCCGATCCAGGCAGAGCCAGGCCGGGCTGGGCCGCACCCCGCCTGGGCAGGATGCGCCCCGCCGGGCTGGGCCAGGTTTCGCTATGCCTGGACAGGCCGTGTCACTTCGGTCCAGGATGCACCCCTTCGGGTCAGGTCGCGCCCCATCGGACCGGTCCAACACCCATTCTAGGTCGGACCCGTCAAACTGGGTTAATCCTACCCGTCTGCCCACTGGGCTAAAAAGGACGGCCCTATTATTCACTTAAACGTGAATAACATAATGACCGCATGTCCGATCGACACTCCGTCTGCAGCACTAAGACCTTTTCGACAAGACGGTTCTTTTGAGATACTCTAAATGAGTTTTGGACGACAATAGATATCGGTCAGGTTAGAAATGAGCGTATTTATAACCGGACCCCCAGAACAGAAAAGTCATTATCTCTCAGACTGGGTGTCTGATTGACGCACCGTCTGTCGCCTTGAGTTCCTTTAGACGATACAGAACTTTGGGATACATCAACTTTGGACTTTGTGATAGTTGATGTATCGACCCTCTTGGCTCATGGAGCGGACCCTCCTGGAATTGAGCGTGCTGTGTGCGGGAACCCTAGAGAAGGCTGCGACTGCGACGACGATGACGACTGTATGTGGATCCTACGTGGGTTCAGCAGTGAGGATGACTGTACTTGGATCCTACGGGGGTTTGGCAGTGATGGTTACTCTACTTTAATCCTGTGTGGGTTCGGGAGCGACGACTTCTATACTTGGATCCTATGTGGGTTCGGCAGAGGAGATGATTCAGAGGCTACATCTAATCATCTCCACCCCTCTTCATGAGTAGTATACCTGTGTGAGCTGAGTCTTGAATTTTAAACAATATCATTGTTAAGATTGAATTCTTTTCTGGGTGGACTGGTTTTGCGTGGTCTTGGAAGATGGAGTCATACTGAGATTGATGAGTTAGGAATATGTATGGACATATACCTAAGCAGATATGGTTGATACTTCGTATTTGTATCTTTCCTTTGTGGATTATACTTTGGAAATCCTGGGAGACCATTAGTGGTCTCGGGGTCCCTACTGAGTATCGTATACTCACCCCTGCACGGGCATCACCCGCACTACGTTGTGTTGGTTGCAGATGACGAAAAACACTGATCGTGGTCAAGGCTTGTGGAGTTGGACAGTATCCGGAGGTGGACCACCAGGTGGGACATACACGGAGCGGACGGACAGACCCAAGGTACCGACAAGACAATATTTTCCTACCCTTCAGGTGGGATTCCCAAATGACGGACTGGTGGTTGCTGTTTTATTTTTCAGCTGTTGTACTTTCTTTCTTCATTGTACTGTACTTTCAGTTGGGTTTGTATACCCGCCCATTTACATTCCAGCACTTACATTTGTACTCAGTTTACTTTGTGTTTAATCCAGCTTGCATAGTCTGTTGTGTTTGTTTACTTATATAAAAGCAATGTCTTCCCTTTTATCGCGAATTATGCATTTGGTGCTAGTCTCCAGCCCTTGGCCTATAGAAGACGGGCTTATGGTAGTCATGTTACGGGCCCCGCGGACAGGTCATGAAAATAATGACCTATGTTATGTTATTCTATAAATTTCCATATTTAATTATTATAAATTAAAATTTATGGTATTATTCCATGGATATTACTATTAAAAATTTACACATATAGTAAGGGGATTTATAGTATCACTTTTAAATCTATTAGACTAATGACATATTCACAACGTGTTTCTTTTGGGTGATGTATATAGTTCCTAGGAACAAATTATTTGATTATTATAATTAATTGAAATTGTATTCACATATACATTTTACTACCTCTCTTTCATGGGGTTTGCAATTCATAATATATCATATTTTTAAATTCTTTTTCTCTCGGTTTTTCTTATTTCAGAATTTTGTTATGATATGCTCATATATTAACTAATATGTTGTATATACATCCCATTTTACATTTAATATCATTATATTTTTAAGAATAATTATATTATATTATTCACGTAATTTTATTCTCTTGTTGGTATTATGATTCAATGTTACTAGTGTGGTAAGATCTCATTGCTACAATCATATCGTTGAACGCTATTATTTTCGATTATAATTACATTGATAAAATATTATGATCTATGTCGGAATGAAACTCATAAATTTCATACCATATTATAATTCATGGTTTCTTCATGTAATGGTACCATTTTCCCAATCTTTTGTACTTTTGATATTTTATAAAGTGTTTTTAAAAAATCTGACCATATACTCTCTTCTATTAGAAATCCTTATGATTCAAAAACCATGTTTTCTATATTTATTATAAAAAATGTTTTTTAAAGATATTTTAAAGTAATTTTTAAAGGATAAGGATTTTAAATATTTTTTATGTTTGAAAAATTTTCTTAAATGATATTCAAATCTTCATTTATATGTTTTCAATTTTTATTTTCAAAGAAGATGATTTTGAATATTATTTATGTCTAAAAATGATTTTAAATGAAAGTTCTTCGTACATAATCTATTTTCCAAGAAATATTCAAAAATCATTCTCCATCTCAGATGATAACCTTTGATTGAGTTTATTTTCTATTACGAATATTATTCACAAATATCATTCATATTCTTTCTCTTAATGGTTTATGTTTTGATGGTGTCATGTTTATGGAACCAGTCTCTTTTCCCCCAATAAATCATGTGTCAAATAGATTACTATTAAATACCATTCGTTTCTTTGTTATAATCCTGTTTTAATGATATTTACATGGAAACCAATTACATTTTATGGGTTAATTATGTTACGAAAGAAAATCTTTTTTATGCGTAGTTATGATGATATATGAGAACATTAAAATTTATTCATGTTTTGGTTCATACACATTGCTTATATGATGTGATCGGCCAGATAGCATTTGGTAGACCAGTTCCATCTTAAAATAGGGTGGCCCAGATAGTTTAAGTAAGCACATTATAGCCTAATATGTGGTGGCCATGATTTCACCAGGTATTCCCAATACAGCTTAACAAGAGGTGGCCCCAATAACACCAAGTAAACCAATTATAGATTAAATAATATGTGGGACCTATATATACCTTCAATTAATTAGGTAGTGATTTAAATCTCATAAGGTAATTATGGGATAAAATGATGTGAAAGATTTACTATAGGATGAAGGTGCATCCTGTTCCCCTACATGAAAAATACTTCGACTAAGGATGGTGGTGTGCCTCACCCAGTAGGTGTGTTCCCCAAGAAGATCCCTGATATTTTTTGTAAATGGTACTTGAATTTTATGCAATAATTTTATATTCAAATATGTATTCCATAATTCTATGTATTTTTCCAATTTAATGCTCCCAAAACTTGTGTTATTTGATTTCTTTATGATTCATGTCTTATGAACTGATAATGTTTATTCCATTACTCTTGACTATGATTTTTGATATTTTTTGTATGGTATTATAATGAAATGATCTTTTTCTCATACCATTATGATCATTAATATGATTATATATCCCCGTATTCATCCTTACATATCATTAAAGCTCACCCTTTCTTATGTTTCCTTTCAACCAGTTATGAAGAATGGTTTTAATTTAGATTTATAAAAGAGGAAGATCATTACATGAGATGTTGATGATCTTTCAAAAAAATCGAAGAATATGTTCTCAGTTTCCATCGTCACAAAACTATTACGGTCTATAGTAATGTACTTTTTTTATTTACTAAATATTCATCAAAAATGATTTAATATCGAAATATATTAATCCTAGGTTGTAATATCTTTTCCCTTGGTTGATGGTTAGTTTATCATCTTCAAGATAAACTAACCATTAGTAAAAGATCATGATCATAACAAGTGATTATTTTATTTTTTTCAAGTTTCATTGTTATTTCATTATAAATGTTTTCTCACGATCACATGAATTAATGAATTAATAAGTATACAATATAGAACTAAGATAAATTGAATTATTCATAAATATTATGTAACAAAAGGTGAGTCACATATGTGATCCTCCATAAAATTAAATATCATGTAATAAAAAAAATTACAAATAAAATTTAAAATCACATAATTAAATATATGAAGTTAGTATAGTCTTTCACAAATTAAATTAAACTCAATCTATAGTTCGAAGTGCTTGACCATCCAATGTTAGTGAGATTTAAATTATTTGGGGAATTAAATCTTGATTCTTGGGTTAAATTAACATAGTTAACATTCTGGGTTGACTTCCAAAGCATGAATTTGTGTATTTAAGAGGATAAAGATGAGTTTATATAAATTAAGTACTACTATATTGGGGAGTGTAATGAAAAATAAAGGAACATTGATTTAATTCAACTATTATTTCTAATACCTACCTAAAATGTTTCATATTGCTTGACCAGCCAATGTTAGGGTCATGATAAGGGGAATATTAATACTATCCACTAGAATTTACAAAAAAGAAGATATTTTGAATCCATTTGTGTGGGATAATAGGTTTTGATAAAATAGTTATAGATGAATAAATATAATATTTATTTATTTCTCAAAATTTAATCAGATAAAGCACTAAAAATTTACCCATTTTATTTGATAAAAAACTAATAAAATGACTTCAAAAATATCATTATGATCCATACATATGATCACCATCTCACAACCATGAATTTACATGAATGGAAAAGATGCATACATGATATCCAATTCCATTAATGGAATTTTCTTGTATTGGAATAACCAATTCTTGAAATGAGGATAGATGGGAAGTGGTCACTCTCTATGAGAAAATGTTGAATAATTCAACATATGTTCAATGTTTTATGCTATCATCCATGAACAAAGAGATGTTGGAAAAACGTGGGGACATGGATGCATATAAATTATGTCTCACCATATTTATATCTATCAAGAAGTGGGGAGACAAGAGAGATATAAGATATCCAATTCCATGTTTAAAACTAATCGTGGAGATTCAGAGCAAACTAGCTCCCATGTAGTCAAAATTATTTGATAATTTAAATGGTTTGACATCATAGGGATTAAATTAATGTATGACTTTTCAAAAGATCTCAAACTTTCCTCACCACCCAAGACCATCTCTTATTTTATTATTAATTATAACATTATAAATAATGATAAAAGTGTTTTATATCATGTTTCTCTGATTATCCAACTGGCTAAGAACATGGGGTGTGGCAAACCAGTGGTGCCTATTGTGAATAAAGAAAGGATAAAACGAAAAAAGGGACTATGAATCATAAAAATAATAAAACTTCAAATCACCATTGTTCCAAGATAAGTAAGACCTAGAAGAAAGGTAAATAAAAGAAGCAAGTCTGGTCTGAATGAGGAATAAAAGGTCACTAGAAAAATAATTTCACCTAGAAGGAATGGGAAGATAAAGGTTTATTCGTTATTGATTAAAATAATTTAATATCCACACATTGGGAATTAGATAAAACATAAGGTTCTCACATATTTATCCAAATTTAGGAACAATGTATATTACTATTGATTTCTTGAGGAGGGTTAGATTTGTGAGATACCAATAGTGTGAGGATGGCCCCACTAGCCACTAGTCACTACTTCTTTTCAATGAAAAAAAAGATGATTTTGGTTTGAAGGGATTTTAATTAAGTACCAACTATTACCAAGAACATATATTTTTATCATTCCTCGAAGAATTTGGTTTTATTTTAATGTTATGAAATATTTTTTTTTCTTTTTTAAAGTTATCTTATGTTAGGGAACATAGTATTTAAATAATGGTCAGTATGTATTAAATTACAAATACCATGTTTTGAAAATATATTTTGAATCATGTTCACACGACTCGTATAATACCCAACTATGGAATCACCATATTAGTCATGTAATAGAGAAGTGTTTGAAAAAGCTATGTCATGATGGTTATGTTGACTATTTTGAGCTAAACCCACATGAAAGATGTGATCCTTTTTTATAAGGATAAATGTCTAAACAACCATTTAGTGTACATGTTGAATATTCAACATAGCTTCTAGGATTTGAGCAAAATATTGTGTATGGACCAATTCTTGTAGAAGATATAGGTGGATATTTATTATTCATAATATTTACTCATGAATTTAGTAGTCATGTATGTATTTACATAATGATATATAAGTATGATTCCATTGAGAAATTCAATGAATTCAATAATGATTTAGAGAATAAAATTGGAAAATCTTCGATCAAATCGAGGTGGTGAATATCTTAACCATGATTTTATCAACCTTTTATTGGATTTTGGTATTGTATCTCATCTCACTGCACCTTATGCACTGTAGTTGAATGGTGTTACTGAATTGATTAATTGTACCTTATTAGACATGGTAAGGTCAATGATGAGACAAAAAAGTTCTTCCATCATCCTTCTAGGGACATATGTTACTAAGGGTGGAATACACACTAAACTCAGTATGAACTAAAGAGGAAAAAAATTCCCTTTGCCTTCTGGAGTGGAAATAAACACTTATTGTTTCTTACTCACATTTAGTTTTGAGAGACATTTTTTATGGACATCATAGGCAAAAAAATTGAATCATGGCGCACAATGTGTGTCTTTATAGGGTATCCTAAGGAAATAAAGGGATAAAGGACCCCAGAACACTCTATGAGGGGTGGGTTGAATTAGGGTGTCAAATTTTTTATTATAAATAATAGATCATGTATGAACATTGGTAAAAAAAATTAAACCTATCTGATGGTGAAATTAAGTAATTGAACCATTCACATGCATTGGGGAAATATACCAATTTTACAATATTCACCACTAAGGGGTAGTCCAATGATAATACACCAGTATTTTTTCAGTCACACATAAATACACTAATATATACTAGCTGTCGAATACAAAGGTTTAGACATAGTCACTCTAGTCCAATAACACTACCATTACCAGATTATAGTGTTTGAACAATTCTCCCCCAAGAACACTTCTGTCAACTACCCCTAGATCACAGCCATGGGTGAATTCTTACTTAGTTTATTAACTTGAAGGTCACTTAAATATATTTTCATTGGAGTATTTGTAACTATATAAAATGATACTATAATTACACCATAGACCTGAGTTGATGCACTCTGAAATCACGTTTCACTAAAACCTGATATTCAGAACAACTGTTCAGGGAGCTCCTCCATAGGGCTCACAACCTTCTTGAAGCTAACTTCCCTCCGGAACAAACATTGTTTGTGAAGCTCACTGATTCATCAAGAGATTACCCATCATCATGAAAGACTCATTACTTAGAATCATTGGTATAAGTCATGACCAAATTAGTTTTCCACGATGCTCAATATTTCATAGAAAACTAGATTTGTAGAGTTCCCAGACCTCGATAAATCAGAATGTTTAAATATTTTCTCAAATAATTTTGTGTCAAATAAACTAGGGGTAGCATATTATACATACGCTCCTATATTTGGGATGACCAACCGCCTCTTAGAGGAGATTCTAGATATTTCATAAACATGTTCTTGTAGCCCCTCCATTCATGATGCTCTATATATTAGTGTGATTGTCACAAATATTTCCTTCAAACCATCTTTCACTCATGGGGATCCACTTCTCAAAATCTTGGAGAACATTGTCAAAATTTACTATGGTCCACATAATAGTGAATATCATCCTTGACTTCTTGAAGTCCATCTCATTACAATTATCTTGAAGAGTTGATTCTAGAAACAAACCACTCGATTATAGCCTCTTACTCTCTATTTTCAGCCCCATGTATTTGGAAAATGTTGGGAAACGATGACACATTAAATATTGTAGAAATCATGTATTGTAATATCACCACCCTTTAGAACTCCATGATCATATATGTGTTGATTAAATAAAAACACACAATACACTCCATTTATTGTAAAAAACAACCCTAGTTCCAATAATTGATATTACCTATACATCCCATAATATTAGAAAGTGACTATCATCGAACCATTAATCTTTCTTGAGAGGGAACACATTATCAAAAGGTATAATGGGAGCATTATTATCTTTTATGAAGTCGATCCTCTAGATGCATAAGTGTTGTTAGAGGAATCTATTTAATAGGTCCCCTTAGAAGAAGTAGTTCCTAAAATACATGTACTCTGTAGGATCACTAGAGAGGTAAGAGGACAAGAGAGATATGGTTTTCTAGCCACAAAATACGGTGAGTCATTATTGGTTGAAAATGATGATCCTAATTCAAATAAAGAGGCACTACAGAGATCAAAATCTTCCAGATCAAAATAATCCATGAATTCTAAAATGGATTCCACATATCAGAACCATGTTTGGGTTTTGTTCAATTCACTAGTTGATGAAAATTTCATAGAGTTAAAATGGTTATTCAAGAGAATACATGAGAGGAGAGGCAATGTGAATAATTATAAACCTAGGCTAGTCCCTAAAGTGTATAAATAGGATCAAGTAATTGATTACAATGAATGTTATTAAAAATAATTATTGTTTAAATTCGTCATAATTATACTTCATATTTCATCTTATTATAAATATGAAATTCGAAAGATGGATGTGGAAATAGGGTTCTTTATTGGGAACCTTTAGGTAGATGCCTACCTGACAAAACCAGAAGGGTTGGTAAATCTAGTTAATTCCAAAAATATTTTCAAGTAATCGAGATCTATTTTTTCATTGAAATAGGCATAAAGGTCATGTAATAATCAAATTTATGAAGCTATAAAATAATTAGGTTTTTTTTAAATTGAATTTTCTCCATGTTTTTACAAATGGATTATTATGACTATCATCTTAATCTTATTAGTTTATATTGATAAAATATTACAAAATGTGAACAATAGACAAGTGTTAGATTATGTAATGAACTAGTTGAACAAGTGTTTCTATATAATGTGGTTATGTTAAACAGCCTATATCCTAGGGATTTATCTCATTCATTATAGACAGTATAAGATTCTTGGACTAAGACAAAGTACATACATTGACCAAATACAAAGGGTAATTAGTTTGAACAATTCTATAGGGGATTGGTTCTAGTGTCACATAGAATACATCTTGTTTTGAAAATGTGTTATTAGTCATAATAGGTGAACTGGATAGTGAGTTCGATCAAAATCACATCAGTGATAGGATCAATAATATAGGCCATATAATGTAATATACGTCTTGTTGATTATGACTTGATAATGGTTGTTATATATCAAGATAGTATAGGATAATATAATTGGTTTGTTATTTAAAAACCCGTAAGTATATGCGAAGAACTAAGGATATGTTATTAGTGAATAGAGGAGACAAGGATATGGTCATCATAAGTTATATTGTTGATAATTTTCAAAGGGAATAGAATGATGTAATGTCAAAGTAATCATATGTTTTTTCTCAAGAGTCGAGCTGTGAACTGGAAGAGTTTACGTGTCCAGTTATCGCTAAATCTATATCAGATTCTGAGTATATACCAGCTTATAATATAGTGAAGGAAGCTATTTAAAAAACATTTTTCAAGAGGATGATGTGATACCTATTATTGAATACCATATCATAGTGTATTATGATAATATTTTAGTGGTGGATATTATAAAAAAGACAATGACACACAAATAGATAGAAAATATAATATGGAAGTATCACCTCATGATTTATTTTTTTCATAGGGGTAAGGATGATGTAAGAAGAGTTCCCAAAGATGAAAACATAGTTTGAACCTTTAAAAAAGTTCTATCTTTGCAGAAGTATGAGTATTATGTGAGAGATAGTGGATTGAATTTAGTTAGAAGAAGGATATAGTGGGATTTGGAATCTAGTGGAGTTTTTGCCCCCAAACAACCTTTTGTGTACATTATGATAACTTGTATTCAATGATTTGAATGTTCATAAACACCTTATAAAATTAATATTATTATCTTGTGTAACTATGTATGTGATAATGTCTTATGAGTAGTTGTCCGACTGAAAGGTCATACTTGTTCCTTACTATGATGCTAATTGAGAAATTCATTGTCAGTATTCTAAAATATATGTTCTATAGATGGATACAATAATTTGAGGGTCATATATCATTTAGGATATTAGGGGTGGAGACTCATAGTACATTGAGGTACCTTCTAATAGTGTATACCCTCGGTAATATGTAGTGTATAATATAATGAGAACGTGACATGCTAATAAGAAATATTCATTTGTGTGTGTCATTGGATGTTCTGATTTATAGACATGTGTATTTGTCATTTTTAATTTCTATTATTATTTTTATGTATTATATGCCATTTAATTTTATGTAATAATTAAAAAATCATAAAATATGTTCCTCAAATGTAGGATATGTTGGATTCATGATTAGTAATATTTCATTACTGAATAAAGCGGAAAATGATTTATCCCTTTGATTCTTTAACAAAAGTTTATATCTCTTCCTAGTTGGGGGAAATATATCCTAAATAAATACAGGGCCATTGTCTTCTATAGGAAGGATTGACTTCAATAAATTAAAAGAAAGAAACATCGAACACATAGGTTTATGGAACTAGTATTCAACCTGATTCATTAGAGATATTGTGATAATTGAATTATATCAAATAGAACCATTTATATATAGGAATTATTTAGTTGAAATATCAAATTCATTATCTATAGGGTCCATGGTGTTTTCCTTAACAATTACTTTGTACATTAGTAAGCTTCGCCTAATGCCACTAAGAATGAGGCTTAGAGGGTCACACACTAAGTGTATCTTAAGTCTTAGTTAAATAATTCAATATTATTTATTATTTCCGAATTTGAATAAATATTATTAACACACGTGGTTTAACAATCATTCATGATTTTATGATCATGTATATTCCGTCTCAAGATTTTCGAGACAATATTATGTGATCAGATTATTTAATAAATATTTCTTTAATATTTGGAGAAAATGATGTTATTTTATTTATTTGGAAAATAATGAAGAGATGTATATATATTATATAAATAGTCATTATTAATGGTCCAGTTAATATTAAGTTGTAATGATGAACCTCGTTTAATGTATTATTGAAAAATAATATATATTAAATATTATTTGGGTAAATAATATTAAATTGAATTTTTGAGTTTAGTCCATGTTATGAAATAATAATAATATTTTTATTTTTATAGACATGGGGTTCTGTTGGGATTAGGTAAATAATAAATGGTTCATGTGATATTATTATTTTCTTACCCATGTGGTATATAAAACCAATTATATTATTTTCTTAATAGAACCAATTCATTTTTTATTCATAATGACTATAATAGTGAATCCTCCAAATACTTATATAGTCGTCTATCCTTAAATTTACTCTAATTTAGAGAGAAATACTTCTCCACATTACACTCCTGATTGAATAGATAGATCATGGAGAGTCATTTCAAATAGATTATCAGGGTCATCAATGGTAATTGACACATGGAGTAGGATCTATCATGCTAGCACCTAGAGATTTATATGGTGATGATTAGAGATAAATGGAGCACATGTGGATCGCCTCTAGAGGAAATTAATTCTTTATTTCCACAACCCAATAATGATACCACATAGATCCATTGTTAGATCCATCAATGATGAAAGAATATTTTGTAATATAATTCATTAATTGCATAAAATAATACTAAATAATATGTGATGATCCCATGATACTATTCCAATGTTTTCAAATTTTCAATATTATTTTATTCTATAATATTGATCACGGTGTTTATCATCATGTAAGAATCATATTAATATTAAATAATTCCAAAAATAAATGTTGGGACTTACCCATCTGATGATTCCACTTCCCCTAGATCCTACAGTAGTTGTCTTAGATACATACTCGAAACAGGACAAAGACGGTATTATCAGTTGGGATCACAGACCCAAATATTAGCATAATTATACAGGACTTGAGTGGTGCAGTATTCAACTCAATGCCTTTTCCATAAAATGTCCACACAATTGAAAATACAGACCAAAGGATCAATGGGTATTTATTATGTTATTTTTCACCTTAGTCATGTATATATAAATATATCAGAATATATTTATACAAACACAAAAATATATATATTCACATATATATATATATAAGATAGACCATTTATCATTTGATCAGGATTACTGACCCATATTTTGACTATGGTTTCATGTTATTTCTTTTATTTATCATTTTTGATGTATCTCAGCTAGGGTGAGTATGTTACTTGATCATGCACATATGACATCAAATGTATAGTTTCATTATTGGGATGCCTAAATGAGATTATTTATTACTCTTATATGTGCATGTTGGTGTTCGTGCAGACCCTATATCTACTTTTTAGGTTGATAATATATGCATGATTGATAGGGATTTGTCACATGCTTTCATGATCAAGTGGATTCCCTCATGTGGATTCCATTGATCAGACTGGAGCTGATCAATAGTATCATGGAGACTGGTTATGTGGTTTTTATTACAATTAGTAGTTGATAACTATACATTTCTTTTAGATTATTTATGTACTCCTTTGTGTATGGTATGACCAGTCGAAGACCAATGCTACATGTATTACATGGTTGTTTTCTCTTTTCTAACATTTCATTTTTTATTGTATCGTGTTCTATTTGAATTTATTTAACTCTTCACACTCTTATTATTTACTACTTTGATGATGTTTATTTTTTATTCTATTGTTACTCTGATATGAGAGTATAGTATCCCCATTGAACTACCATTAGATACACACTGCTAGTCAACAACCTCTAGTATACGAGGAGACATTCTTGAGGTCTTATGTTGAACTAGTTTGGTGAACTAGATTAGAGTAATATAGTCTAGGACATTATATTTTATAATATCATGTATACTGCTATTAAAATATTTTATTTTGAAACAATAATTTATTCATTATTTTACCCAACCCCCCCCCCCCACCTGAAGTATGAATACCCCATATCCATTTCCTTGGAATCTCAATTTTTTTCCAATTATGAAACCCAAATATCTTCCCGGATTGTCTCTCACAAGTATAATGAAAACATTTTGTATATTTTGGTATCATATAACCCCAATAGCACAAATATTTTGTCCCATAGAAATGGGGAAAAGCTGCAAAAAATAGGAAACCCTAATCAACATCTTTTCATTCCTTTTTTTGTCTACTCTCTTAGAATCTTTTCATGTCTATATTCCAAGACTATTTAATTCATAGTTAAAAAATATTAGTTTTATAATGATATTTTGTGAATATTTTAATCTATTAAATTTATATATACTCTCTATCAACCTATTTTTGACATATCTTGTTAATGGAAAGATTCTTCCACCTATGATGATGTTGTATGTACTTTGCTCGTCCTTGTTTTCATTAATGGTTTAGGTAGATGGTTTACTAAATTATATATGTTATTTAATTCGTTATACAATTTTACAATTTATTTCAAAAAATAATAAATAGTCAATGCGACAAAACCAAAATTAAACTTGTAAATTTTGAATAATCAAAAATCTGAGCAATTATCTCATAAAAAAATAGTAATAAATAAATTAAAATTATTATAATTAATCAATAATGAATAAAAGTAACAAAAAAATAGTTTTGGATTTGTTTTTAATAATCAGATTTTTATCATACATTAATAATTAACATGATGAAACAAAAAATATACTATGGTATGTGATCTCTCAAACCCAAGCCTTATTTTGGGTTTATCTTCTCTTCCTCTATCATTTCACTACGATTATCCTATGTATTTCTCCAATATGAGTTTCAAATTTCATTCTGGGTATATTCATGTATCAAATTTATTGAAATTTGTTCTCAAATACCTTTATGATTTCAAATAAGAACTTTTTTTGAATCACCCATTTGTTGATATTTTGATTAATTTAATTATCATCAAAAATGTGATATTTTATTTACTAATAATATAATTTTGTGAAAAAAATAAAGTTTTATCTTCCAATATTTAGAAAATCCAGGTTTTTTGTTTGACACATTATTTATAGAATCACTATGTAACCGATTATTATCTCTTTGGTTAATATCATTCTTTAAATTGTTTTAGACCTCCATTTTTATGTGGAATACAAACTTTTTGATAATTTTAGGATGTAAAGGAGTGTCTAAAAAATTGATGTATAAAATTTATTGGGTAATGTGATATCTCTACTGATATTATCTATATTATGCATGAAAAAGATGCTAGATTTCTTCAGATTTTATGAAGGGTGATCTATAAAAGTATGTTATGAAAGGAAATGATTCTAACAATGTTCTCAATTAATGTGTCAAACTTGACCATAATGATATAATGTTTCAATATTATTCATATATTAAATTGCATGTATCTTTGAAATTAATCCCTTATGATTATGATCATGGTCCTCTTCTTATGATATGATTATGATGATGATTATGATCACCCATAATCTATATAAATTATTATATCATGTTCAAAAATTATTATTACTCCTCTTGTTTTTCTTTTAGCTCATCATTTCATTGATTCATGTCCTAATTTAATTTTATGTATTAAAGCGATTATATATGCTTTTTAGAGGACAATATTAATGGATTAAAATAGTATTTAAAATTTAAAAGGTGATATTTTATGAACGTAATTTTTTTAAGATGGTAATTATTTTTTATTCCGTACAATATTATTATAATTTCATATATAATAATAATTATATAATAAAAATGTAAGAAATATGTGGGTTATTATATGGTGGCCCCTATCTTGTGTCAGGGAGGAATGGGTTATTGGATTTCTAAAAAATTAACCATGAATTCTATGGTTATGGTTGGGTAGGTTCATGTGATAAATGTTTCTATATCACAAATATAATAAAATGAATGAGATGGATAAGATCCCTCGTATTAGTCAACATGGATGAATAATTCCTCTTAATTCTTCTTAACATGTTGGTTGATCTGTATCTTGAACAGAAAAATAAAAAACATCATGTTTTGTAATATAAATTAGGAATGAAGTTGTAGCGAGTATAAATATGTGTGATATTGGTTGTCCCCACCTCGGTCCATGTAAACATAAACACCCTTTCTATTTGGACTAATATCCCTAAGAAATATAATGTAGAGGATAATAATAAAACCCCCACCAATACATCTATTTATTAAGATAGTCATATAATCCATGTGGATTCTCATTAGTGCGTCATATATCATTACCTTATCTCATCAATGTTTCATTATGTGTTAAATTATTATGAAAATAGAAATTTTTTTATTTTTATTTGATATATATTTTTAGGAAAAATTATATATTACATTAATTTTTTTCATTTATATCACATTACTGTGTTAATAGATACTATTAGAGATTATTTAAAGGTGGTTTTAAAATTTTCAATAATTAGACATGTTGTTGGGATCACGGCCCAAAAATGGTTTATATTTGTTTATTTTCTCATGTATAATGATATGGTTCCTTATATTGAATCATTTTGAGATAATATGATAAAAATATAGAAATAGGTTTTTAGATATTGTTATGTGCCAATATTGGGTAGAGAATGTTATAAAGAAAACATAGTATGTTGTACTCTTGGTTTGACCAAGAGGATTGGGAAAATAAATGATAATCCCTTTGGAGTTAGGATTTATCATGATATTATGGTTCAATGAAATTATTTATTATTCTGGATTTCAAATAAATTTCAACAACATATTAAGTAATGTACCTCCCATGATTATTATGGGATAAGAAATGAATGGTATGGATTCAATGTTGAGCTATGTGACACAATACATTAAAAATAAAATAAAATAATTTAATTTTTTATGGAACATATGTGGATATTGTACATTAAATATGGTTATGTATTATGTGGAGATTTATATAATGGTTCCCCATGAAATAGTAACAAGATAAAAAAGTAGTTAGTCATACTAATTTTTTTATAACCACCCACTTTATTTCAATATAGATGGTTGCCCCAAAATTTTTATATATTATATGATATACATAGTAATGGTTGTCAACCCTTTTTATTATTCTAATGAAACAGAAAGATAATAGTCACATTCACCAGGTCACGGACCGGACCGATTCAACCCCAAACTGGGCACCCAAACCGATACTTGGTATGGGCTGAAAGGTGTTTTTGGTCCTTACAAGTCGGCAACTAGTGTCCAACATCATTATAGAAAACAAGAGAATGATTTAGCCAAAAATATTTGCAATAAAAAAATAACGGAATGAAATGGATAGCCTAACACTCATTTAAAAAAACTGAACTGATCATTATCTATATAACAAAACAAGCAGTACATGTCAACGATATAACTAAACTTACCATACCTAATGACCAACTAACTCTTTTTTACCTTACTGGTCACTCTCCAAAACAACAATCACATGTCTTCCAATGCGATTTAACTCAAGATGAATCCGGCACAAGGGAAAAAAACATAAAAAACGTTAGGGGTGATTATTAAAACTCAGTAGACTAACACAAAAATCTATTACCAATAGAAAACCTTTAAAAAAAGAAACATCAATTTCAACATTGAACTAAAAAATATAAAATTAATTTTTTCTATATGACTAGTCAAAACAAATTATAACCCTTACCCTTTATTCATTTCCAAATACGGATTCATTCAACTAGTGGGTGAAAATAATTTTCGTGGGGAAAGTGATTTTTACATTATCAGAATTGTACAGAGAGGAAAAAACACTTTCATTTGAAAACATATTAAAATTGTTATCCAAACCATCCCCCAACTTTCCTAGAAAAGAAATACACAGGAAGTCATGATAGTTATCACACAACAAGGACAATGTACATGTATATACAAGCATCAAATTCATCACTACAAGGAACTAAAATCCAAATAGACATGGGTGATCCAAGGAGATCAAGAAACATCTAGAAGACCCCAAAAGTTGAGACCACAAAACCTTTGAAATCACACACATAATGAAATGAAAATGATCAATATGCTCGAACATCCTTTCTTAGGCTTGTCGAGGGAAAATCCCATAGCAATAAACCCAATATATCCACATACTATGGGCCAGAGGTCAGTACCATAACCTACCAGGGTAGTAATTATTCTTAGAATATACTATCAATATTATAGGTTCGCATGCCTCATTTATCTAATTGTGGTGGTCTGACTGATTTCGTCTGACCATCCTATCACTGCATATATATAAAATAATCATTCACAATAGATATCATCACAAGTCACTCCACGGACCGATCTCATGCCATTAGTAAAATGGATCATAAAGTGTCCATCCAAAGGTACTGTTATAACGGATAACAAGGATTACTCTATAGGCACATCCAATCAATAATATATTTACATGCATGGCATGAGAGACATCCACAAGAGGTTTTCATAATAAACCATTTCACCATTTTACCAATGTTTCCAAATGGGCCTTTAAGCATTTCACAAAACTTATCATTTTCAAATTTTAAAATTTCACATTAAATAAAAAGGTTTGTATAAAAAATTTATAGAAGAAAATCACTTTCATAAACACAAAAAATCATTCAGGTTATACATCCATGGAACAACCAATTTTTATATGGTTTCCAAACTGGACACTTTCTGGAAACTCAGGCGAAAACATGTTATAAACCAAAAACCCAATTATTTTTACAACAAAAGCCACATTGTTCATCCATATAAGGAACAAAAAATTCAATTTTTCGTTCTTAAATTTTATTTATAAATCCAAAAAAATCATTTTAAATCTTACTTAACACATAAAAGTTGACCATGTAATTTAATGAACACATGGAATTCACTCCATAACAACACAGTTCTGTTTAAGTGATTGAAAAGTGATAAAATACCAATATCATGCCATAAATTTATTCAATCTACGGAACCATGTTCAAAATAACCTAAACCAGGTTCTAAACATCACAAACCAGGTGAAAACGATAATAGAACATTTAATCAAGCACTTGGTGTGCACTTTTATAACCAAACAACACTATTTTTTATGAAACAAGGCATAAACACCACTTTTCAAACAAAATAAAGTTTTTGAAGTGTTATAAATCAATACTCAGAATATGTATAGGGTAAAAATAATATGAAAAATAAGATTCCTAAATAAAAAGGATATGTGCAATTGGAAACCTACCTTAAATTCTTGGGGGAATGGAAATGCACAACTGATAGCACCATCTGAGTTTTTATAATCCCTAAACCCATGAAGTCCAGCCCCAAATGAACAATAAACCCATCATAAAACAAGGGATAACAATACTCTAGGTTGATCATGACCATGTGAGAATATACAACCAAAAAATTTGTGAAGGAGGAGGACGTGGGAGGAGAAAGGAGAAGAAATCTAGCAATTCATAATAAAAAACTATTCATATTCCTTTAGATATACACCCTTAGAAGAAAGATAATGTATTAGAACTTCTTGGTGACGCTCCTACGGTCTGGAAGAACTTTTTAATGAAAATTTGTGTAAAAAATAATAATAATTGAATGATTTATGGATGAGACATATTACCTTTGGAAAATATGGATGATTTGAGAAACATTTAGAATGTTTTCCACAATCCGCAATTAAGATGAGCTCCAATGAAAGAAAATTGAACTTTGGGGTGTGCCTAGAAATCTTTTGCTCGATTGGGAGGTTGAATCACTGAATATTATTAAAATTTGAATAAAAAATAAAATAAACAAATTATTTTTTAAAAACTAGAAATGGGCCCACATGATGGCCCAAAAACTGAATTACTAACCCAAATACATCATGCATATGAATTTATAATGGGCCCAACAAGATATTATGGTTTATATATGTGAATGGATGAATAATCGGATTTCTAATGGATCCAATATGTTTAAAAACAAAATATTTATCAAACAAATTGATTTTATATTTGGAAATGGGCTCATAGTTTGGCCCAAATCATGAAGTAACCTTCCTTTCTCCAAGAACTACCAAACAAGCAATGGGTCACCCAAAGTCGGATGATTATACATAAATGGAAATTCAAAAATCAACATTAATATCACCAAAAACCCAAGAAAATTATTGGGATTTCCAATAATCCAGATCAAACCAATGACATGAAAATGCGGGTGTGACAATTCTCCCCGCCATTAAAGATTTCATGTCTCAGAAAGCAATAACACATTCTAGCTGAAAGATCAAAATTGATGGATTCCCTATCAACATGGTCCATCCTCTCAAGACAAGTAAATATAAACTTCCATAAATGGACCTTAATTATCTTACTAAAAAAACACTAACTCTCAACCACTTCATGAGAATCAACAGAAAGATCAAGCCACCACCTCCAAAACCAATACAAGAACCTAATTTTTGGGCCTTCTCCCAATGAATCCAAAAACCACCCAAACCAAAGATAAATAACTAAAACAAAATATTACATGGGATTATAGAATGGACTCCCCACCATTAATAAATAACTTTCAATAGAAATGTTCTTAGAAGGAAAATCAATGAGACCCGGGGTGGGTCTCCACAAAGTTAGAAAACAACTATCACTGAATGAACGTGAATTAACATTAATTAAAATTGGGACTCAATTTGACAAGTAAAAAAAACTCTCCCCCAACAACATACCTACCCAAGTTAAGAGGGTTATGACATGGAAATTTAAACTACCCACTCCCGAATAGAGGGTACATGAAGGATCCCAACAGTTTAGGCATGGATCAAAACCCCCGCCACTTGGGGCGGGGAGGGAAATGGACCCAATGATGTGGCCACTAAAACCAAAAAATAAATAGAGGAAACACTCAACACCCAACACCTATGAATAGTTAAAACCAACAATATAACTAATTCACATTGGTAGTCCACAAAGGACATTGATCAGAAACCCACATCCGAGAAGGCATAACTATAGACACTGCGTGAGTGGTTAGTCCACCATGCACTTTGCGAAAAAAAGAAAGAAATCATAGTGATAAAAACCCACAATAAGAACAAAGAAACTGCCTTACCAAAATGGTGAAACAAGAGCTTAGTCGAGCTCCCCACACCTCTGGCCATTTTCTAACTGTGTGAAAATCATTACTCCAAGGCCAATGGATAGAGCCCAAATGCATGAAGCATTTGTTACACCGCACCTAGAAGCTATGAATCACGACACCCCATGAAACTCACATTCTCAACAACATCCATTCATCTAAATAGGATCTCAAAGATACATATAACCATTCTCTCTCACCCCCAAAAAGGATCATAATGGAAAATGAATATGGTGAGACACATCAACATCACCAAACACAACTGCTATATCTAAAATAATGATCAGAAAAAGAAACACTTTAATTCAATCCCAAGCTGCTCTCTATTTCAGAAAACGACTTGAGGTATCATCCGAATAGGTGTATTTAATATTTGAAAGGAATCCTACGGAAGATCAAATAGAATTATTTCCAATAGAGAACCATCTATGGCCACATCACAATTTCTAGCTGATCCATAGAAACCCACTAAACATTTCTCCATACGCAGTCCACCAACAAGTTCCTATCTCTAAACATACCAAGAGTACCACATCCATATCACAAGGAATAATACCAAAAAAACCAAACTTCTAAAACATGAAAAAGAAACCAACATAAACACTTGTTTTAAGAAACAAAAAAAACAACTTAAAACACTTTTGAAAAACAAACCAACTTGGAGGAGTTTCTCATTCACCATCGGTGTTTCATCAAATCTCACTCATATTCCCATTTCTGTGCCACCCTGGGAACCCAACCACCATGAAGTACCTTACAGTCATCCATATATTGATAAAACCATGCATGTGAGAACCCATGAAATCATCAAAGGATAAAACAGAACAATCATCTCTCCGAAAAGAATCATGTACCTTCCAAAGGAATATTAACCACCAAATCAAAAATCATTTTCCGATTTCAAAAAACAAACCACACTTCATCAAAACCCATTTGATTAAAAAAACCCAATAAATTTCATCTAATAGAACATCTAAAAAAATCTATTCTATTCTAAGTCTCCCTTTCCCATTTTCAAAAAAAAACTGCATGGTCTCTTTCCTTAATTTGACAACCACAAAGCCAAAAACCACTTTCCATAAAAACATTAGTCGATCATAACCGAATTTACAAAACCAATTCATTATATTATAACAATTTTCAACAGCCCAAATCCATCCCTTTAAAAAAAATTCAGAATCTCTTTATAATAAACCAAGATATCAAAATATTTCATTTCTTGAAACATTAAGTTTTTATTAATGAAATTCAATCCTGTTAAATAATTCTTTCTTTTCCCTATGATTTGTATCACAAAACCCAACATTCTAAAACCTTTCTCCAAATATATTTTGAAAAATAGTTTTCTAATTTTCAATAACCAAACATTATGTTATGACCC